>CM056056.1:122289813-122826008 GCA_029574335.1 Rana kukunoris
AAAGGACATAAATTTTGTTAGGGAGCCACGTCACACGACCGCGCAATTTTCATTTAAAGCGTAACAATGCCGAAAGCTGAAATTTTGCCTGGGCAGAAAGGGGGTATATGTGCCCAGTAAGCAAGTGGTTAAATGATGCAAAGTGTGTTATTCAAAGGGAAAAATTGGAAAAAGTGCCTAAAAAAAGAAAATGCTAATTGACCAATACATTGTTTACAGTTTCATAAGATGGGCTTTTACAGTTATTCTCCAGTTTTCATGAATTGGCCCTTCAAACGGGAAAATTACAAAAAAAAGCACAAAGTGACCCTTCAGATTCTCTGTTTCCTATATTTTTTTAACCCTGCAGACTAGTTGTGCTGAAGTCAATCGATGAATTGACTTCAGTGCAACCAGCCTGTCCATAGAGGGATCAAAATTCAGCCGGTTCAGCAGGAACCAACCACATTTTGATCCATCTACGGCTGGCCTTATGCCGCGTACACACGATCATTTTTCGTCATGAAAAATAACGACGTTTTTAAAAACGTCATTTAAAATGATCATGCGTCTTCTGAAAAACGAAAAAAAAAAAAAAATTCCAGCATTCTGCATTTTTTAACGTCGTTTTAGAAAATTACGTTTTTTGGGTTGTAAAAAATGATCATGTGTTGGCTACAACAAAGTTAAAAACAACGTTTTAAACCCACGCATGGTCAGAAGCAAGTTATGAGACGGGAGCTTGAATGGAACTTCCCCTTTAGAGTGCCGTCGTACGTGTTGTACGTCACCGCGCTTTGCTCATCATTTTTTAAAAACGATAGTGTGTGGGCAACATCGTTTTTGGAACTTTGTTTTTTCTACATGCTGAAAAATTTATTTATTTTTTTCATGACGAAAAATGATTGTGTGTACGGGGCATGATTCTCATTTTTCTTTCTATCCTCCAATTAATGTGGATAAAAGCAAAGAGCTTAAACCATACACCTAAACATGTGTAAATGGAATATTATACTAGCTATATATATATGTATATACACACACACAATCTAAAAAACAACTAAAATAAAAGAATTATAATCTTATTTTTGGTTAGATTTCTATTGTCCCTCTAATTAACAGATGGCACTTATTCCACAATATGCTAATTTCTTATATATGTCCAATGAAGTGAAATGCAAATCATTTCTTTTAAACTGCAAGCCCTTAAATAAAGCCCAACAGCAAGCTTTACAACTGTCATGGCATCTGGGTCTCTCACCTTCCTAAAATGCTATTAATCTATATGCAGACACCTTGCATAATTGTGCTCCTTTTGTCTTGGAGAATACTTTTTTCTTTCCTTTAATGACTCTGAGAACCAGAGCAGTGAATTACATTTCCCACTCAAAGGAACTTAATACTCTTACCTTCAGTAAAAGATATAACCAGAAAGCTAGTCAAGACTAGCTGAATTAAAGTCCTAAAACTGCATAAGACCAGTCTTTAAAATAACCTTTTAAGCCATAATTAGTAATATTCCTTTAAAACTGAACTCTGAAGCCTCGTACACACGCTCGGTTTTCTCGGCAAGAACCAGCAAGAAAACTGCTGGCAGAGGAGTAAACCGAGCGTGTGTACGAGGTTTTCAGGTTTCTCTTCTGGAAATCTGGCCAGAATCTCGACGAGAAAAATAGAGATCCTGCTCTCTATTTTCTCGTCTAGATTCTTGTCGGCCTGTTTACCGACGAGAAACCTGAGAGTGTGTATACTTACCTGTCGCTGTGGAAACCCACACATGCTCGAAATGACTTTGACACATGCGTAGTAGCTTCCACGGCATAGGTAGGGTGAAGCAAGGTGGCGGCAAGGGCATTGAATGTGACGAGCGCATGCTCGTCATACGCAATGACGTCACCGCGTTCTTGCCTTTCAAGAGAACCGCGGTTCTTTTGAAAGGTCTGTGTGTACACTCGGGCGGCAAGAGATTCTCGCCAAGAATCTCTTCGAGAAAAACTTTTTTTTTCCTGGTGAGATTATTGCCCGTGTGTACAAGGCCTCAGATAGACAAATGATGTCCAAGTAGGAGAGACATGCATGGCTTGTATGTGATGTCATTAAAAAAAATAATCTTTCTAATACTGGTACATGTGCCCACAACAAAATAACCATGCAGACTGTGTTCTCTGTAGCATTCTATAATGCTGACTAGAAATGTAAGGGCTAACTCCACCTTTTGCACTATGTTGAATGTTATAGGGTGCAACATGTAACATGGTACAAATGGGACCGTGACACCATTAATGGTTTCTTATCTGTGCTGTAAATGAATGAACTACATGTCCCATCTCCCACCGCAGCAGGATGGATGTGTAGTTCTCAATGGAACACTCATAGTCCAATGACCCTTTCCCACCTCACCAGCAGAAAGCCCATACCTTGGTATGGACCGAGAGCTGGAGGACGGGTCTGCAGGAGTCTACATTGCACCCATAATCCACTGACTGCAGGTGTAATGCTTTGCAGATTCTGGACCAGATTCTCAAAAGAATTACGCCGGTGTATCTACAGATACAACGGCGTAATTCGAATATCCCGCCGGCGTATCATTGTTTTCTATCCAGAAAACAAGATACGCCGGAATTAGGACTAGGATAGGACTAGGGGCGTGGCCAAGATGGCGATCTAGAAGGACGCAGGATCCAGAGCTCTGCTGGCTACTTGTTAATTATCCTTGCTCCGGCTTGTTTATAGGTGCCAAATCTCTCCAATTGGTCTCCGGATGCCTGCTAAGACCAGGTACAGGGGAAAGAGGCTGCATTTTCCGCCGATCGTGGAAGCCGTGTCACTCCGAGCTGATCCCCACGTGGCGTCCCCCGCCACAGGCGCCCGTAACATGGCATCGCAGACGGAGATGGAGGAGCGGTCAGCCGACATGCAGCTTGGATTCCAGGAGGTGATGGCGGCAATAGCTGCCTGCCAGGCCACCTTGACGGGCAAGATTGAAGCAGTGCAAATGGATGTTGGTCTTGTCCGCCGGGACCTGGACAAACTCCGCTCGCGGATGTCGGAGGTGGAACGGCGGACTGGCCAGGTGGAGGACACGGTGCAGGAGCATTCTGCATCCCTTCGCTCACTTCAGACAAGAGTCCGGGCCCTGGAATACAAGGTGGACGACACCGAGAATCGGAACAGAAGGAACAACCTTAGGATTGTTGGTCTGCCCGAGGGAGTGGAGGGGAAGAACCCTACGGTTTTTACGGAGGACCTGCTGAAGGAATTGTTGCCAGACGCCCAGTTTTCACCATACTTCACGGTGGAGCGCGCTCACCGGATCCCTCCGGTTCCTGGCCCGCCTGGTACCCGCCCGCGTACTTTTATCTTCAGGCTGCTCAACTTCAGGGATCGGGACGAGGCTCTCCGTGCAGCCCGTAAGGCGGGAGAGCTGAGATTTCAAAATGCCACCCTGCTCTTCTTTCCCGACTACTCCATGGAGACGCAGAAAGCCTGCAGATCATTCGACCAGGTCAAAGTAGGGCTGAGAGCGAGGAATATCAAATATAGCATCCTGTTTCCTGCCAAACTGAGGGTCCAGGATGGAGAGACAGTCAGGTTCTTCACTGTCCCCCGTGATGCCGCCGCATGGTTGGAGTCGCTGCCCCCACTACGCTGATGGCTGAAGGTTTTCACTCCCGGATACTTCTTCTGACCTTTGATGCTTCCTCTCCCTATATTCTCCTTGTTGTGACTGGGCGATCGCTAACTGTACTGTCCCCGATTGAGACCGTTAGCCCTATCCACTGACAGCCCTCCCTGTTACCCCGTTTGATGCCCCATAGCCCCCCCCCCCCTGCCTGATGTGCTGGATACCTCAACACTGCTCCTTTATCCCACTGGGAGACTGCGGCTGGCTGTGATACCAGCGGTGCCTCCCCCCCCCCCCACTAGATTGCTAGTTCTCTTGGATCCCTCGTTTTGGATTTTTGGGGGGTGGTGGGTGGTGGAGTGACTTACCTTAGTCTGGTAAACTGTGTTGGAGTGCTTCTCCCTTTACTCTGTCTGCACAGCCCTGCCTGCCCATTTTACTGAAGGACACCTGCTCTCGCTGTGGAGCTATCCTTGGTTGCATGGAGCTGCGGAGCGGCTGTTGGGGGCTGTATTGCTGCACTGGGGTGGCGGACTGAATGACTCCTCCGGGATGGGGCTCTAGTCACGGGGGCTGTACTCTGGTGGTCTCGAGATTGTGGGAACCGGCTGGTCCTTGTCTCTGCACGGAGGCGACCGCCCACACTTTTACTTTTCTTTTTTAGGGTTTTGTAACTTTAAAATTAAGTAGTTGTTCCTCTGCTGTATGCGGAACTGTAACTAAGTTTGTGCCCCTGAGATCATTCAGGAGACTGTATATATGTTTACTTGCCAGCATCTCTGTGGATCTGCTGGAAGATATCTTTCGCTCTACGAGCTCGCTCTCTTTCAAACTGTTGTTCATGTTTGGGTTCGGGGATATGATGCATCGCCATGTTTTGCTGGGGGTGCGGGGTGGGGGGGGAAGTTTTCTGCCGTTGCAGACCTTGGGGTTATGTTATATTGTTTTGCTCTTACAGGAGTTGTTTTGCAGCAATTGTCACTATGTCACCTCACTTGTATACTGTACTATTTGTGCTACTCGTCAGGAATTGCTGCCCAGTCTGGGGGGTAGTGTGTTTACTTTGAATGTATGCTCAAGGGCTCTGGATTGGGTGGGGGGAGTGGTTTGTGGTCCTTGTTTAAAATCTATCAAGCGTAATCCATGGCGAATGTCTCGGTAATTTCATGGAATGTCAGGGGCCTAAATTCCGCTGTGAAACGGTCATTAGTTTTTAAGTACCTACAGAGATACAGTCCCCATATATGTGTGCTCCAAGAGACACACCTGGTGGGTAATCGGATCCTAGGCCTCAAAAGGGCATGGGTGGGGGCTCATTACCATGCTACCTATTCCGCATATGCTAGGGGGGTGAGCTTACTGGTCCATAAGTCCCTCCCGCTCCAGGTGTTGGCGGTCCGCACGGACCCTGGCGGCAGATTTGTAGTTATGCATGTTTTGCTTCACGCTACAGAATTGGTCTTGGTGGGTCTCTATCTCCCTCCCCCTGCAAATGTACAAACACTGTATGACATCATGCAAATTGTGTTGGGCTTCAATGCCCAGGCAGTCTTTCTCTTTGGGGATTTTAATATGGTGGCCTCCCAGGACCTGGACAGACTACATGCTACCGCCCGCCCCTCATCGGGTTTGCCAAATTGGGCTGACACGTTTGCGCTCACGGACGTGTGGCGCCACTTCCACCCTACGGATAGGGAGTACACCTGTCACTCTTCTTCCCACCGTGCAATGTCCCGTATAGATTTGGCGTTTGCCTCTTCTGGGGCGTTGCGGTGGATAAGGAGGGTTGAGCACCTGCCTCGGGGCATTTCTGATCACGCCCCTCTCCAACTTTCCATTTCCCTGGGTGGGCCTCCGGGCCTGCGGTTTTGGCGTCTGTCCGGGTTCTGGGCCCTAGATGAGAGGTTGCAGGAGCCTATGGTTGAGGCTGTTTGTAATTATTGGGTGTCGAATGGTGAGTCTGCTAGTGTGACCGGTCAATGGGACGCTTTTAAGGCATGTGTGAGGGGGGAATACATCTCTCGCATCGCTGCGCTGCAGAGGGAGGCCACTAGGACTCTGGGGGAGTTGGAGGAAGAGGCCAGGCAATGTGAGAGGAGGTTTATTCTATCGCCTGATGAGGCTGCACACCGGGCCTGGCAGGGGGCCTTGCGGGATCTCTCTCTACACAATGTGGAACAAACTAAGAAGTCCATGCTGTACTCTCGGCAAAGGATCTTTGAACACGGTAATAAAAATGGCAGGTTGTTGGCATGGCTGGCGAGGTCCCGGGGCCCCTCCACGCACATTGCTGGTGTCCGGGATGCTCAGGGGGAACTGGTGACCTCCCCGGAGGACATCAACGCCAGATTCCTTGAATTTTTCCAGGGGGTCTATTCCTCCAGGGTTTGTTGTTTGGGTTCAGAGCTGCAGAAATACTTAGATGCCGTCCCCTTTCCCTCCTTGTCCGAGGAACATAGGGAGCAGTTAGACGGGGATATTTCTCTGGAGGAGGTCCAGGCTGCGATTGGGGGGCTGCAGAGTGGTAAGACCCCAGGCGCGGACGGCCTTCCTACTGAGTTCTACTCGCAACATGCCGACATCCTTGCCCCTAAGCTCAGGGCCCTTTTTGCCGGTCTTGTGGAGACCGGAGCCTTGCCCGAATCTATGGAGGAGGCTGTCATAGTCCTAATACCCAAGCCCGGTAAAGATCTCCAGGATTGTGCGTCTTCCAGACCCATCTCACTGCTCAACGTGGATGCCAAAATTATGGCAAAAATTCTGGCTACCCGTTTATCCACAGTGATATCCACGTTGATTCATGTGGATCAGACTGGATTCATGCCGGGCAAGGGTACGGACATCAATATTAGGCGGCTCTTTTTAAACCTTGCGATCCAGCATGAGAATGTGGGTACCCGAGTCATTGCCTCTCTCGATGCCGAGAAGGCATTTGACTCGGTGGAATGGGAATACCTTTGGGGGGTGCTGCATCGCTTTGGTTTCGGCCCTGCTTTCCTCCGGTGGACTCGGCTGTTGTATCGTGCGCCGAGGGCCAGGGTTTGTACCAATGACAGGGTCTCCGAATCCTTCCCCCTTTATAGGGGCACTCGACAGGGGTGCCCTCTGTCCCCTGGCCTGTTTGCTCTGGCATTGGAGCCCCTAGCAATTCTGGTCCGGGAGTCTCTGGCGGTCCGCGGCATGCGGGTGGGTGGTTTGGAGGAGAGGATATCCCTCTATGCCGACGATACCCTACTATATCTAAATGATGCGGGCCCGTCCCTCTCTGCTGCTCTGGAGCTGTTTGACAAGTTTGGCTCACTGTCCGGTATCCGTATCAACTGGTCGAAATCAGTTCTTTTCCCCTTAGACCCGCAAACGGTTGCTCTAGCTGGACCTACTCCACTACAATGGGTCACTGAATTTAAATATCTTGGGGTCAGGGTAGCTCGGTCCCCCTCCCAATATTACTCACTTAACATACTCCCCCTGCTTCAGCTCCTCAGGGAACGCTGTCAATCCTGGTCGGGCCTTCCACTAAACCTGATAGGTCGAATCAACATACTGAAAATGATTCTCCTGCCTAAATTCACTTACATGTTTCGGAACAGCCCGGCCTGGGTCCCGGCGGTCTTCTTTCGGGAGGTGGACAGGTGTATTCTCTCCTTCATTTGGAACGGGTCCATCCCAAGACTGGCCAAGTCTACGCTACATCTCCCGACGCGGCTTGGGGGCCTGGCGCTCCCAAATTTTAAGGTTTACTACTGGGCAGCTATGTTGGTCACAGTGCACTGGTGGTTTGAGGCCAGACGTTCTAATGCTGCGGTCTGCGTGGAGGCGGCCCGGCTGGGCTCTCTGCAGGATTTGCGGAACTTGGCGTATAGGGGTCCGCGGGCCTATGCGGGCCTGCCGGACCCAACCAGGGTGACCCTCAGGGCGTGGGTGGCGGCTCGACGTAGGTTCGTTCGGGAGGGGTGCTGGGCTCCAGCGCAGCCGCTATGGGGGAACCCTAACCTGCCTCATTTTCGGACCATACCTGACCCCCAGGTTTGGGCAAAGTTTAGCATTACGACCCTGAAAGATATAATGCCCTCGGGTACCCTGCTGTCCTTTCAGCAATTAACTCAAAAGTATCAGTTACCAGGCTGGATGTTTTTCCGATATGCTCAGCTGAGGCATGCGGCCAGGGCTCAGTTCCCGGACCCTCTGGAGCTCCGGTTTGATCCAGTGGAGGACCTCTTGTCGGGCGGTGCCCTGTCCAAACCCCTGTCCGATCTTTATGGACTGCTGCTTCCTGTCGATTCTCTTAAAATGGATAGGCTCTGGGACTCTTGGAAGCTTGATGTTCCGGACCTGGAGAGGGAGGAATGGGAGGACTGTCTGGAGCGTGCTCCCGGGCTGGTAATCTCTGCAGGTGACAAACTCGTGCAAACGAAATTTTTGCACAGGGTATATTTTACTCCAGTGCGTTTATCTAGGATCTACCCTGATCGAGATCCGCTGTGCCCGCGATGTCGGGTAGAGCGGGGCACTTACTTACACATGTTCTGGACATGCCCGGCCCTCAGGCCCTATTGGGAGGGTGTGTTTGATCATCTTAATGTCCGACTGGAACTCTCCGTCCCTATGACACCCGCACTGGCCTTGCTGGGTGTCATTGACGACGAACAAAGGTCCCATCACACTAAACTACTGATCTCATACCTCCTTTTCTATGCCAAAAAAGAAATACTAATCAACTGGACCTCTTCCTCTCCTCCCTCTGTATCTTCCTGGGAAGCAAGGGTTAATGCAGCGTTGCCCCTGTACAAATTGACGTATATTAGTCGGGGATGCCCATGGAAGTATGGAAAAGTGTGGCTGTCCTGGATGGATCACTAACTGTCCTGGTGGGGTTTGGTTTCCTGGGAATGGTAGTGCCTGCTCTAAACCCCTAATATATATCCTTTTCCTCCTGTCTGCTAGTTGTTCTAAAGAAACACCTGATTGTGCCGTTACCCTTCATTGTCTGTGAAACACGTGGTTGGTATGCACTGTACTCTTTTATCTGTATGACGAACTATCTGTATTGCTGTAATAGTGTATGTTAATTTTTCCTTCAATAAAGCACTCCTGATTATTAATAAAAAAAAAGGACTAGGATAGGACTGGCGTAATAATCTTACACCGTCGTATCCTAAATGTAAAGTTACGCTGGCCGTTAGGTGGCGTTTACGTAGATTTCTCATTTTACTATGCAAATGAGCCTGATCCCCTGATTCCCGAACGTTTTTGCGCCGCCTCGTCGTCGTTAACGTCGTTTCCGTAAGCGTAAACTTACCCCTGCTATATGAGGGGTAAGTTTACGAAGGTCCGTCGTATGTCATGTTAAGTATGGCCTTGGGACAGCGTCGTCTTTTTCTGTCTTTTACGTCGTTTTCCTAAGTCGTTCGCGAATAGGGATTTGCATAAATGACGCTCACGTCGGCTTCATTGACGTTTTCCGACGTGAGTTGGAGCATGCGCACTGGGCTATTTTTACGGCCGGCGCATGCGCAGTTCGATCGGCGCGGGGGCGCTCTTAATTTAAAAACAAGCCGCCCCCTTTTGAATTATGCGGCCTTACGCCGGGCCATTTACACTACGCCGCCGCAAATTACGGAGCAAGTGCTTTGAGAATACGGCACTTGCTCCAGTAAGTTGCGGCGACGTAGTGTAAATGGCTTACGCTACGCCGCCGGGGATTCTACGAGAATCTGGCCCTCTAATGCTAAAAAATTAAGCGTGTTTTTTATCTGCAAATGTTTGTAAAATTATTATTTTCTAAAAGGTGGACTAATGCCTCATACACACAATCCGATTATCATCATCTGGACCTCCATCAAGTGCTGTGACAAGCGTTCCATAACTTTCTGGTAAACTGCTGCGTAATAGTGCTGCAACATGAAAGTCTTATGTCTTCTCCTATACCTCTCAGGCGTTTAACTATTTCCATGCTGTGCCTTATGTAATCCTGCATATTCTAGCCTTGCTTTCATCGGCTTCGGTTGGTTTACATTTCTAATTAAATACAGATTAGCTCTTTCATGTACCTTTTGAAATTCTTCCCACATTTCTTTTGCAGTTTTACATACAGTACAGACCAAAAGTTTGGACACACCTTCTCATTCCAAGAGTTTTCTTTATTTTCATGACTATGAAAATTGTAGATTCACACTGAAGGCATCAAAACTATGAATTAACACATGTGAATTATATACATAACAAAAAATTGTGAAACAACTGAAAATATGTCATATTCTAGGTTCAAAGTAGCCACCATTTGCTTTGATTACTGCTTTGCACACTCTTGGCATTCTCTTGATGAGCTTCAAGAGGGAGTCACCTGAAATGGTCTTCCAACAGTCTTGAAGGAGTTCCCAGAGATGCTTAGCACTTGTTGGCCCTTTTGCCTTCACTCTGCGGTCCAGCTTGCCCCAAATCATCTCAATTGGGTTCAGGTCTGGTGACTGTGGAGGCCAGGTCATCTAGCGCAGCACCCCATCACTCTCCTTCTTGGTCAAATAGCACTTACACAGCCTGGAGGTGTGTTTGGGGTCATTGTCCTGTTGAAAAATAAATGATGGTCCAATTAAACGCAAACCGGATGGAATAGCATGCCGCTGCAAGATGCTGTGGTAGCCATGCTGGTTCAGTATGCCTTCAATTTTTAATAAATCCCCAACAGTGTCACCAGCAAAGCACCCCCACACAATCACACCTCCTCCTCCATGCTTCACGGTGGGAACCAGGCATGTAGAGTCCATCCGTTCACCTTTTCTACGTCGCACAAAGACACGGTGGTTGGAACCAAAGATCTCAAATTTGGTCTCATCAGACCAAAGCACAGATTTCCACTGGTCTAATGTCCATTCCTTGTGTTCTTTAGCCCAAACAAGTCTCTTTTGCTTGTTGCCTTTCTTTAGCAGTGGTTTCCTAGCAGATATTCTACCATGAAGGCCTGATTCACACAGTCTCCTCTTAACAGTTGTTCTAGAGATGTGTCTGCTGCTAAAGGTGGCTACTTTGAAGAACCTAGAATATGACATATATTGTCAGTTGTTTCACAATTTTTTGTTATGTATATAATTCCACATGTGTAAATTCATAGTTTTGATGCCTTCAGTGTGACTCTACAATTTTCATAGTCATGAAAATAAAGAAAACTCTTGGAATGGTGTGTCCAAACTTTTGGTCTGTACTGTATATATGTACCATTTGATCGTCTTCTATACTAAAAGAGATTGTGCTCTGAGCTTTTTGGTCTTTCTCTAGCCACTCATCTGAAGGGTGTTCTAGCCTGACTGTCAGGGATTGGATGGGAGACTGATTTGATGAGGTCGGCCTCTCTTATATCTCCTGTCCTGGCTCTGTTGAAAGTGAGACAGAGGAAGCCAAAGGACAAGAGGGACACGAGTGCCTGGAGCAGGAGGTCCCGGTAGAACAGCTTGGCAGGGTTCAGCGGCCTAAAGTAGACTGTGGTGAGCTGAGCAGGAACAGGTAACAGCCAGGCAGGTAACCAAGGGTTAACGGGTTAACCAGGAGCATAGACAGGATCAAGGTCTCAGGGATAGCCAGGTTCATCAGCAGGCGGGCAGTGAGGTACCAAATCATAGACAGAGCCAGAGTCAGTAACGGAGCTGGGTCAGAGATGGGCATTAGTACAGGGACAGAACACAGAGCCATGGTCAAGAGCAAGCCGGGTCTAAATACTGGGAGGACACACAGGATCAGAGCAGGATTCAGGAACACAGCTGAAGATCAGTCAGCAAAGCACAAGACCCCAGACTCCCTTTAAATAGGCTGTCTGGCACCAAAAGGAATTAGGCTCGTACATGTGCGTGTGTGCTCACGCCTGTGCGCACGCATGCCCGCATGCGCGCGCCTGTGTGCTATTCTATGGCAAAGGCTATGTGCTTGCGCACGTCTGTGTCCAAAACGTCTCACACTGACTCAATTTATACATTTCCATGTAACTTCTTTAGCAGCATTTTCATCTTGAATTTCCAAGACTGATAGTTCTGTTTTGTCAGATTTGCAAACTTTGTTGCAGCTATGTTACTGACCATTTCATTTTATTCTGCTACCGAATCCTGCACTTCATTTGCTGTAGCTGGCTGTGACTGTATTCTCAGCTTTTCTCTTGTCTATGCCTGGGCCCATAACTAACCTGTTAGAATTCTCTAAAAGGGTTCTCCGATCCTTGAACCCCACCGCTCAACAACTCCGATCCGCGGAAACCTCCCCCCGCTCAACAACTTTGATCTGCGGCACCCCCCCCGCTCAACAAAAAAATGTTGGGAGATATGCCTACATGATGCAATTGATATTAGCTGTCCCCCATTCCAATCTCAAAATGTTGGGAGGTATGCCTACAGACAGTCGCTTACACATACAGGGGGCTTCACTGCTTATATAATAGGAACTAATAGGAAAACTTTATTATACAGAGAAAAGACAGATTAGAACCATAGATGCAGTTACAAACTTTATAAACACAACCATCTACTGGCTGATGTAGTTGTTACACAAAAATACAAGAACAGTGTATTCCAACACACAAAATATATTATTGTTGCATGAAGCAGGTAAATATAAAATGTAAATGTGTACTGCATGTCTGAACTGTTTAACCTGCCAAATAATGTGATTCACACACATCTGCCATACTGCACAGTCAGATAGGCAAACCCATTACTTCCTTACTCTGATTCTTAGGCCTCGTACACACGATCAAATCTGTCTGCTGGAAACGGTCTGCTAGACCGTTTCAGCAGACAGATTCGATCGTGTGTACGGGCGAGCCGACGGATTTGGCTACCCGACAGATTGGAAAGCATGCTTACCAATCTGTCGGCTGGGAACCCGTCCGCCCGACATGTGTGCTGGTTAGTACGCTAACCAGCAGACATGTCTTCTCGCACACGCGCCGAATGGTTTCGACGCATGCGCGGAAGTGTTTTACTTCCTGGTGCGGTGACGTGGCGGTGTCAACGTCACCGCCACGTCACCGACACGTCAGCGCGCTGTCTGCTGGCGGGGATTTTGGTTTGCTTGTGTGTACATGCGAGCAAACCAAAATCCAAGCAGACAGATTTGTTCAAATCGGACAGTCCGACCGATTTGAAAAAATGGATTGCCTCGTGTGTACGAGGCCTTAGACGTCCATGTAATGAAAGGGTTAATTGAAACTTCACATGGAAAAACATTCATTTATTGATTAATCAGCTTGTGAATATATATATATATATTTTTACTTTAAGACCAAGTTTTTTGCTGTTTCCTATCAGTTTTATATAGTAAGATTATTCGTATTTTTAATAATAAATGGTACACTTCAAAGAGAAGTTCTAAGGTTTAATACAGCAGAAGATCAGAGGTGTCATTTCAGAAGAGATTCAGAGATTGGATGATTTTGAGGCCTTGAAGGCTAGCTGCATTTTTGTTTAACAGTTTGAGGTCACTGTTGATCCGAGTCTGGGTCAGCTCTTTCACAGCCTGACACATTGCAGTCAAAGGAGAGCTTCTCCTGATGTGTGGGTCACAGCAAATGTAAATCTCTGCAGCAAGTTAGAATAATGAAATTTTCAAGAATTATGGGCATGGGGTGTTCTCTATGATTGTAATACGAGAGCCCTTAAGAAGAACCATTCAGAATGCAATAGAGCAAATATCTTTAATATATGTTAAATATGATCATGGGAGGAGGGGGTAGATCGGAGTAGTTCCAATCCTTTTTTTTTCTGAGAACTTTGAAAAATTTGGGAGGAGTATATGCTATAATATTGTGCTATGATATTGATTATTTTCTGTGTTTTTTGTGTGTTTTTTTAATTATTTGTAAATTTGTCTTTGCAAAAGCATGTAAGATTTTATATTTGTGAAATAATTTAATAAAAATAATTAAAAGAGTAAAAAACAAACAAAAAAAAAAATTATGATCATAGCTACTGTCATAATCAATATTCAAAGTGTGCACAGCCTATTGCATTAGGGTGCACACCCCAACGCTCAAATATATCTATATATATATATATATATATATATATATATATATATATATATATATATAGATATCTATATCCACATAGCATATACACACAGCGGGTAAAAAGTATTGAACACGTCACCATTTTTCTAGGTAAATATATTTCTAAAGGTGATATTCACATGATATTTTCACCACATGTCGGTAACAACTCATGCAATGCGTACATACAAAGACACCAAAACAAATAAGTTCATAAAGATAAAGCATAGGTCCGCCCACCGCTACAAAAATTAAAAGCCAGCAGCTGCACATACTGCGGCTGCTGACTTTTAGTAATCTGACACTTTCCTGTCCTGGAGTCCAGCGAAGTTGGCTCCATCATCTCTCAGGTGCATGCCACCTATATTGTGAGTAAGGAAACCTGGCAGTGAAGCCTTACTACTGCACATGCATTCGGCTCCTCTATTCTACTGGCCCAGCGGCCGGGGAAGGAGGAGGGAGCCCGGGCGGTCACATCAATACCCACGGATGAGCCTCCCTGAAGTGGGAACAGGATACCTGTGAAAGTCAGGTATCCTGTCCCCCCTTCCCCCCCAAAAGGTGCCATGGAAGGGGGAGGAGTACAACGAACGGAAGTTACACTTTTGGTTATGTCTAATAAAATGAAGTGACACAGGGAAATAGTATTGAACAACTAACTTAAATTTATTTACAGCGGTAGTACAGTAAACACCACTTGGTCATTTTAACTTACCGGAAAGCCTATAATAGGGCTCACCTGTAGGTAAAATGAATATCTCCTAAACATGCACCGTTTAGAAGATAGTCACCCTGCTGAAGCCAGTGACATCACTGGTGCATTCGCTCCGAGAGTCTTGCATAACTTGCTGGAAATTCAGAGCTTTGTACCGGAACCGAGGGCTCATGCGCACATGCACAGAAGGGACATTCTCACTGCTCTGGCCGATCACATAGCAGAACGAGCAAACCCAGACAGAAGCCCGGGAGAACATGTCAGCTTTCTCTGCGGTGACAGTACAGCGCTGGAGGGCTTTGTTTTTAGGTGAGTATATCATCTCAGTCTTAGTCTGTAGGGATAAATATTGAGTTTGCCCACCCTTTGCAGCTATAACAGCTTCAACTCTTCTGGGAAGGCTGGTTTAGGAGCGTGTCTAGTGCCCTATACACACGATCGGTTCATCTGATGAAAACGGACCGATGCATTTTTTCATCAGATATCCGATGAAGCTGACTTTCGTCAGTCTTATCTACACACCATTGGTTAAAAATCCAATTGTGTCCAATGCGGTGACGTAAAACACAACGACGTGTTGAGAAAAAATAAGTTCAATGCTTCCAAACATGCAACGACTTGATTCTGAGCATGCGTGGATTTTTGACTGATGGATTTCCCCACAGACGATCGTTTTTTTCTATTGTTTTATTAACCATAAGAAGAATTTAAAACAGGTTCTTTTTTTTTTTTACCGATGGGAAAAAACTGATGGGGCCCACACGCGATCGCTTCGTCCGATGAATATGGTCCATCGGTCTGTTTTCATCAGACGAACAGATCGTGTGTACAGGGCATTTTGAGTGTGTCTATGGGAATGTTTAACCATTCTTTCAGAAGCGCATTTATGAGGTCAGGTACTGATGTTGCATGAGAAGGCCTGGCTCAGTCTCTGCTCTAATTCATCCCAAAGGTGTCCAATCGGGTTGAGGTGCGGACTCTGTGCAGGCCAGTCTAGTTCCTCCACCCTAAAACGCACTCATTCATGTCTTTGTGGACTTTTTATGTGATTCTGGCAATCGTACTGCATTTTGTGATCTGTTTGGGGGTGTCCTTAAGATATCATTGACACCTGCAGCAGATCGCATTGATGCCATAGGATTGCAATGCAGTGTAGGAGACGTATTGGACTTGCTACTTTTCCTGTATTTCTCAAGTGTGAACCAGGGCTTATCATGCAAGAAATGGTAACTCACAAAGAAAATTATGCCATATGCAAATGATGGTAGAGATTTAAGCTTAGTATTTTTCCTATCTCTTTGCCCCTCTTAGGTTAGGTTCATACTAATGCAGTGCAATTAACACTATTATCTGTGCCTGTTTCTAGAAGTGCACTTAAATTGCACTGCCTTTGCGATCCATAGCAAGTATCAGTGCAAACTTAATGACACCCAAAATGCAGGTCACAAACATAGTGTGTTTGCCGACACCGTATCTCACTGACCATGCTATCCGGTTACAGTACGGTTCCAAAATTGCTGCACGCATGTCTTTGGTGCGATGCGGTGCGATTTAAGCCCATTCAAAACGCAGCACACTGAATGACATGTGAATTGAACAAGAATGTGGTGACTGTCATTCACATTCCTTTAGTTCAATCTTATTCTATTGATAAAGTAACAAATACAAGCTTACATATTCGTAGTAGAATCAAAAGGCAAGTAATAGAACATACAGAGAGTATGAACTATCAAATTCTAAAACAAGTTCATATAAGCAGATCATAAAGTCAGTGAATATGTAAAACAAATAAAAAATGGGACAAATATAAAAGTTACAAGGCACCACCATCAACATCACAGATATCTTATATGGACACTGAAAAACTGTTCCTCTTAAGAGAAGAGTATGATGGAGCGATCACACACTGTCAAAGATGGATGAGTAAAGTTACATATTGAATGCTCATAGTTAGGGTTGAGTGAACCTGAACTATAAAGTTCGGGTTCGTACCAAACTTTGTTTTTTTTTAACCCGAACCTGAATAATTTGCTGAAAGTTCTGGTTCCGAGTTCGGCTATGTAACGGCGCACTGCACAGCAGCCAATCGCCATTTGTTTTACTAGTGTGACCTAGAAGCCATCACAGCCATGCCTACTAATGGCATGGCTGTGATTCGCCAGTGCAGCATGTGACTGAGCATGTGACCCAGCCTCTATATAAGCTAGAGGCACACATCACAGCTCATCAGTCTGCTTTAGCTAGAGTAGGGAAAGGCTGCTGCTGCTCTCAGGGACAGATGTAGATAGGATTGTGCTTACAGCGATCTAAATAGCATTAGCTACTGTTGGTAAAGGTTCCTAATGTTCTTATAGGGGATAGCGCATGTCCTTCCACCACCGAGGATTGCAGGGTGCTTCAGTTTGCTTCCTGTTGCTAACTCCTCCTACTCCGCTTCCTCATCCT
This sequence comes from Rana kukunoris, assembly GCA_029574335.1. Classification (NCBI taxonomy): domain Eukaryota; kingdom Metazoa; phylum Chordata; class Amphibia; order Anura; family Ranidae; genus Rana; species Rana kukunoris. Next base: position 122,306,605 of record CM056056.1, read on the forward strand.
CTACCGCCTCCTCATCCGGTCAGCTTAACACATTCACCACCAACTTCAGCACAGCCATGGGTAAACACCAGCAGGCAGTTTTGAAACTTTCCTGTTTGGGGGGAAAACATAGAAACATAGACAAAAATGCTACCTCAGGTGATGGTTGAATAGAGGTTGCCATCAGTTTGCAGTATAATTCAAAGATTCCTTGTCAAAATTTATTTACAGGAGGGCAATGCCACCAGATGTGGAGCATGATACCTTTGAAGACCAAACATAGCCAACAGGTATCTAGTAGTGACGGGTTAAAATGTTGTATACTCGAAGGGCATCTATACTGTCTTGTCACCAACTTAAATCCTTTTTCTCGAGTCATAGGCCTTGTACAAATGGTTTGATTGTTGGACGACCGAGTGGCTGATTTTTGTCAAAAGGCTGTGTGCAGGATTTTGTCTAGCATACCAACTGCAAATTATCATTTGACAAACACCAACGTAGTGACGTACTATGAGAGTATAAAGAGGAAGTTAATTTCTCAAGCGCCACCCTTTGGGCCCCTTCTGCTAATTTTGTGTTAGTGGAAGTCTGGTGAGCATTTAATCACAATTTTCAGGTCGTATAAAACAAATGCCTTTTAAAATACATTTGGCATAACTACATGCAAAACAGTTTCATTATTATCCCATTAAAGAAGATGAGAATTTTGACATTTCATCAATTGACACGTCATGAATGTTAATTCTACATTACTAACCGTAGTTTACAAGACCCAACACTTCCCTTGATTCTGAGCATGCGTGTTTGTACTTTCGACTTTTAAGTGATGGATTTCTGTACTGACCATCCAAAAATCAGACGTTAGGTTCACATGAGACAAAAATGTTATAGTCTGCACATCCAGCTTTTTGTCTGATATAAAAGTCAAATCGTCTGTCGAATGCACCATACTAACGATTTGAAAATCCGCAGACAGCTCATCTTCAGACTTCCCTTCTGATTATTGTACCATGTGTACTAGGCCTAAGTTCTACTGTTCCTTTAGATATTAGATAGTTGGATATACACCATGTAACCATACACGAGTGTATAGTAAAATACGGACTTTCTAGGCGTAGTACAGTTAAAAATGAATTATTTATTACATACAAAAAAGGAAAAACAAAGTATATATTAATTAAAACATGAGCTGTCACAAAAAGTGGCAGTTGATTAGCATATGTCAGAGTGAGACAGACCACAAGAAAGTATTTGTACATATATATACACAAGGTAACCAAAACGTAGATGTTTCACATCTACTATACTTATGTAGAATTTTGGGAACCGATACAGTTTCTATAGGTGGGGTGTCGCACGATGTGCTAACCATCGTGTACAGTTTCTTTTTGGTATTATATTATGTGGCTTACTTGATGAACACCACAAGGCTGATATATTTTGTATGCTCTATGAAGGTCACTGGTCCCATTACTCTTGTAGTTGTAAGAATCGCATGAGATGAATAGGTCTGGGTCTATCATTTATTTTAATCCCAATGGCCTTAAAGCCCTATAAAATATGCATTTCATCATGTCAAAGCCATTATTATTACTATGATTATTAGCATTGTATTTGTTACCTGCAAAGTGACTATAAGTACATTTTAATGTATAGGTAAAAGTTTTAATCTCCTAATTAAAATTTTATTTCCAGCTACATTCATGTGTAACATTAATACATGTGCTCATTTATTATTTTTCTAAAGTAGCCATTATCTTGATCCAGTACAGTCCACTGAATTTTAAAAAGTATGTAACGCTACCCAGGGGCCGCTGGTGAAGTTTGGGTATCTACCAACCCTGCACAGCCAGGCACATTAATTTTCCACTCACTCCAAAGACAAAAATCAGTCCTTTTGTTTTGTTCTGTTTTTTTATTTAGGGGATTAAACTTGAATGGGGAACGGGTTATTATTGGATGCCCACTTGATCAACAAGCTGTGGCGTAGCGTGGGGGGTGCAGGGGGTGCCGTGGCCCCGGGTGCGATATTTAGGGGGGGGAAATTTCGAGCAAGTGTGTCATGGTGTCACAACCTCCTAAATGTAATATCCTGTGTCCCCGGCCGCCCGGCGCTCTGGCCGCCATGTTTTAATGTCCGGCGCTCTGTGATTGTGGGTATAGGGGTCATGTGTGGCGTGGGGCTGGCCTGTCCGCAATCGTGGTTGCTCCTGAAGTCCCACCTCTGCACATGACACCTATATGGCCAATCACAGTGCGCCGGACACTGAACAAACATGTTAAGTAAAAAATAGCAGGTAATGGCGCCTACTAGAAATAAGGTGCATAAAAGAATGTGCAAATATAAATATAAAAAGTGTCTGTCCAAAAAAGTGCTGGTCCTTGTGGTGATGTCAAAGTATTGTTATAACATATATATAACAAAAAATAATTAAGTGGTTGAATTAATATAAATATAAAAATATTAAAAGATAATAATCCATAAAAATCCAATCCTTAGTGATAAATATTTCCAAAATAAGTGTTGTAAAATTAAATGATGATAATAATAATAATACAAGAAAAGTCCAGTTTTATAAAAAATATATTTTCAAGATTGCTTCCGAAAAATAATGATATAAGGTGATATGTGCTTCATGCAGGTATAGCCGTCAGTGGATCACTCAGTGCTCTCCCCCAATGGTCCCGCACTCACCGGATCCAACTACCCCTGCAGGGGTAATAGGCTTTCTCAATAAGTATCCACACTTCAATATAATCTGCCTGGTTTCCTCACATGGGGTCTATCCAACCATTCAGCCGCTCATAGAGAAGATAAGATGAAACGAAAATGCCCAATAGCGTGATACCGTTTTGTGACAAGTAAAATTTATTCTTGATAAACAATGGGTACTCACAATTTACATGTAGTTAAAAAGCCTTTAGAGAATGTGTGCTCTAAAGGCTCACCTGCATGACATCCGGACCGATGTCATGCAGGTGAGGAGGAACACGGACTGGGTAGAGAGATAGAGAGAGAGAGAGAGAGAGAGATGGAGGCAGAGAGATGGAGGCAGAGAGATGGAGGCAGGCAGAGGCAAAGAGAGACAGACAGAGGCAGAGAGAGAGAGACAGAGGCAGAGAGAGAGGGACAGAGGCAGAAAGAGCGAGACAGAGAGAGAGAGGCAGAGAGAGAAAGAGAGACAGAGGCAGAGAGAGAGAGAGTTACTGTAGGCAGGACAGTATAGTGGTCAGTTTAGTATACAGTATAGTGGTCAGTGTAGTTCTCGATGTAGTATAGTGGTCAGTGTAGTTCTCGGTGTAGTATAGTGGTCAGTATAGTGGTCAGAGTAGTTCTCAGTGTAGTATAGTGGTCAGTGTAGTATAGCGGTCAGTGTAGTATACAGTATAGTGGTCAGTGTAGTATAGAGGTGTAGTATAGTGGTCAGTGTAGTTCTCAGTGTAGTATAATGGTCAGTGTAGTGTACAGTATAGTGGTCAGTGTAGTATAATGGTCAGTGTAGTGTACAGTATAGTGGTCAGTGTAGTATAGTGGTCAGTGCAGTATAGTGGTCAGTGCAGTATACAGTATAGTGGTCAGTGCAGTATAGTGGTGAGTGTAGTATACAGTATAGTGGTCAGTGTAGTTCTCGTGTAGTATAATGGTCAGTGTAGTTCTCGGTGTAGTAAAGTGGTCAGTGTAGTTCTCGGTGTAGTATAGTGGTCAGTGTAGTATACAGTATAGTGGTCAGTGTAGTATAGAGGTCAGTGTAGTGGTCAGTGTAGTTCTCAGTGTAGTATAATGGTCAGTGTAGTGTACAGTATAGTGGTCAGTGTAGTATAGTGGTCAGTGTAGTATAATGGTCAGTGTAGTGTACAGTATAGTGGTGAGTGTAGTATAGTGTTCAGTGCAGTATACAGTATAGTGGTCAGTGTATTATAGTGGTGAGTGTAGTATACAGTATAGTGGTCAGTGTAGTTCTCGGTGTAGTGTAGTGGTCAGTGTAGTTGTCAGTGTAGTTCTCGGTGTAGTATAGTGGTCAGTGTAGTATACAGTATAGTGGTCAATGTAGTATAGAGGTCAGTGTAGTATACAGTATAGTGGTCAGTGTAGTTCTCGGTGTAGTATAGTGGTCAATGTAGTCCTCAGTGTAGTATAGTGGTCAGTGTAGTGTACAGTATAGTGGTCAGTGTAGTATAGTGGTCAGTGTAGTTCTCAGTGTAGTATAATGGTCAGTGTAGTGTACAGTATAGTGGTCAGTGTAGTATAGTGGTCAGTGTAGTATAATGGTCAGTGTAGTGTACAGTATAGTGGTCAGTGTAGTATAGTGGTCAGTGTAGTATACAGTATAGTGGTCAGTGTAGTGCTCGATGTAGTATAGTGGTCAGTGTAGTGTACAGTATAGTGGTCAGTGTAGTGTGCAGTATAGTGGTTAGTGTAGTGTACAGTATAGTGGTCAGTGTAGTATAATGGTCAGCGTAGTTCCCAGTGTAGTATAGTGGTCAATGTAGTTGCCAGTGTAGTGTACAGTATAGTTGTCAGTGTAATATAGTGGTAATTTTACTATAGTGGTCAGTGTAGTATAGTGCTCAGTGTAGTGTACAGTAAAGTGGTCAGTGTAGTATAGTCGTCAGTGTAGTGTACAGTATAGTGGTCAGTGTAGTATAGTAGTCAGCTTAGTTCTCAGTGTAGTATACAGTATAGTGGTCAGTGTAGTATAGTGCTCAGTGTAGTGTACAGTATAGTGGTCAGTGTAGTATAGTGGTTAGTATAGTGTCAGCTTAGTTCTCAGTGTAGTATAGTGGTCAGTGTAGTATAGTGGTGAGTGTAGTGTACAGTATAGTGGTCAGTGTAGTATAGTGGTCAGTATAGTGGTCAGCTAAGTTCTCAGTGTAGTATAGTGGTCAGTGTAGTATAGTGGTCAGTATAGTGGTCAGTGTAGTGTAGTGGTCAGTGTAGTTCTCAGTGTAGTATAGTGGTCAGTGTAGTATACAGTATAGTGTTCAGTGTAGTGTAGTGTACAGTAAAGTGGTCAGTCTAGTGTACAGTGTAGTATACAGTATAGTGGTCAGTGTAGTTCTCAGTGTAGTGTAGTGGACAGTATAGTGGTCAGTGTAGTGTGTAATGGTCAGTAAAGGAAGTACTGAAATCAAGTAGGTTAGTGTAGTGGTCAGTAATATTTCACTTTTATTGTTTTACTTTAATCATTATTAAAATCACTGCTCTTGAGAAAAACGTTTTTAAAACTTTTTTTTTTTTTTTTTGCATTGATACATGTCCCCTGGGGCAGGACCCAGGTCCCCTAAAACTTTTTATGACAATGCCATGCATATAAGCCTTAAAAATTAGCACTTTTGATTTTTCATGTTAGTGTCCCATAGACTTTAAGGGGGTTCCGCTGCTTTCAAATTTTCCCCAAACTCAGCATATTGTTGGTATTCGCCAGAACACCCGAACAACGAAAGTTCTGCCAAAACTTATGCTCAGGCCGAACCGTTCGCCCATTCCTAGCAATCATACAAGTACAAAATACATAAGTATGTGGCCATCAAGCCAAAAAAAGATTTTAGTATACAGACAGATAACATCCCTGAATGTTGGGGGAAAACTACATGCAGGATTATACTTTAGTGATCATATGTGTAACATTTTTGAAGCAAGTTATTAAAGTAATAATACCTCGGGCTTGCAACTTCACCTTGGCTTCCTTTTATCCTTCATCTAATCATTGTAACCTCTCTATTGATTTTTCCTTGGTCAATTAGTGGGTTCTTAATAATAGAATTTCTTCACCTTTCTTTGGAGTAATTATCTTGGATGGGTAAACAGCTGTGGGCCAGTTAGAAAACAATTACTACCAGAAATCAATGCGGTCTATGCAGATGAAAAAGATAGCTTAAATGACACTCAAGTACTGTCTGCATGCAATAAATGTGTCTAAAGGACATTGTTAACTAAAACATATGTGCTTTCATATACAGTATGTCCGTTAGAAATGGTACCGTATCTAGGGTTGCCACCTCATCCCTTTAAAACCGAACACATAATAATTACACAGGTTCTCAGGCCCCATACACACGACCGAGCTTCTCGGCTGAATCCAGCGAGAAGCTCGCTGGGATCCATATTCTGCCGAGGTTCTCGGTCGTGTGTACACTTCCGACGAGCGTCCCGTCGGGAAGCTCGTCGAGCCAAAAAAGAGAGCACGCTCTCTTTTTCCTCGTTGTTCAATGTGGACTTTGGCTCGACAAGCTTTTCCGACCGCTCATCGGCAACCTCGTCGGGCGGAACGATGAGTTTAGCCCGACGAGGTTCTCGTACGTGTTCTCGTACGTGTGTAATTTAATGCAGGTAAAGCACAAAGTGAATTAATTACCACCTTAATCAGTCGCAGAACCTGTTTAATATGTATTCGGGTTTAAAGGGATGAGGTGGCAAAGTTAACCACACCTGCATGCCCTTTATATTGAAATTTGTATGTTCTTGCATATTTCTCATGTGTATTCAATTGTTTAATGGCAGACAATCTTAAAATCGAGATTATGCAAGAGTGCAGTTAAAATAGCAAATCAGCCTTACAAAAATAAGTTTTGGTGGCTATTAGCGATGGTCCAGATGTTCCAGTCGAATGTAAGTTTAACAGGAACATCAGGAGTTCGTTTTAAACAAATGAACCGAACATATGGGGCGTTTGCGGCAAATTTGAGTGCCGTGGAGTGCTCCATAATGCTCTGCGAGCTTGCAGTGCATTGACTGCTGCTGATTGGCCAAAGCATGAACCTGACCTGCATGCTTTGGCCAATTACAGCGTGCTCTGCTGTGAGAGCCATGATTGGCTGAAGGCAGGGTTCTTTTAGCCAATCATGGCTCAGGAAGCTAAGTCCACACCCCGCACTATATAAGGCTGCTTACATGGCGGCCGTATATAGTATTATGATTGAGAGAACTTTAGCTAGAGGCCGGTTAATGGCGTTCAGGCAGTTTAATATTATATATATATATATATATATATATATATATATATATATATATACAGTATATATATTGTGACAGGAAGTCAGGTAAATCTGTGGGTGTTGTCACAGACGGGAGATACATTTCTGCCTTGTTTAGACAATTCACCAATTACTATTAGGTGTCGGCAGTAGGCTGTGCCAGACTCCATAGATAGGTTCCTGTATGGTGAAGGTAGACGCCCCAAGTGGCCAGGGTTTATTTTATGTTTTGTTTTGTTTATGCTGTTTGGATGCTTGCACTTGTTTCCAGCAATATGGAAGAATAAACCAAACTCTTTGTTTTCAACCGTCTTCGGCTGCCTCTCTGTATAGTTCAGTGTGTATTGAACCCATCCAGGGGGTCACACACCCCCGCTACCGAGCTAACCCCTTACACATGGTGGAGTGCTGCGGGCAGTAAAAGTAAGCCCAAAATGGAGGAGATACTAAAACAGCTGGCTATAGCAAATGCAAATCAACAGCAGACAAATGCAGGTTTGCAGCGGAGCCTTGCAGCTCAAGAACAGGCTCACGCAGCTCAACAACAGGCTCACCAAGAGAGCCTTGCAGCTTACCAAGAGAGCATGGCAGCTCAACAACAGGTTTACCAAGAGAGCATTGCAGCTCAACAGGCTCACCAAGAGAGCCTTGCAGCTCACCGAGAGAGCATTGCAGGCTTGAAACAGAGACACCAGCAGCAAATGGAGGCCATTGTGAAACAGCTTCAGAGACAGCAGGCTGGGAGTCAGGACAGTAACATACCGACTTTTCGGGTAAGACACTTATTGCCAAAGATGACTGCAGATGATGACCCTGAGATGTTTCTGACCACGTTTGAGAGAACAGCGGAAAAAGAGAGTTGGCCTAAATAACAGTGGGCTGGACTAGTGCCCCCCTATTATCTGGAGAAGACCAAAAGGCATATTTTGATTTGGAGCTTGCAGACGCAAAAAACTATGATCGGTCAAAAGAGGAAATATTGGCATGTTTTGGTGTAACCCTGGATGTCCGTGCTCAGCAGGTCCACAATTGGAGTTATCAGCTGAGGAAGCCACCTCGGTCGCAGATGTATGGCCTCATCCATTTGGCTAAGAAATGGCTGCAGCCAGAAACTCTGTCCGGACCAAAAATTTTGGAGCGAGTAGTCATGGACAAATTTCTTAGGTCTCTTCCTAACACCCTGCAGAAATGGGTTAACCATGGTGGTCCGGACTTGTAGACCTGGTTGAAAGGTACCTAACAACAGAGAATTTGTCCTCTTCCACCAGAGACGCACAGACCCTCCCCACCTATAGGTAAGACTGCATCAAGGGATGAGGGTGGAGAGAGGGACCAAAGAACGACTAGAGGTATTATCGGGACTACTGCTAATGTGTCAGAAACACGAGTACTTACCAAGACCGGGATGCTAAGGACGGCTCACCTTTACGACCAAGCGCACCTGCCCCCTGGAGTTAGAGACAGGAGGCAGAGGCACAAGGAGGTACCGGTACCAGCGGAGTAGCAGATGGGTTGTGAGAAGCTGAAGAGTAGCAGCAGAGATGAGATCCAAGAGCTGGATGGTCACCAGAGCAGATGAGAGTGGTTCAGTCCTAGTATACGGTTCAGAAGGCAGCAGACTGACGGTAGCAGATCCGGGTACAGAGTAAGTCCGGGTTCAGGATTTAAGCAGAGACAAGTCCAAGGGTGCAGGCCAAGGTTCAGGGTCAGGAGACAGAGGCAAATCCAGGTCACGGTCCGAGGTCAGAGGGTTAAAGAAGGCAGCAAAAGTCCAAAACAAGCCAAGGTCAGGTTTCCAGGCGAGAGCTGAGTCGGGAAGCAAATCCGGGTCAAAGGGTACGAATCAAACTGACAAAACTTTACACAGAGCTGACGATAAACCAGCAACCTGTGCAAAGACAGGAGCTGGTTTAAGTAGGCCTGTCAGGTCTCCGATTGGTCCCGGGAGGGGGCGTGCATGTCCGCGCGCTCGTGCACGTGCCGCGCTGCCGCACGACGCCCGCGCGCCCCAGATGCGTGGGCACGCGCCGTGACGTGATTCTGACGTGCCTGTGCACAGATTGAGTGCTGTGAGCGCTGGAATCCTGATATAATGTTTGGTGAGAGCGGCCTGGAAGACCCATCCCACAATCCCACAGGAGAGGACTAGAAGGTTGATTTGTTACTGTTACCGTTGCCGGGAAGAGGGACATGTAGCAGCGGTTTGCCCAGCGGGTGATGAACCCATGCAGGGTGACTTTCTGACAGAGAGATGACAGTCCCTTTTTGCAACCACATGCACGGCAGTAAAGGGAAATGAGAATGTGCTTAGATGGTAAAGATGTTGTGGTATTCTTGGATTCAGGTAGCCTGGTCACCTTAGTGAAAAGTGATCTAGTGGTGGGAAAAACCTTACATCCTAGGAAAATGGCTGTAATTTGTGTACATGAGAACACTTGAGAATATCCGGTGACTACGGTTTCCTTTGAAACCTCCCTCGGTAACTTGTGTCACCAGGTGGGTTTTGTTCCCAAACTGCCACATGACACCATTGTGGGAAGGGATTTCCCAAAGTTCTGGGAACTCTGGGACTGCCCAGATTCCCCAGTAGGTGGTTCTTCTGAGCCTGAAACATCTACTCCAGAAACCTCTAACTGTGAGGATTCTCCTGAGTTTCCATTCTCAGTCTTAGCAGGGGAAACACCAGTCCCTAGGGAGGAGCCTGCTACCTCCGAAGAGGAACAACGGCCAATAGGGTTTGATGACCTCGAGGTGCACAGAGAAAATTTTATCACTGAGCAATTGAGGGACCCCAGATTGCTAAGAGCCCGGGAGAATGTAGTAAAGATAGATGGGGAGTTAGTTAACCCTGATGAGAGGGTTGCCCTCCCTTACTTCATTATTGAAAGGGACCTGTTATATCGAGTGTCACCAAGGATAGAGGACACCATTGAGCAACTGGTAGTGCCTAAACCGTACCGCAAGATGGTTTTGGAACTGACCCATGGGCACATTCTTGGGGGACATTTGGGAGCAGAAAAAACCCAGGAGAGAATCACTGGGATCACTAAGGAAGTGGAATTGTATTGCTCTTCCTGTCCAGTGTATCAGATTACTGCACCCATGCCACATTTCCGCAGTCCGTTGGTACCCCTGCCCATTATCAAGGTCCTTTTTGAGAGGATCGCTATGGACTTGGTTGGCCCCTTACTGAAGTCCACTAGAGGGCACCAGCACATCTTGGTAATAATGGACTATGCCACCCGTTACCCAGAAGCGATTCCTCTCTGAAACACCTCTGCTAAAACCATTGCCAAAGAGTTATTTCAGGTTTTCAGCCGTGTGGGTCTTCCTAAGGAAGTCCTAACTGACCAGGGCACCCTGTTTATGTCTAGGTTGACCAAAGATCTTTGTAAACTCCTGAAAGTGACCCAATTACGTACAGCAGTATATCACCCTCAAACAGACGGGCTAGTGGAAAGGTTTAATAAAATCTTAAAACAAATGTTGAGAAAGGTGGTGGATAAAGACGGAAAGAATTGGGATTATCTGCTCCCTTATCTGATGTTTGCCATAAGAGAGGTTCCCTAATCGTCCACAGGGTTCTCTCCGTTTGAGCTACTGTATGGGAGGCACCCCCGGGGCCTACTAGACATTGCCAGGGAAACATGGGAGAGTGAAAGTTCCCCGCATCGTAGTGTGATTGAACATGTGGCCCAAATTCAAGATAGAATTGCCCAAGTGATGCCGATTGTGAAGGAACATTTAGCCCAAGCCCAATTGGCTCAACAAAGGATTTACAATCGTGGGGCCCAGGTCCGTTCCTTTGAACCTGGTGATAGGGTGTTGGTGCTGGTCCCCACGGTAAAACATTAAATGCCTAGCCAAATGGCAGGGTCCCTATGAAGTGTTGGAGAAAATGGGGGTACCCTTGGGCTAGAAGAGGCAAAGTATCTGGGGTATACCTTTGGAAGAGGTCTAATCAAGCCCCAAATAAACAAAGTTGAGGCTATTCAGGATTGGCCACGTCCCACCAACAAGAAACAGGTTTGTGCATTTTTGGGGATCGTGGGGTATTATCGCCACTTTATTCCCCATTTTGCCTCACAGGCTGCTCCCCTGACCAATTTAACCAACGGGAAGGAGTCTGTCATGACCAAATGGACTCCCAAAGCAGAAACAGCTTTTCAGGCTTTAAAACAGGCCTTATGTAGTCAGCCAGTTTTAAATTTGCCTGATTTTTCACGGGACTTTGTGGTTCAGACAAATGCGTCAAATGTGGCGTTGGGAGCTGTACTGTCCCAGATTATCAAGGGGGAGGAACACCCTGTTATGTACCTCAGCCGAAACTTGAAGGCCCATGAGGAGAATTATGCCACCATTGAGAAAGAGTGTTTGGTGGTGAAACGGGCTTTGGATTCTCTCTGGTACTACCTCGTGGATAGACAGTTTGAACTGGTGACGGATCATGCCCCATTGAAGTGGATGGCACAGAACAAGGAGACCAATAGGAGAATAAATAGGTGGTTCCTGGCCCTTCAGGAATTTAGTTGTAGGATTGAAACAAGAAGGGGGGGTGTGACAGGAAGTCAGGTAAATTTGTAAGTGTTGTCACAGTCGGGAGATACATTTCAGCCTTGTTTAGACAATTCACCAATTACTATCAGGTGTCGGCTGCAGAAATAGCCAGAAAGGTTTAGGGCATTGGAAAACTTCAGCTGTTCAGAATGAGGCAATTAAGGCCTCTATAAATCATCCAGAGGATGACTACTGATTGCTGCATCCTGAGGCTTTTTGAGTTAAGGAGAGCAGTGAGAGACTTCTGAAGAGGTGAGGTGGTTGTTGATTTTTCTGTGTGATAAAAATCAAAAAGACTATTGTTTCTCTGCTGTATGACCAGCAGTGTCTGCCCAGCAGTAGGCTGTGCCAGACTCCATAGATGGGTTCCTGTGTGGTGGAGGTAGACGCCCCAAGTGGCCAGGGTTTATTTTGTGTTTTGTTTTGTTTATGCTGTTTGGATGCTTGCACTTGTTTCCAGCAATATGGAAGAATAAACCAAAATCTTTGTTTTCAACCGTCTTTGGCTGCCTCTCTGTATAGTTCAGTGTGTAGTGAACCCATCCAGGGGGTCACACACCCCTGCTACCAAGCTAACCCCTACAATATATATATATATATATATATACACACACACACACACACACACACAGTGCAGGCAGTCTAATATATACACTGCTCAAAAATTTAAAGGAACACTTTTGAATTAGAACTCCTGGGATATTCATCTGGTCAGTTAAGTAGCAGAGGGGGAGGGGTGTATACAGATGGCGCTGTTAATCAGTTTCAGCTGCTTTGCTGTTAACTAAAATAAACAACAGGTGCACTAGATGGGGAACAATGAGACAACCTCCAAAACAGGAATATTTTTTCAGGTGGAGGTGTCTGACATTTTTTTCCCTACTCATCTTTTCTGACTGTTTTTCACTAGTTTTGCATTTGGCTAGGGTCAGTGTCACAACTGGTAGTACAAGGCGATACTTGGACCCTATAAAGGTTGCACAGGCAGTCCAACACCTCCAGGATGGCACATCAATACGTGCCATTGCCACAAGGTTTGCCGTGTCTCCCAGCACAGTCTCAAGAGCATGGAGGAGATTCCAGGAGACAGGCAGTTACTCCAGGAGAGCTGGACAGAGCCGCAGAAGGTCCTTAACCCATCAGCAGAACCGGTATCTGCTCCATTGTGCAAGGAGGAACTGGATGAGCACTGCCAGAGCCCTACAAAATGACCTCCAGCAGGCCACTGATGTGAACGTCTCTGACCAAACAATCAAAAAGAGACTTCATGGGGGTGGCCTGAGGGCCCGACATCCTCTAGTGTGCTCCCTGCTCACTGCTGGATACTGTGGAGTTTGATTGGTATTTTCCATTGAACACCAGAATTGGCATGTCCGCCACTGCTGTCCCATGCTTTTCACAGATGAGAGTAGGTTCACCCTGAGCATTTGTGACAGACGTAAAAAGGTCTGGAGAAGCCGCAAAGAACTTTGTCCCATGCTTTTCACAGATGAGAGTAGGTTCACCCTGAGCATATGTGACAGACGTAAAAAGGTCTGGAGAAGCCGCAAAGAACTTTATGCTGCTTGTAACATCATTCAGCATGACCGGTTTGGTGGTGAGTCAGTGATGATCTCGGGAGGCATATCCATGGATGGATGCACAGACCTCTACAGGCTACACAATGGCACCCTGACTGCCATTAGGTATAGAGATGAAATCCTTGGACCCATTGTCAGACCCAAGCTGGTGCAGTGGGTCCTGAGTTCCTCCTGGTGCATGACAATGCCCGGCCTCATGTGGCGAGAGCATGCAGCCAGTTCCTGGAGGATGAAGAAATTGATACCATTGAATAGCCCCCATGCTCACCTGGCCTAAATCCAAAAAAACACCTTTGGGACATTATGTTTTGGTCCATCCGGTGCCACCAGGTTGCACCTCAGTCTGTTCAGGAGCTCAGTGATGCTCTGGTCCATATCTGGGAGGAAATACCTCAGAACACCATCCGTCATCTCTATAGGAGCATGCCCTGATGTTGTGCATACAAGCACTTGGGGACCATACAAACTACCGAGGACCATTTTGAGCTGTTGCAATGAAATTTCAGCAAAATGGACTAGCTTGCTGCATAATTTTTTCACTTTGATTATCTTTGAATTCAGCCCTCTGTAGGTTGATAATTTTCATTTCCATCAAATGATGTGCCATCCTTCCATTCCTAACACATTACCCAGTCCACATCAGCAGAGCATTCAGACATGGACCGAGGGCCCAGTCGTTGAAGGGGGCCCGCCAGCACCACCTGCTGGACAAAAACTCTGCTGACGCCTGCCTGGCTATCATCTTTTCGGACCCGCACGGGCCCCTGCACTGCCTTTGGAGGGTCAGGGAGGAGGGCGGGTGCAGACGGATCACATATAGCGGGGATCTCCCACTTCCCTCTGTCCTCCGATGTACCACCTCCTGCACCAGCTCTTTTGATAGACGTCTCACTGGTCCAATGCCAGGAAGTGTGATATCTAACAAAGGAGGCAGAACATCCGATGATAGCGGTCTCCAGATGTCACAGCGGTAGTTACCTGCTCTGTGTGATCTGACAGCTCTCCTGTCTAACCCCCATGTAGTGATCAGGCTGCATGGAGGGGGCACTCTGGTGTGGCTGCATTGAGGAGGCACCCTGGTGAGGCTGCTTGGAGGGGCACACTGGTAAAGCTGTATTGATGGGCATTGATCAGGCTGCATTGATGGGCACTGGTGAGGCTGTGCTGATGGCCACTGATGAGGGCTTTTTCTAACATGGCCACAGAGAAGACCTGCACATGCACGCAATGTCATTATGTGTTGCGCTGCACATCTCCTCGAACAGGGCCTGCTGCAGACCTTCTAATTCTACCATCCCGGATAGGGCAAAGGCCACCGCTTCCCTCCAAGTCCCTCCCTCATTTCGGGAAAGATTGCCCAAAACGGAGTAGAGGTCACACCAGTCAACCAGGGTGCCAGCCAGTCACCCACCCACAGCAGGGCCAGGGAGCCAGCCAACCAACCAACCACAGTAACCCACAGCAGGGCCAGGGTTCCAGCCAACCACGCACTATGACCCACCCACAGCAAGGTCAGGGTGCCAGCCAGCCACCCACAGTGACCCACTCACGCCAGGGAGACAGCCAGCCACAGAGGACGCGGAAGACAGCCAGCCACAGAGGACGCAGGAGACAGCCAGCCACAGAGGACGTGGGAACCAGACACTGCTACAGTACCCCTGGTTAAGGTAAGAGGAGCTCTACACAATGCCAATTGTATATCTACTTTGTGAGAGGTTGGGGCATGGGTGAGATTCATGGCACAAGGAGGGGGTCCTGTGAGGACCAGAGTGAATGAAGGTGTTCACTGTACACTCTGTTAGAAAGAAGACCCCTCCAGGACTCATTATACTCCTTTGTAGTCTCTAATGGATCCTGGAGGGGGATTTCTCTCTCTAACAGAGACTCTCTAGTGGAAACTGTTAGAGAGAGACCCCCTCTCCAGGTCCCATTAAAAAAAAGGCAGAAGTTGTACTTTGCACAAAATGTAGACAAGGTCAGGGGTGGGCCATGGGCAGAGTCAACGGTGGGTCATGGGCAGGGACTGACAGGGGGCCCTTGCTTTATTTTGTCCGGGGGCCCTGAGTGTTGTCAGTCTGCCCCTGCATATCAGTATAGATATCCACCATGAGAATTTTGACTGTTGAGATCTGATATGCTTTTAAAATGTTCCTTTTTTTGAGCAGTGTATATTCATATTTTCAATGTTTGATGTATATTTTGAACATGATTTTCCAGAATGTGTCTCTGATTGACATTTGTCTTTTAGGGTCCATTCAATTTACACCTCAACAAAGAACTCCCTAAAGAAGTTTCAGTTTAGAGGTGTAGAGTTATTGTTGTGTTGCAGTAGTATTTTGAGGAATGATAGCATGTGCAATTCTTCAATTTGAAATGTATTGCTTACTTTGTTGTATGCATCATGCTGCAATTTTTTATGAATTTTAATGTTTGTATCAAAAAAAATCTCTTTTAATCTAATACCATTGTTTTAATTCAAAGTGTCCTCCAAAAGTCCCATCCAATTTTTCTTTTTTGTTTCAATATTCATTGGGACGTGGCACCTCTTTGACTCTTGGACAGTCTAGGCCTTTCTGATAGACTACTGCACACCGAATCTTGTACAGCTGTGCATAACCAATCAGGTTTGGGTGGGACTTTAACCACTTGCTTACTGGGCACTTATACCCCCCTCCTGCCCAGGTGATATTTCAGCTTCCGGCACAATTGCGCGGTCGTGCGACGTGGCTCCCAAACAAAATTGACGTCCTTTTTTCCCCACAAGTAGAGCTTTCTTTTGGTGGTATTTGATCACCTCTGCGGTTTTTATTTTTTGCGCTATAAACAAAAAAGAGCGACAATTTTGAAAAAAATACAATATTTTTTACTTGTTGCTATAATAAATATCCCAATTAAAAAAAAAAAAAACGTTTTTTTTCTCAGTTTAGGGCGATGCGTATTCTTCTACATCTTTTTGGTAAAAAAAAAAAATCGCAATAAGCGTCTGGTTTGCGCAAAATTTATAGT
Organism: Rana kukunoris; assembly: GCA_029574335.1. Lineage (NCBI taxonomy): Eukaryota > Metazoa > Chordata > Amphibia > Anura > Ranidae > Rana > Rana kukunoris. Next base: position 122,322,702 of record CM056056.1, read on the forward strand.
GCCTACAAAATAGGGGACAGAATTATTATTTTTTATTATTTTTTTTTTACTAGAAATGGCGGCGATCTGCGATTTTTATTGGGACTGCGACGTTATGGCGGACACATCGGACACTTTTGACACATTTTTGGCGTCATTCACATTTATACTGCGATCGGTGCTATAAAAATGCACTAATTACTGAATAAATGTGACTAGCATTGAAGGGGTTAACACTAGGGGGTGAGGAAGGGGTTAAATGTATTCCCTGCATAGTGTTCTAACTGTGGGGGGAGGGGGGGTGACTGGGGAGGTGACCGATCTGTGTCTCTATGTACAAGAGACACAGATCCGTCTCCTGCTCTCCAGAGACAGGACGCTGTCTCTATGTAAAACGGCAATGAGAGCTGATCTATGAGATCATCTCTCATTGGCCGGACAGATCGCATCGCAAACGGCCACTCTGATTGGCCGTTCGCGGCGATCTGTGATTGGCTGTGTCCAAGGGACACGGGCAACACAGTGTTTTCCCGCAGCGCGCTCTGGAGCGCGCGCTGGGAAGCAGCTAGTGACATGCCGTCAATTGACGGCTTGTTGACAATTTAGATCTGCGCTATAGCCGTCATTCGGCTGTAGCACGGATCTCAAGTAGTTAAAGACATCACCGAAAGTAGTGCAGGAACTACTTTTGGAAATAAGTGCGGCGCCGCAAAGCCGGTGTTGCACCGATTGGGACGCCCCTAATGATGGCAATAGGCCAAATCGTGCTGAAGTGAACAGGGGTTTATTGTCAAAGTTTAACTGAACAAGCAGAAGTTAGAAGCTGATTGGTTACTATGCACAGCTGCACCAGATTCTGTGTTTTCCAGTTTTCGTAAATTCCCCTCCAATGGGTCCAAAATTGAAGTGAAAAAATATATTTGTCTCGTAATATAGGTGTGAGAACTAAGCTGATTGATATCCACTTTACTTTAACATGCAAACCTTTATTTAAAATACAGATTTGTTTTCAGGCACAACTAAATACCCTCTTTGCACAAGGAACCAGTTAAAAAAACGTGCACTATATACAGAATTTAAACAATTATTTTCTATACCCCTATCATTTATTTTGGTAAAGGGTAGAACAGTTTCACCATGAGCCCAACGCTGAATGTTATTTTATACATGCATATGATTAGCACAATTTACCAATAAGAACACTTCTGACATGCAAGCATGGAAAAACATTATGAGAGAGAAATCTGGAAAGCGGAGCAGAGCAATTTGAGCTTCTGTGAGCATGACTTGAACTTCAATATTTCTATATAAGTTAAGGATCAATTGCTCCACAATGCCTGCAGATAGAGGTCAGTGAGGGCTTGTTTTAAAGCTTGTTAAAAATATGTAAATGTTTGATTGTCTTTACCCTGACTAGAGGTTCTCTTCAGCTTCACTAAAGTGACTTTACATGTATTCCATGCAGATAGGCTGCCATTAATGAAACTGTATTGCCGCGTACATACGACCGTTTTTCGGGTTCTAAAAAATAACTTTTTTTTTTTTTTATGTCATTTTTTATGTCATTAAAAACGATTGTGTGTGCTTCGTGGGCTTCAGAGCATTTTTCACGATCTAAAAAATGGCCAATTTTTTTTTCGAACATGCTCTATTTTTTCACAAAGTTTTTAAGGTTGTAAAAATGTTCGTGTGTGGGCTTTAACTCCCGTCTCAGAAACAAGTTATGAGACGGGAGCTCTCGTTCTGGTAAAACTACCGTTCCTAATGGAGATAGCGCATTCATCGCGCTTTAACAGACTGAAAAGCGCAAATCGTCTTTTACTAACACAAAATCAGCTAAAGCAGCCCAAAGGGTGGCGCCATCCGCATGGAACTTCCCCTTTATAGTGTCGTTGTACGTGTTGTACGTCACCGCACCTTGCTAGAGCATTTTTTTTCACGATCATGTGTAAGCAAGGCCGTTTTAATGATCGGGTTGAAAAAAACTTTGTTTTTTCTACACCCTTAAAAACTTAATTTTTTAGAACCTGAAAAATGGGCGTGTGTACGCGGCATAAGTGTTTGCTCAAAATGAACAAGGTAAACACCTTTTCTAACCATGCTGCGGTGTGGTCACGTGACCCCCCTGTACTGGCCAGTCACAATCTTTGCAGAGAAGTGGGAAGGGCCAAGATTCCCCTCTGCTGACTAGCTGATGTCACAGGGTAATCTCTGTCCCTCCTGCTTCTCTCCATAGAGCGAGGCTGGCCAGCACAGGGGAATCATGTGATCGGCATGGGGTTCCTTTTCTATGTGCTGCATTATGCAGTTGAATAGAGGTGGGAGGGCCGGTGGAGGAAAGCGATCTCATGATGACAGGGAGGGAGAGGGGAGAGACTGTCAGAGAAGGGAACAGGGCTGCTGATGAAGGAGGCACATAAACCATGCTAGTCTGGGCTCAGCAGCCATGATTATCGTGGTCAGTAGAGGCAGGTGGACTCCGGAACTGGCAGGATCAACCAGGTTTTTTACCAGTTAGGAAGAGAAGAATTGCACAGCATAAGCACTGTGCTGTTATTCTTGCCTTAACAACCGAGCTATAGTTGAATGAAGGCTACAGTGCGGCTCAAAAAATCTGGGAGGGTGTACTATGATGTCCTCCCAGAATCGCGCTCCCGCACGCCCCCTGGGATCACGATATCATGGATCACAGTAAATGGGCGCTGACAGCGGCCATTTACCACGTGATTGCTCCGTCAAATGAAAAATAAACCGGTGTCATGTCCGGTTCCTCTCTTCCCTCTCTGTCAATGCTCTTCAGTAAAAAATAGACAGATACATATGGTAGAGTGTTTAACCTCCTCCCACCCGTGCTATAGCTGAATGACGGCTACAGCGCAGGCTTTAATTGCCGGGAGGCCATTATATGATGTCCTCACGTGCATAAGCTGGCAGGTCTCAGCTTTGCAAAGGGGGCAGTGCATGCTTTAAATTCTGCAGGGTGCCCAAACTTTTGCAGACGCCATTTTTTTGTTTTCTGTAATTTTGAAAATGATGGAAATAAAATCTAACTTTTTTTGACATATTATAAGAATGTCTAATCTGTAATTTGATACCTTTTGGAGATTTTTCCATCTTTCCTTGGCTTCGTTATTCACATTAATACAAATTTTTACCTGAGGTGCCCAAACTTTCGATCCCCACTGTATAGTTCTCATGTCTTATTTACACAGCTCTAATGCCGCGTACACACGGTCGTTTTTTGCGATGAAAAAAAACGACGTTTTTTGTGAAGTAAAAAACGACGTTTTTGAAACGTCACTTTCAAAGACGATGTTGCATACACACCATCGTTTTTTTCACAAAAAACGAGGTTACGTTCACCACACTTTTCCATTGAAGCTCGCTTCATACCTAGCTTCTGGGCATGCGCGGGTTGAAAAACGTCGTTTTAAACAACGTTTTTGCTACACACGGTGACTTTTTGTGAAACAAAAAACGACGTTTTGAAAAACGACACAAAAAATTCAAGCATGTTGGAATTTTTTTTTGGTCGTTTTTTTTAAGACAAAAAACGACGTTTTGCCCACACACGATCAATTTAAATGACGTTTTAAAAAACGTCGTTTTTTTTCATCGCAAAAAACGACCGTGTGTACGCGGCATCACACATCCCACATCCCTCTCTGGCAGAAGACCTGATTTTTCTTTGTTGCAGTTCAGCAACACTTAAAAAGGTATCCAATTCCCTCCCATTCGTTGCTGGACAGTGAGAGGAGATGTAGTAGACCAATGGGCTTTTATTTCTTTCACACTGCTTTACTCTTATCAGTTTTACAAGCTGGTGAGCTGATTGGCTCATTCTGCTGCTTCTTCCTCCCTCCGGTGAAGCTGGGCAGTATGGGGACTGCTAGATGTTGCATACCAAGCCAAATTCAAAAGCTTATCCTGCTTTTATTTAAAAAAAAAAAAAAAAAAAATTCTAGAGTTCAGCTTTATGCTTCGATGTGTACAGAGCATGCCTGGCTATCTAATAAGAAAAGTGTGGTCTTGAGCACTAGCCAATAGTGAAAATTAATGAAAATAAAATAGTGCAATCGAACAAACTGCTGCTCGAATCTATATGTGCTAACAACAAAACTATAGGTATGAATATGTAAAAGTGATGCAAATTGTTGCACTAAACAGTGTATGACAGTGAGACACTGATTAAATACGCAAACAAATCATATAAATCGATGTGACATAAACCAAAGTGAATTTGATATGTACAAATGAACAAAAAAGAGCATAAAATTGTGAATAAGTCCACTGAAAGTCCCATCCAAAACAACTGCAAAATTGGAAAGATAATATGATAGTCATGATGAGTCTTCACAAGTACTGAGCTCACAGAGAGCTTACCTCCCCATTGTGGGAAAATCGCCTGACCAGATCCTCAAACGGCTGTATGAAAAATCTGTATGAAAAATCCTGGTCTTCAACGATATGGAGGCTCACCAAGGGATGCAGGTGGATTACCAAAGAGAAAATAGAAGGATACAGACTCCCATTGTGAAGTATATTAAAAAGAATATGGGTTTAATAGGCCTAAAATATGCTTACAAGCATGTATATCAAAAAAGACGTCAAATCCAAACACTTCCGGTCGGACGAACGGGGTTTCGCATCACTTCTGGTCACGTCGGGTACCTTACGTGTTACGTCACGGCACGTGACTTCATCAGAGGCTCTGATGAAGTCACATGCCGTGACGTAACACGTAAGGTACAAGACATGACCGGTGGTGACGTGAAACCCTGTTCATCCGACCGGAAGTGTTTGGATTTGGCGTCTTTTTTGTTGATGAGGTGGTCTATTGTTGCTGTTGGGTCAGTTGTTGTCGCAGGGTATCTACTGTTTAGGGAGTTGTCTATTGTTGTTGGCTGCTGGAGAGTCTATTGATGCTGGCTGCTAGTGGCTCTATTGTTGCTGGGGTGGCATTTTGTTATGGGTGTCCATTGTTGCTGGGGGGTCTATTGCTGCTGGCTAAGGGGATCTACTTTACTGCGTTCCTTGTTATCATTAACAAATTCCATACAAATTACTTAGTACAACAAAATTACACTTGACTCTGTACTCTCTAAAAGGAGCGGTACTGAGAGGTGGGTAGGGAGTAGAAACAAGAGGCGGTGCTCAGAGCTGGGTGGCGTAAAACTTTATCTGGAATATGCAGTTAAGTTTTGGGTACCAGTTCTCAAAAAGGATAACAGGGAACTGGATATTAAAGAAGTACAGACTAAGCTCATTTGGCTGGGCTTCCCCTATGAGTCACAGGAGTGCAATTTGTTTTGCCCTCCTGTGACCCATTTTCATGGCCTGGGGGAGGAGCACGCATGCTCCGAATGTATGTCACACCCCCCTGGTGGTGTTCTATCAGATTACCACTACTCATCATATTGTGTAAGTGACGTTCCAAAAAAATTACTAAGCATGCGCAATGCATTCCACCATGTGTTCCACGTTCCACATACTTTATCATCTGATGGGTAGCGGTATTTTGATATTAGACCCATGCGGACATCTTTCTACACCCAGTTACATCTTGAATTTCAGAGTAATTTTAGAAATAAAGTCAGCATATATAAATAAATATAGTGCATTGAGATCTGTGATGGTGTTTTTTTTTTTGTTTACAAAAGTGTATTAATAGAATATAGAAATAGAGTCATTGTATACAAATACAGCATTGTTTTTAAGTACTAAAGTCGAAATAGTATGAGAATAACAGGTCAAACATAATAACATGGGAACATGTGTGGTAATGATTTATGAAGGGGAGGTAGCACAATATGAATATTCAGACTGTAGAGAGGGGTTTATATAATATTTTAGTAAGGAGGGAGAGAAAAAGAGAGAGAGAGAGTAATGATGTTATGGCTTTTGGGCAATGTACCAGTAAGACCATTTAGTGTCAAAGATATGGATAGAGTCATTCAGTGTATGGTATACTCTCTCCGAAAGTCTAAGCATCTCCATTCTGTCTAGGACTTGAGACCAGGGCAAATTGTTAGTTTTCAAATTGAGTGCTATCATCCATTGGATGGAACTGCAGATGGAATGGAACAATGTAGAGCAGTGTTTCCCAACTCCAGTCCTCAAGGCACACCAACAGGTCATGTTTTCAGGATTTCCCTCAATTGAAACAGCTGTGGTAATTACTAAGGCAGTGAAACTGATGGAATCACCTGTGCAAAATAATGGAAATCCTGAAAACATGACCTGTTGGTGTGCCTTGAGGACTGGAGTTGGGAAACACTGATCTAGAGCATGGTGTAGGGATATCAGGGATTTTAGCATAGAGGATACAGATCTGGGGGGTAATGGTAATTTTCTGGCCCGAAGAACTCTCAAATCCGGAGATAGCTGCATCCCAAATCTGACCCAGCATAGGGCAGCTCCAGAATGTATGCAGTAGTGTACCTTCAGCCTGGCAACCTCTGAAACAGTTAGGAGGAATCGAGGGGTAAAAGATGTTTAGCTTGGAGGGAGTGAGGTACCATCTGGAAAAGATCTTTAAAGGGGTTTCTCTGAATGAGATAGCTCTGTTGCATTTACGGAGGTTCTCTGCCATGCAGTACCAGGTTTCAGGTGAAATATCACATTCCAGATCTGTCTCCCAATGTAGCATCAGGTTAGATTTCTTTGAAGGGTTAGGTTATTGAAAAAATTGTATAGTTTGGAAATCATACCTCTGTCTCTGGATGATGTTAGGCATATTCTCTCGAATGGTGTGTTAATAGAGGATGTGGATAATGAGAAATGTGTGTCATAGAAAGATTTAATCAGTTGATAGCGTTCGTATTCAGTATTAGAAAGTTTATGTTCTTTTTGCAGAGAGTCAAAGGATCTAAAAACCCATTTAGATTGTAAGGATTTCAAAGTGGTTAGGCCTTTGTCAATCCAGGATGAGAATAAGGATCTATTCGTGTAGGCTAAGTTAAGTCTAGGGTCTCCCAAGAAGGATGTCAGTGGGAAGACCGGGGAGGAAAGAGTATAGGTATCCTTAATTTTGAGCCAAAGTTGATATAGATGGGCCACTATAATGTTATGTTTTAAAAGATGGCGGTAGAGAACGTAATTAGACCATAGAATACCTTAAAGGTGAAATGGTTGTACTGATGTGGATTCAAAACTCTTCCATGGTATGTTTTGGGAGGAGGAAGACCACTGGGAGAGTTGCGAGAGTCTCGCTGCAAGAAAGTAATGCCAAAAGTTGGGGAGGCCCAGACCACCTTTAGACTGTGGTCTATGCATCAGAACATAGCTATATCTGGGTTTTTTATTTGCCCAAATGAATTTATTAATTATCCTCTGTAGGTGATTCAACTTAGATTTTGATATATTGATGGGCAGGGTGCGTAAATAGTAAAGCAGTTTAGGTATGATGTTCATTTTTATGGCGCATATTCTACCTAAAAAGGAAATATGGTTGGATGACCATGTATTTAAGAGAGAGCTGATGTGAGCTATTAGGGGAGGGTAGTTATTTTTAAATAGGAGTTTATGTGAGGAGGCAATATTAACACCTAGATATTTAAAAGAGAGGGGACACCACACAAATGGAAAATTAGCTTGTAGAAGGAGTTGTAAGTTATGGTCAAGGTTTAAGGGGAGGGCAGAACATTTATTGGGATTAACTTTAAGGCCCGAGATATCATGAAAAGTGTTGAGTTCGGTCAGAAGGACAGGAATGGACAAGAGGGGTTCGGTGAGGAAGACAAGGGCGTCATCAGCGTATAAGCTGATCTTAAATTTGCGTTGTCTGGATTGGATCTTATGGCTTGAGCTAGGGGCTCGATGGCCAGTGATGGCCAGTGCGAACAATAGCGGGGATAAAGGGCATCCCTGCCTTGTTCCGCGGCCCAGTGGGAAAAATTCTGAGTTGCTGCCGGGAATTTTAATGCGGGTCTGAGGTGAATGATAAAGAGCATTAAAGCCCTGAAGAAAGTTGCCCGAGATTCCGAACTTGGGAAGCAGATAGTTCATATACGACCAACTGACACTGTTGAATGCCTTGTGTATGTCTAAGCTGAGAAGGCATGCCTGTTTCGCGTGCAAGTTGGCGTCTTGGACTATATTGGTAATATGAGTGAAGATTGTGCATTTGTTCGAAGGATCCGTCAAAAGGGAGTCGTTAAGACGCCAATTGTATGGTGAGGGGGAGAGGCCTACATATGACGTGTCGAATGAGGTGATGTCATGGTCCGACCAGGGGCATGGGTGTATGTGTGCATGGGAGGAGTTAGCTAAAAGTATCCGGGTACAGAATATGTAGTCAAGCCTAGCATAACAATCATGGGGGTGGGAGTAGTGAGTGTAGGCTTTGATGCCCGTGTTGTGGGCTCTCCATGTATCTATCAGTTGTAGTTTGTTGATGCATCGATTGATAGATTTTGAGAAGGCCTTGAATGAGGTGGAGATTCGATTCTGGTCCAAGGCCGGGTGAGCGGTCAAATTAAAATCTCCACCAAGTATCATGTGGGGGGAGTGGTACCTGTCAAGGGTATCAAAAAAATTAGAAAAAAACGTGGACTGAGACTCATTTGGGGCATATATAGAAGCAATAGTAATTGCGGGGTTATTAATGGTCCCTTTGAGGATAATGAATCTACCGTCGGGATCTTTGTATATATTTTGAATATCGAAAATTATAGAATTGTGGATGAAAATTGCAACACCTCTAGTTTTGTTTGAGAAGGTAGTGTAGTGATATTGGTTATACGACCTGTCAAAGTATTTTGGGTGGTTGGAGGCAGCAAAGTGAGTTTCCTGGAGCAAAATTATGTCCGCCCCAAGTCTTTTATAATGTTGGAATGCCTTCCTACGCTTGTGGGGGGAGTTCAAACCTTGAGTGTTATGTGATATTATTTTAAGACCCATTAGAGAAGGGAATTGGAGAGGAACAACTGAACAACATTAGCTACCAAACAGTACCCACCAACTTTGGAAGCATAGAGATATAGACTAAGCAATCAGGATTCTGATGATCGGTAGCGCAGTCTGGGGAACACAGCAAAAATGGGCACAGACTACATATTCAGTGTAATTAAGACATAAACCATACGTATGAGAAGACCTGTGACAATATATGTACGTTACAAAATCAAATAAACTGTGACTCTGAAGAAATGAGTATTGCAAAACAGAGGCCAATAGGGCCAACAGAACCATTAAGTTCAATATGTTAGTATGTGTAGAAAAATTAGGGACAGGAAGTTTCCTGTCGACCAAACAATCAAAAATAAACATTAGGACATAAAGTCCTGATCTTGCCATATGGTCAGGTGACATACCACCAGCTGGCGGTGCAGCAGCCAAACACATATGCAAGAGTGGGGTCAATCTAGCCGCAGCGGATGCTCCAGGCATTTGGAGATAATAGAACATGAAAAAAAAAGGAAAAAAAAAGAAAAGGGGAATCAAAAATGGTGGTAGGTATATGGGGAGGGAGAAGAGAACACAGAGGGGGTTAAACATTGGGAGAGCAATCTAGTACATGAGACCACGTATGAGCCTAATAAGCAACAGTGTAATTTTTATTTTCTTCCCACCCTCACACCCTCACACCCTCCCCCTAGACCCACCCACTTCTGAAGCAAGGAATGACGGGGGGGGGGGTATGATGTGCTCTATGCAGAGCTATATTGGGAAGTGGAGGGTGGGATCAAAGGTAATGTCATGGCAATGAGAGCAGCAGTCATTATAAATGTAAGGAGACCAGTCCCTGGAAATGAGAAACAGCAAAGAGTATGTGGACATACCATATCCGGATTACAAAAGTTGAGCACTGGATGTCTTTTCCCAGCAGAGATAAGACTGTCACAATCTTGATTGTAGGTATATAGAAGAGATCAAGACCAGGGGAGTCATTTTGAAGAGGGCATATTTTGCCTAATGAGGTTAGGTGGTTGAGGAACATCACCTGAAGTGAGATCTTAGCTGAGCATATAAAGTGGAGCAACTTGAAGTGCCTAGTCTCTGTAAAAAAGCCATTGTTAGAATATACTTAGATGTACATATACAGTGGAGTAACTTGGGTTGTTCCAAGCAGGGAGCGCCATCTGGTGGAGAGAAAATGATCCAAAAATAAAAAGTGTAAGAAAAGGAAAAGCAGGATCACAGAGAGGGAATATTAAACTTAGGAGTGTGGATTTTGGAAGGATTGGATCAATCTTCTTTGATCTCTCTGGTTGCATCTGGTAGAAGGGGTAGACCAGATTGGAGAGGGTCTAGGTGTGCTGGGAGGGCGGATATGGGGGGTCTTGGGCTAGCAGTCCCAGTTTTTACCAGCAATTCCTTCCCTTCAATGACATTATATACAGTATATGTCGATCCATTGTGTGGGATCGTAAGTTTAAAAGGAAATCCCCATCGATATTTAATTATGGCAGCTTGCAACACATTAGTGACCTCTTTCATCCTGCGTCTCCTATCCACGGTAGCGGGAGATATATCTGGGTATAACTGTATTCTTTTGCCTTCCACGGTGAGGTTGGGGGTATTTCTGGATGCACGCATGATGTCCTCCTTTATTAGAAAGTCCCTCATACACATAATGATGTCCCTAGGAGGGTTGTCAGGGGGAGGTTTGGGACGGAGCGCTCTGTGAATTCTGTCCTAAGTGAAGGCAGTCAGGGGTTTGTCTGAAAGGAGGCTATGAAAGAATTTTGCGACTGCAGGCATAAGGTCAGTGACTGTTTCTGGGACCCCGCGAAGCCTGATATTATGTCTACGGTTTCGGTTGTCAAGGTCCTCCACCTGTGCCTGCATAAAGGCAAAGTTGTCAGCCAAGTTTTCATAGTCCTTTCTTAGGTCGTTGTGAGCTAAGGAGAGCTCATCATGTTTAGTCTCTAGCAGATCTGTGCGGCTGCCTATATTGGCAATCTCCTGGGATAGGGCCGCTGTGGAGTTATATATTTATTTTTCTATCTTTTCAACTAGTCTGTTAAAAATGGTTGCCTGTGATGGTGTTTTGATGTTACATTTTGATAGAAGCTGGATGCCAGCAGCAGGAGGGTGGCTGAGACCATGTTGGTACACTCCGCACTGCTCAGCACTAAACCTTTAGGCTTTCAAAATGTAACATCAAAACAGCATCACATATCTAAATATACTATATTTATTTATATGCACTCACTTTATTACTAAAATTACTCTGAAATTCAAGACACATCTGGTTGTAGTAAGTCATCCATTTCCTTATTGATCAGAATCCTGCTACCCATCAGCTGATAAAGTGTGTGGAATGCATTGTGGCGTGGAATGCATAGTGGAACACATTGCACATGCGCAGTACTTTTTTGGGTCGGAACTTCACTTTGGTTGCACAATCTGATGGGTAGCGGTAATCTGATAGAACACCAGCTTTATTGGCTGACTTAAGGACACAGCACGATCAACCAGAGACTCAGTGGGATGACATCATTATGACATGACAGGCTCAAAACTTCTAACATGTGAGTTGTTTACCTCCTGAATAAGTTGTGCTTTCATTTCTCCCCTTGAAATTCTACAGAGCCGCGTCTACTCTCACAAACTGGAAGCCAAGGTGTAGCCCCAGGATGAATTCTTCAATGACTGTCCCACTTTTGATATTATAGACAGAATATCATTAGACTCATTATAGCCCTTTGCATTGTTTTATCCCACTCTGACTGGCTTGTCTTCCTCCAGCTCAGTGTACCACTTTGTTGTCATCGTTTCTCTACTTAGAGAGAAGGTAGAATGCCCTATAAAGTTCTGTACTGTAAAATGTTAAATATTAAATATTTATGCAGTAAAAATAATAGATATGTATAAAGATGTGAGGTTTTTAATCTTATTCATTATACATAAAGGAACCACTGTATATAAAAAACATTACAGATTCCCTTTAGGTACATTGATTACTGATATACAGTGATTTCATAGAAGGCTGGGTATATTAAGATGCATAAATGTCAAACACAAGTTTTAAGGAATCACAGCTCTACATGTGCCCATTATTATCAGTTTAATGTAAAGAGTTCTTAGAGCAATGTTGACATTCTTGCTATAAAGTGTTTACAATGCATCCCCTGTAGATGCATTTATTTGATACAAGAAGACATTAATTCACACCTTGGGGACAGAAAAAGGCCAAGAGATACCTTGCGAAGAGTGCACGCAAGGAAACATTAATCACTTTAAATTATATGGGACCCACTCCAGACATCCGTCCTTGGTATTTATCAAGAAGCCTTCCTGGAACATGCTAATTCACCTTAATTACTCATTTATCTAATCAATGTAATTGTTGATTCTGTATTCACTAGATCAGTCAATGATAAAAAAGCAGAACTTGTTTGAATTGTCCTTGCTCGCCCTATTTTTGATCTGCATGTCAGGTCTCGACTGACACGTCAAGCCAAGGGCAAATATCACCATATCTATAATGTTCCTTATATTTGCACAAATGTGTTTAATTTATTAGATAATTTGTCTCTCAATCAACAACTAATTAAAGGAAGTGGTGTCTAGGCTGTTACCAGGAATTAAGCACTGACAATTAAAATAATAGCAGCATTTGGTTGAAGCTCACTCACTTTCAGTTCTTTTTTAACCTATAACAGAATGTGCTCATGAATGTTAAGGATTCTCTGCAAGACGTTATGTTTGTTTTTTTTGTTTGCTTTGCGATAGAAGTCAGATTAATGCAGGACTTTAGATAATGTTTCACGGAAACCAAAACAATAAATTATTTTAATTAAATCTAGTGATGCTTCCAGAGCTAGGAGATTCAGTGATGTTTATAATTAGGTACAGATTTGTCTTTTCTTAGTCCTTTAATTCCCTTTACTTGCACACAAGAGAATAGAGAACATTGTAGATAACTATCCATTTAAACCCATTATTTTTTGTAACACAACATACAAAGTTTGTTTAAAGATCTTAGAACAGTGTTTCTCAACTATTGTGAGACCATATTATTAGATAAGCAAATGGGGCCGGTACTGCTTTATTCGGTTTGAATTATGTTAAAGCCTTTTCTAGCTGCGACTGCCAAAGTAAACTGACTTATAGTAAACTGAAAACCTTTAATTCACAAGTACAGTCTACTTCTCCATAAGTATGAGTAGTTTGCACAATTATAATATATATACATTGTGAAGGAAACACTGGGAAGCTAGTAGAAGGGTTCTACAGACTGACCTTCTCCATATGCTGAAGCCACCATGGCTGTGTACGTTTTTTTTTTACACAGATGGCAGTGCCTACTGTTCTCTAAAAAGTAATCCACTTTGGATCTCGGAGGGTGATACATCAGCATTTGACAGACATTCAGAAGGTTACAACTATTTGTTTGCATGTGCCCTGTTTTGGTGCCTCACTAACAGGCCATAATGAATCATTCTGCATTCATGATATAACTTGGATGTATTGTATGTCTGTGTCTGAACATAATGTCCAGAGGATTGTAATTCCTGTTAATGTAGTCTCACTGTAGATGTGATTCTACTGTTGGGATATTTCTGAATTTTACGCAATACATTTCTACTCTTGACATTTACATGTAAATGACAGATGGACATAACTGATTTGTTCTGTGCGAACATTAATACAAACAAATTGCAATAATATAAAGATTTTTAGGTTGTTATACTAGCATTACTTTAAACAATTGTTATACAATGTCTGAAGGAATATAACTAAACGAAAGTGCAGGATTATGTTTCTCTACGGCAGTGTTTCTCAACCTTTTTTTTTAGACAACTTCAAGGCACCCTTTAAAAATGTAATTGATAGTTTTACATACCACAGCAACACACACACACACACATAGGACACTCAACATTAGAGGTGATTTGTTCTTCCAAAGTAAATGCACCTTTGTACACTGGTACTAACTAGTTTTCCAATGTTTCTCTTCTCTCAGTTTCCCTCCCTTAATGAGCTACCGTGACATCAGTGCTGATGGAGAGGGGAAAAGGAAGGATGCTGTGCTCAATGTCCTTCTTATCATCTGATGACATCATTGGTTGTTAGGATGACGGCAGCTTGAAGGTTGTAATGGTGCCCAATGAAAACCTGTGGCTTATTAACTTTTAGGCATTTTTTAGGCAAGGCACACCTGAAGAAACCTGAAGGCACCCTGGTTTAAAAAGGCTGGGCTAGGGTCTCAGTTAAGAAGATGGTAGTCAGAGGTTAAGCATTTCCCAGAAGGTCACACTATCTTATGCATGCAGGGCCCTTCTTCTGAATGCCAGAGTGCTCAGATTGGTAACTGGGGCCTGAACTTTGCACTTTGCGGCGTTTTTTACCGCGATTTGCAGCGACAAATGGCAGCGTTTTTTACTGTGATTTTGTACAGGTCTAGGGTCAGCAATGTTAAAAACAGAAAAACGCCCAAATACGCTCAATTCGAGCGACAAAAAAGGGTCCAGAACTTGTTTGAGCTTCAGGCGTTCGGCGTCAGGCATTTTGGAGTGGAGATGTGAACCATCTCCATTGAGAATAATGTATTTTTTCCCCTCTAGCGTTTTGGAACTTCATTCTTCAGGCGACAAACGCTCAGGTGTTAATGCAGCCTTACTGTAGTGTCTGAGCCTAACCTTATGTTGCATTTGATATAAATATATGTCTTGCTTTATGATTTTTATGCTCAGACTACTGTGCGTGGAATAATCTGTTTAGTGGTTTGTCTGAAACAGAAATCAGGTTACTTTTGAATGTTTGAGTGAGCATCTCCTAAATGCCTTGGTAATAATTACACAAGCTATCCTCAAACAATTAGAACTTTGATGCAATTGTATGTTGGGCTATGTAACTGAAATCAACAAGTTAATCAATGGTTAACAATATCTTGACCTTCTGACATATATTACCTATGAAATGTATGATACAACAGTGCCATCTAGTAGTGTAAAAGGGGCCACACCTATGTGGCAATGGTAAAACTTTTCAAATAAAAAGCCAACAATAGAGACTGAAGGGGGGACTCTAAGACCACTTAACGCCAATGAAGATCTCTGCAACAGCTTTTAGGCCGTGTACACATGATCAAATCTGTCTGCTGAAACCCATCTGACGGACCGTTTCAGCAGACAGATTCGATCGTGTGTACGGGCAAACAGACGGATTTGGCCAGCCGACAGATTTGAAAGCATGCTTTGAAATCTGTCGGCTGGGAACCCGTCGGACCGATATGTCTGCTGGTTAGTACGCTAACCAGCAGACATATCTGCTCGCACATGCGTCGAATGGATTCGATGCATGCGCGGAAGTGTTTTACTTCCTGGTGCGGTGACGTGGCGGCGTCAACGTCACCGCCACGTCAGTGCACTGTCTGCCGGCGGGGATTTTGGTTTGATCGTGTGTACACGATCAAGCCAATACATCCCAGCAGACAGATCTGTTCAAATCGGTCTGTCCGACCGATTTGATCAGATGTATTTGCTCGTGTGTACGGGGCCTTAGAGTAAGCCCCGATTCTTGTTGCCTATGGAGATCGTGAACCTGCTCTAACTGGGGTTAAGTTGTCTTTATAATTGGCCTTTACAGCAAGAAACATTGAAAGCCAATGCAGATCAAACAAAAGCCAAGGAAAAATCCTTGGAAAAATTCCAAGCTCTACTTACCAACCAGCCTGTGACCAATCCGATTAACCTGTCTAACACTATGCGTTTAAAAACAGGAGTTTAGTTGCACAAATTTGCCAGTCCAAATTTGCCAGTTTATCTGCCTTCATCTATCTCATCAGAATGCATGTGCTTCCACTGTGGAGTCTCTTATAAGTTAGAGGTAGGGTCTACAGATCACAGGGTGCCTTGCCAGGGCCTGTAGATTATGTATGAATTTGCAGACTTGTGCAACTAAACACCTGTTTTTAAACAGTGTTATTTCACTTAACTTACTTCCTAGTTATATGTTTAACCGCTTGCCGACCAGCCGTCGCAGTAATACGGCGGCAGGTCGGCACGGGTGCGCTAGAGCCCGTAGCTCTACGTCGCCACCTTCGACGGCCACTAGGGGGCGCCCCGTGCGTGTGCCCGGCGGGCACGATCGCCGCCGGGCACACGCGATCGCTCGTTACAGAGCGGGGAACGGGAGCTGTGTGTGTAAACACACAGCGCTCGTTCCTGTCAGCGGGGGAAACGCTGATTTTCTGTTCATACAATGTATGAACGGAAGATCAGTGATTCCCCCTAGTAAGTCCACCCCCCCATACAGTTAGAACACAAATAGGAACACACTTAACCCCTTCCCCGCCCCCTAGTGTTAACCCCTTCACTGCCAATGGCATTTTTATAGTAATCCAATGCATTTTTATAGCATTGATCGCTAAAAAAATGCAAATGGTCCCAAAAATGTGTCAAAAGTGTCCGAAGTGTCCGCCATAAGGTCACAGTACTGAAAAAAAAAACGCTGAAAAAAAAATAATAATAATAAAAATGCCATAAAACTACCCCCTATTTTGTAAACGCTATAACTTTTGCGCAAACCAATCAATAAACTCTAATTGCGATTTTTTTTACGAAAAATATGTAGAAGAATATGTATCGGCCTAAACTGAGGAAAAAAAAAATGTTTTTATATATTTTTGGGGGATATTTATTACAGAAAAAAGTAAAAAATATTGCATTTTTTTCAAAATAGTCGCTCTGTTTTTGTTTATAGCGCAAAAAATAAAAACCGCAGAGATGATCAAATACCACCAAAAGAAAGCTCTATTTGTGGGGAAAAAAGGACGCTAATTTTGTTTGGGAGCCACGTCGCATGACCGCGCAATTGTCAGTTAAAGCGACGCAGTGCCGAATCGCAAAAAGTGCTCTGGTCTTTGGACAGCAATATGGTCCGGGGCTGAAGTGGTTAAATAGTGTGGGATCGGAGTTGATATTCTGGTCTCCAAGAATAAAGGTATTAGCCCTTACCAAGCATCATTTGTCTTTGTATTTACACCACTTCCTTGTTCTATAACAAAACATTTCCTGTTTGGACTACATAAACATGGCCGCTGTTTCACACGTTAGAGGCCCCTGAGGATGCATTCTCATGCGAATCACTAAGGGTAGGATTTCAGCGCCAGAACATTGTTTTTATGTAATGTTACATGTTCATTGTATGTCCTTTTAAAAAATACTACACTATGGGCCAGATTCAGGTAGATGAGAGTATCTTTCCTCTGGAGTAACGCTTCTCATTTACGTTACTCTGAAGACCCTTTCAGCGCAAGTCCTGTA
Source organism: Rana kukunoris (assembly GCA_029574335.1). Classification (NCBI taxonomy): domain Eukaryota; kingdom Metazoa; phylum Chordata; class Amphibia; order Anura; family Ranidae; genus Rana; species Rana kukunoris. The sequence goes on from CM056056.1 coordinate 122,339,900, forward strand.
ATTCACATAGCAGTTGCGCGTAAACTTGCGCCAGAGTAACGATAATGCGCTGGCGTAACCCGACGCAAGTGGAAGTGGGTGTGATCATATGTAAATGATGGGCGGAGCCCAGCGCAGAGGCTTACGTTCAGCGCATCAACCACGGAGCATGCGCAGTGAGTGAGGCTCCACTCGCCCCCTTTGTGCGCATGCTCACAACTTCCGTCGGCACCACTTCACGGGAAACGTCAGCGCAATGCCTTCCGTTGGGCGTTTAAATGCGCCCGTAGAAGCGCCATTCCGGCACTAAAGTATATCCTGCTCCCCCTCCCCGCAGTGATGTTACATTTGTTCTGAGATAGCTGCTCCCATTCCCCGCAAACACACAGGAGAAAGCTGAACTTTAATGGCCAGGAGCTGACAGCCGTCATCTCGGCTATGGAGACCTATGATGTCTTCCTCCATGGCTGTAAAATTTGACAGACAAGCATGGACAGAGGTGTTGTCCTGCAAGTGGGGGTGCTCAGCTAGCTCTTATCGTCGGTAACGCTGCTGTAGCTGCTCTCCTGCTGACCTGTGGCCGTCTGGAGTAAAGATAAAGCAGCCTTTTGTAGAAATAACTTTGCGCCGGACGGACGAGATACGCGCGGCGCATGTAGCCAGCGTATGGTGCTAATCCGTTCGTGAATTGGGAAAAATCCCTCATTTGCATATTTGCAGGGGAAATCAATGGGCGCGACTGATGCGCCCAGCGAAAATAAGCGCTGACGATACTCTGGCGTCGGAACGTTCCGCCGGTCGCAAATGACCCGTTATTGGGCGCATCTAGTTTGGTGGGTACGGGCACATAGAAACGATGGCGCATCATCACAGTTACGCGGCGCATATCGAAATACTCCAGCGCAAGTGTTCCTGAATCTGGCCCTATGAGGCATATATTTTGTTTATGGCCTTTAGTATTTTGGGACATATGAATGGAGCTCTACACTGTGAAGTGAGATAATATGCAAGGAAATCCTTTTATTGAAACCTGTGGACATCCCAGTTTTCACCTTTGATGCTTCTTATGATCTTTTGTTTTGTGAGTGTGCGCACTGCAATGGGGTAAAAGCTGGTAATCGGCAGTATCACTTATATTTATGTATGAAGTGTTACACACCTGGGTGTAATTTATCAGAGTGGTAACAATTAGTGTTGAGCAGAATATGCCATATTCGATTTCGCGATATATCTCGAATATATAGTCGAATATTCGAGATATATTCGCTAAATACGAATATTCGTGATATTTTTTGGAAATGAAATTATTGCAAATTTTCGCTATTGCGAATGCGAATTGCGAATGCGAATGCGAAATTTCGAGAAATGCGGAATGGAGCACTCTGATTGGCTCAGAATATTCGTGATATATTACAATATAAAATAATTGCGAATATTCGAGAAATGCGGAAGGAGCACTCTGATTGGCTCAGAATATTCGTGATATATTACAATACACAATAATTGCGAATATTCGGCAAATGCGGAAGGAGCACTCTGATTGGCTCAGAATATTCGTGATATATTACAATATAAAATAATTGCGAATATTCGAGAAATGCGGAATGGAGCACTCTGATTGGCTCAGAATATTCGTGATATATTACAATACAAAATAATTGCGAAATTTCGAGAAATGCGGAATGGAGCACTCTGATTGGCTCAGAATATTCGTGATATATTACAATATAAAATAATCGCGCGATATCGCTATTGCCGAATAATCGCATTGCGATTTTTCGGCAATATAAAATGAGCGCTGCAGCTACTCGGCCCAAGGTCTCTAATCATACCAGCAATGCTTTTAGACGTCGATGGGGATCTCTAGGATGTGATCTGTTCTAAAAAAAAAATTGAAAAAATTTGAATATTCGAAATAGCGAATATTCGCCGCGATATTCGTGTTATTCGCGAATACTCGAATATGCAATATTCGTAGCGAATATTCGCAATGCGAATATTCGTGAGCAACACTAGTAACAATATTACACCATGTTAGTTTTTTTCTTTTTCTGGCCTATGTGGAGTTCCAAGGATAAGGATAAGGCTCCTTACACACGGAGCGGTCCGGTTTTCGGTCCGCTCCGTGTGTCCGTCAGCTCAGCGGGGGGTCTCCGCTGAGCTGTCGAGCGGACAGGGCGGTCCCCGCAAAAAAATAGGACATTCTTCCGCCCGAAAAAACGGATGCGGATCTGGCGGACGTTAGCGGATGCATCATCCGCTAACGGATCCGCTCCCATAGGGGTTCATTACAAGTCCGTAAACGGACTTGTAATGAACGAATGAACGGTCCGCTAGTGTGAAAGGACCCTAAAAGGAGAGGATTCATCATACTCCACATGGGTGGCATTATCAGACATGTTTGCTGCACTTAATTCTGGTAAGCCTTCAATCCTTATGGTGGCCAGAGACCTTCTTTTGCACTTACTGAGTGAGAACATTGGACTATTTTGTTTAACACAAAAGGACTTTTTTATGTTTTTTATGTTTATTTAACTTGTGTTTATAATCATCACAGCGCTGCATATTTTGTCAAACCAATTATATTGAAGCAGTGGCCAACATCTTTCTGGAGAGCATATTTTCTAGATCTGAATGATGGGAAATGCCAATGGTGCTAGCCCCACAATTATTGGCTGGAATTTACAAAACTGTAGCATAGGAAACTAGTCGTTTGCAAATTGAAGGAAAAAAAAATAGCAAAAAACACACAGTTGCCACCCCCATCATTTGCCTCCTCTGTGATTTAATTCAGTTTTAACCATGGTAATTACAACATTTTACAGATTTTTCCTTAAGTTTACAGCATGCAAATAATTCATACTTGGCTTAATTCTCCAACAGTTTTGTTAAACATTCTTGTGCAGTTCTATTTAAAAAAAAAATGTTTTTGTTTTTGTTTTCAGTGTATTATACTTACTTGTATCTAAGCAATAAAAGGAGTCTTCAAAGACATGTACAGTATTAGATTTTTTGACGTGGGACTAAGAACAATTATTTCTATTTATGGGCTTAATTTCTTCATATTTTTTTTCCTTAATACATTGTATTGTTTAAAGAGGAAGTAAACCCTGATGGGTGTTACTTCCTCTTTGTTTCCCTGCAAAGGTAAAGCATAATGGACTACTATGCATACTATGCGTCTTCCTTGCTAGTAGCGAGCGTCCATTCTTCACCCCTCTTCCTTCCGGGGCTGCGAACATCGCGGGAGCCACCTTTAACGGCATGACCCGAGAAACGGCAATGCGTTCCCTTTCTAAATCTGGTGCATGCGCAGAAGAAATCGCCCTATGGCAATTTGCAAATATCTCCTAGACTGTGCAGGTCTGGGAGATATTTCAAGCACCTACAGGTAAGCCTTAATCTAGGCTTACCTGTAGATTAAAGTGGTTGTAAAGGGTTTACAACCACTTTAATGGATTATATATTCCCGAGATTGTCCATATTGTAAAACATTAGGCCCCATACACGTTATCAGTTTTCCTGCAGATTTTTCTCTTCAGGTTTACCAAAACCATGTAGTGCAAGGGCCTGCCTGATTGCATACAAATTGAAACTATTAAGGTTTGACCTCATATTAGATGGTTTTGGTAAACCTGAAGAGAAAAACCTGCAGGAAAACTGATAGTGTGTATGGGGCTTTAGAGTTAATGAGTGAGTGAGTAATTTGTATAGCGCAACAAATGCGAACTTAATCTCCTCAAGGCGCTTTGCATCCAATGTTGTCCTGATCCTTTAGAAGAGGTGGGTCTTTAGTTTTTTCCTAAAAGCCTGATGGTTTTCTTCCAAGTGGATGGTCGTGGGTAGAGCATTCCAAAGCCGGGGTCCTTGGACTGCAAATCTACGTTCTCCCATAGATTTGTAGCAGGATTTAGGGATTTCTCACTTAAGTATTGAGGAGCGTTTCCTTGTGTACATTTGTGGGTGAGGCAGAGCATCTTGAAAGACACCTGGTCCTGTACGGGTAGCCAGTGGAGGGACCTCAAGACAGGGGAGAATTCCCACGTTTTTTTTACCTATTACCAGTTCTGGATGACTTGAAGATGTGAAATCTGGTATTTTGGTAGTCCTAAGTAGAGGGAGTTTGCATATTTGAGTCGTGAGTTGATTGTTCCAACCACTACTACTGTGTCCTCTTCTGGGATGAAGGGGATGAGTCTATGTAGCATGCTGAGAAAATTATGAGAACCGCTGACTACTGATCCTATTTGTGCATCCATAGTCATGTCTGAGTCAAAGATGACTCAGAGGCTTTTGACTTTGTTGCTTGGCACGATGGTTTGTCCGAGGATAGTGGGTGGTGTTCATGTGGTCCTAGAAGGATGAGGAGTTCTGTTTTGGATCCGTTGAGTTTGATCATTTGTAGCAATCATTTGTAGAGATAACTATTTGCATATATAAAAATCATAATCCCAGGTTTATTATTTACACACACTTCTTTATTCTCATAGCTCAGAAAATCATTTATGTGCACAGCTCAACACCAGTTACCTCCTAAAATCATGGTAATATTAATCTACAGCAGTGGTCTCTAAACTGTTGCCCAGGGGCTAGATGTGGCCCTTTGCTTGCCTTTATCTGGCCTTTGGGAATTTTCTATGCCTACTAGCCACACCCTGGCTCTTCTGAAGCCTAAAGGACAGTAGCCTGGCGCTGTACTTAGAAGGTTTGGAGACCCCTGCTCTACACATTAGGTGACTATAGGAAATGAGGGCCAATTAAGTTTTGCTTACTAAAAGCAGTGTTGCATTCAAAAGTGGAACTTCTGATTATCTGCCCCCTTTCCAGTGCCACATTTTAGGGGGGAGAGAGGAAGAAAGAGTAACTGTTTTGACAGGTTCAGTTCCTCACTTCTGGGAGACAGGGCCACGGCTCCTCCTTCCTCTGCCACCAGACCAACTAGAAAATGCAGCGCACTTCATGCATCCACATTAGGGAACTGGCTGTGAAGCCAAAAGGCTGGAATACACACAGGACACGCAGAGTCGACGGTATGACGTCACTGGAGTATGAGCTGTGATGTATTCCAGAGCATTCGCAGTGGAGCCACTCAGCTGCTGCATAAGAGGCTTCTCACACCAATGAGCCTATAATATCACTGCATTGCATTAATAGCATAAAAGGAACTACATTGCTAGTACAACCCCTGGCAAAAAATATGGACTCGCAACACTTGAAAATTTTTCATTCAATTGTTTAATTGTGTAGAAAAAAAAAACAATCACAGACATGCCTCAAAACTATTTTTAATTAACATTCCAACCTTCTAGCTTTAAGAAACACCAAAAAATGAAAAAGAAAGAAAACCGTCAGTAGCAACTGTTTTTGCAGATCAAGCAGAGGGAAAAAATTGAATCACTCAATTCTAAAAAAAAAAAACATCTGGATCAGATTACATCCTAAAAAATTCCTCATCTCAAACATCCTTTCAATTGATGGAATAAGAAAAGTGTTCAAAATCTCAATATAAACTTGTTCATTTATTGAAGATTTAATGACTGTCATCTCCACCATACCTTTGCCTGACATGCAACCCCATATCATCAAGGATTATGGAAATGTGCATGTTTTCTTCAGGCAGTTGTCTTAATACTTTTCATTGGAACGGTAAAGCAAAAGTTCCAGCATCATCACCCTGCCCAATGCAGATTTGTGATTCATCACTGAATATCACTTTCATATATACATAGTCCATGATTGCCTTTCTTTAGCCCACTGTAACCTTGCTTTTTTCTGTTTAGGTGTTTATTGGCTGGCGCATTGGCGCGTGCACATTTACACATGCACGAATACGCATGCGCACATTTCTGTGCCTGACAGAATATGCACTTGAAGGACCGTGCCCGCGCATGCGTATTAGTGTCCGCCTTTGGGTACCAGTAATGCCATGGCCAGCACTTCCCTGACACACTTTATTATTTCATTAATTGAAAGGATGTTTGGGGATGACATAATTTTTCAGGAAGTAATGTGATGCAGATGTTTGTTTTAGAACTGCAAAGTACATTGTGATTTTCCTCAGAACTGAGTGATTCAATATTTTTTTTCTCAGCTTGATCTGCAAAAACAGTTGCAACTGACTACAGTTTCTTTTTTTTTTTCCTTTTAAGTGTTTCTTAAAGCCAGAAGGCCGGAATGTTAAATGAAAATAGTTTTGAGGCTGTGATTAGTTTTTGTGAGTGTGCACATATTTTTTTTCCCATGGGTTGTATATGGCTACTTTAGTCTAGGATTCATCCTACATGATAAGGTTGGTTTGGGATTTGTTTTTCTTTATGACCAGTTTGCTTTAATCAATTGGTGTGAACAGAGCATGAATTTTAATATAGCTTATAGAATATTACTCTTAGGAAAAGTTCTCTGGAAGAATATTTGACATTAAAGCATTACATTAGCAAGTAGTATGGATTTTGCTTTCCCTTACGAAGATGTAAGGCCTAACTGAATGACATTTAGTTTACTAAAACACTGTGCATCATAAAACAAGTGACATTTTTAAAAACATTACTTGTTTTCACACATTTTTAATAATTTGTTGCATCTTAGTGCTGCCGATCTTGTAAAGTATATCTACAGTCAGAATCATAGATTTATTTCTGCATTGAATTTCAATTACTTTTACTCTAGTCTATTCCTCTGAATGATGTTGACATTTTTTAACTTTTAAAGTGCACCAAATCACTACGTTGTGAAACACATTAAGGCACTACATCCTCAGTCGTCCAATTGCCATAGATACTAAAAAAGTTAAGCAATACCCCATATTCATCATGTCTGGGAGGCCTAAAAAGACAAGCAGAGATTAGTTGTGCATGCCCACTATTCTAAAGGGGTTGTAGTTCAGCCCCTGAGGCTTAGAAGAGAATATGGCATATGCAGTTTGTACGCTATTACTTCTATTTTAATACTAACTTTAAATTATTTATTGTTCATTCAAAGCTAAATGAGGGATGTGTTTTAGCAACTGGGGGCTACTCTAGAATGTTTTTTTTTTTCCGTATAATATTTAATTGAGAGAGCTTCAACATGAAATACAAAAATTATACAACACAATTTTCCAATTTTTGATATAAAATAAAAAAAAATAAAGAAAAAAGAAAATACAGGGAGAGAGATCAATGGGGAAGAAGAAGGGCGGTTGAAGAAACAGGTAGGAAGAGTACTTTGTTAGCAGCACTAAACAGATGACCAGAAAAGAGAAAAAAAGTGAAAAAAATAAAATAAAAAAAGATACATTAATGCAGGTCATGAGAAGGGAGATCGAGAGGGGCCCGCAGGGCCCCGTCCCCTCGCAGTAGCCCGAAACAATAACCTTTGTGTCAGCATATCATAACCACAGAGCCAAACTACAAAACAAAAATGAAAATAAAGAGTTAAATCAGTGATCTCAGCATATTGTATAAATTGAAAAAACAGAGAATTATAATAAAACATGAAAGTTCTGCTCAATAAAAAAGAAAACCCCATAGCAGACGGAATCTTATGAGGTTGTTAAAATGTTGGATGGTACCGTGAATGAATAAAGATTTCCAGTTTTTTAGCAGTCCTTTTCCGCAAATAAGAAGGGGCAGGACTGTAGGTCTTTCTTTTCCGAGGACGTCAGGCATTGTTCGATGAAAATTTTTTGTCAAATTTATTGCATATCCGTGTGGAATGGGACCTAGAGTCCAATTTCTCTCGATAGAGAAGAATCTTAAGATTGTCCCAGATACAGACGGAGGGGTGGGAGAAATCCAGTGGAATAAAATATTTCTACGGGCAACCAGGAGTGCCAGAATTGTCCAATGAAAGGAATCTTGAGGAATCGCTGTAAGAGACGTTGAGGGATTTACGTTGTACGGGGGGAAGCCAAACAACAAAAGCATAGGATCCTTGTCAGGTAGGAAATCTGTGACACTGTGGATAAATTGGAGAGTCGAGGACCAGTAAGTAACAATCTGTGGACAGGAACAGAGGCGATGAAGTAAAGATGGTTTGTGTAATGAACACCACAGGCAAATAGGTCCTCTACTAGAGGGATGGCTCATCGAGAATGGGTAATAGGCTCTATGCATTATTTTAAACTGTGGGTGATGCGAATAGTCAACGAATAACCCATTAGAATGTTGTCCAAATCTGCATGTATTGGTAAATCTTTCAACCAGTTAGACATTGACATACTGCAAAGTGGTTTCGTAAATTTTCTGTTAAGTGGGCGATAAATATCTGAGATGGAATAGTGATTATCAGCAATATGCTTATCAATAAAAGAAGTTTAAAATCTAATGGCCTTCTTCGGGCAGGTTCTATTGATTTAGTCCGTAAATTGCATAACATGCAAAAAGTGATGAGGGGGTAAGCGAAATTCCTGTTTTATGAGCGTAAAGGATTTTGGGTATTTGCTGCAGTGTAAAAGGAAGAGTAATTTCTTAGTCCTTTGTCTCTCCATTTGGAGAAAGGCTCATATTGCATACCAAGTGGGAACATTGGGTTACCATGTATTGGGAGAAAATTAGATACAAAGGGCGATAGACCCAGTTTGTTCTGGATCTCCCTCCAGGCCTCTATCGTATCCCTAAATAATAAACTTTGTTTTATGTGACTTGGGATGTTTTGTAGCGAGCTGTGTAGAAGGGCAACTAAATTGTAGGGGCCAACCATGCTTGATTCTAGATCAAAGTTGGAATATCTAGAGGACTGCAAGATCCAGTCTATACCTATTCTCAGTAAACAAGCTAAATATTTGGAAGGTTGATGCCGCCCTCGCTCCTCGGGAGAAACAGCTTACCCATCTTCCAAAGAAAATTTACAATAGCTTTATTCAAGATCTGAATATCTTTGTGTCTTAGTAATAGCAGTAACGTCTGTAAAGGATAAAGAAGGCGGGCAAAACTGACCATTTTAAAAAGTGCACCTCTCCCGAATAGCGATAGTGGCAAGTTAGACCACAATTCCAGTTCACCCACAATTTTAGAGATCAGAGGAGGGTAGTTAAGAGAGTAAAGAGAAGAGGGTTCTTTACCAATCTGTTCAAATGATAATGTATTTTTCATTGATGGGAAAAGGGGAGGACGAGAGCCAGGAGCGCTAAGGTTTAGAATTGAGAGGAAGAATTTCACTCTTGGCAAAATTTATCCCTAGGCCAGAGCATTTACGGAAGGAATCAAATATAGATTGGATAGCGGTAACATCAGTTTGGGGGGCAGTGGAAAAAATCTAAATATCCGCAAAATAAGCAACCTTTATGTCGTTTTGAGGGAAAGGGATTCCATGAATGGAGGGGGTGGCGCTAAGATACCTTGATAGGGGTTCGATGGCTAAGTTGAAGAGTAGGGGGGACAGGGGACACCCTTGCCTTGTGCCTTTGAACAACCTTATGGGACTTGATTGGCCGCCCGCAGCCACAACTGTGGCTGAACGAGCAGAATATAGATTTTGGATAAAATGGAAGAAAGGGGCCCGAAATTCCAAATGTTTTCATTACCAGTGATAACCATTGGAAACTTACATTATCAAAAGACTTTTCGGCGTCAAGGGTGATTATAGCTGTATTGACTAATGGATGTTGTTTTGAGTATTCCAGGGCGGCCAAAACTTTTCTCAGATTTAAAGCTGCGGACCTACTCTTAGGCCTTGTACACACGAGGGAATAAATCCGCTGAAACTGGTCCGACGGACCATTTCATCCGAAAGATCCGGTCGTTTGTATGGTCAAACGGACCATTTCGGACGGATTTTTCCAGCGGAAAAATTCCAAAGCATGCTTTGAAATATTTCCGCCGGACCCATGTCCGTCGGATATGTCCGCTCGTTAGTACACAAAAGCCTCGGACAAAAAACCCGCGCATGCTCAGTCAAAACGATGGGACGGGAGCACTCGTTCAGGTAAAACTCGCGTTTGTTTGGGACCTGGCACATTCGTCACCTAAACTCTCTATATAGTGTTCCGTTTAGATCGTTTTTTTGTGCTTTCTTCTCTTGCTAGAATGAACCCGTTCTTTTGTCCAGATGTCACATACTGCTAGCTTGCATTTTCATTATTTATTTTTCTATTTGACACAGTTTGCTTGCCAGATGTCCCCACATTTGTTTATGTTCTCCACATTTTCAAAATTTCTCTTTGGACTTAATGTTGAGTATTTTTTTTTTTTTAAGATTTGGATTTAACGTGTTTGGAATATTTCAATTTTTTTTTGTTTTTCTTGTTTCATCCTTTTTTTTTTTTTTTTTCACAAAAATGGACGCTTCTTTGGGGTTTACCAAGTTCAAACATAAAAGGTCCCCCCCCCCCCCCTAAAAGGAGTTTGGGTCCTTTGCAAATGCCACATTTTGTTTGCCAAATGTCTGATGCTTACTCACCACAGTATTAAACACAATAGACAAGGTTTGAAAGTAAATACAAAAGCCATTTATTTCCGGCCAAAAAATAAATTATAAATCACCAGAACGGCAGCACTTGATGAGATTGCAACATACATGCATACTTGGCAATTACAACATGATGAAGGACAAATTAAGTAACCTCAGGAGTCAATATCAAAAATCAGGATCAGCAGCACATGAACAAAGGAACCCAAGCTGTGCTACTACAACGAGCTCAGTTTTTTGGACAATAAACTGGATGGCAGGGATTCATCTTTTCGACTTCCTAGCAGACTTCCTTCCAGCGAAACTTCCACGGGTCCGTCCACGGAACCTTGCAGGTGGGGCTGATGTGGCAGGAGGAGGATGAGGATGATGGGGAGCAGGCCAAGCCGGATCCCACAGCACAGTGTCCCTGGTCATCTCGTTCCTTTTCATCCTGGCCAGGACCTGATTTATAATGTCCTTGGCCAGGCTTTTTTGCTCCTCCCCCCTTGGTTCAGCTCATTGGCCACAAATGCGCTATAGCATTCCGTTGGGTTGAGGGGGGCTCTCATGATTTCGGCAGCCTCCCGGATGACCTGAAGGCTTTCATCATGCACCTCCCTCCTGCGCCTACTTGCAGCTGGTGGCCTCATTTGGAGGGGAGGAACTTGGCTGATTGTGCTCAGCCTGGGCCTGGGGACCTGCTGCACCTCACTTGACCCGGCCTCCTCCTGGCTGCCACTCACCCCTTCCGCCTGGCTGACATGGGCCTCAGGAGCTGCCACCTCCTGGCTGGTCTCTTCTTCCTGTGTATAAAAAAGGCAACATGTTGTAATTTTTGGCACAATCAAGCACACACATTTTATTTCTCTAGACTTTTTTAGTTAGTATTCATTTCAATTAAACAGACTGTCCTTCTGACCCCTGCATTTGGCATCCCTGTTTGTTTTTTGTTTACAAGATCAACTCACGAATTCAAAATAAATAGCAGCACAAAACTAGTTTTGAAAATACTAGACCTCACTGAAGATGGCCAGATCTGGCTCCATGTCAGCCAGCCCTGCTTCTGATTCTGCAGGGCTCCTGGGATCCGGGGAAGTTCCGCTGGGAGGAAGTGTTGAAACCGAAGCCCTGCCATCCAGTTCATCATTCAAAAAACTGAGCTCTTTGTAGTACCAGAGCTTGGGTTCCTTCTTCTTAGCTGCTGCTGATCCTGATTTTGGATATTTCCGTTTTTTATAGACATTCCTGTAGCTTCTCCTGAGGTTACTGAATTTGTCCTTCACCATGTCGCCTGTGCAACTTGGCACCCAAGTGTGCAGGTATGTCGCAATTTCATCAAGTGCTGCCTCTCTCTTTCCAGTGTCCAAATAATGGGTGTGTCTGGTGTCCCAAAGAAGGGGCATATCCCGATATCGGGCTATTAATTGCATTGTAGCCTCCTTCCCTTTCAGCAAATCCATTCTTTTGGGCTGCTTCTCGAAATGTCGCTTCTCAATAGTAATGTCTAGAATAGAAATTGCCAATCAAACACAAAGCACAACTTTCCAAAGGCTCAGCTTTGTCATTCTTAAAATATGTGCACATTCATTCATTTTAGAGTATCTACTTTATACAAACACAGTGTCTTATGCTGCTACATAGCTGGCCTGCTCTGCCGCAATGTTGTAACCCCCAAAAAGTTGGCATTCAGAGTCCATGTTGCAAGTTGTAGCATGTAGTTAAGAACACATCTACCATGAATATGAATGCTAGCATTCACCTCAAGGCACTAGTTCATGTGTAGCTATCATGCCCCTCAGCATTGATGGCAGAAAACACTACCTACTTATCTCTGTCCAACCAATACACAACACTACTGGCATGATCTGACTGCATACTCAAAAATACAAATCAAGAGGAAAGAGCATTCTCTACATATATCTTGATGAAGTGATGTGTCCAAGCACTTTACTCTCTAAATGTTATGGTGGGCCCCAAAATACATAAATAACAGTGGCCTAAAAAGGGTGCAAACAACATCTAAAAGCTCCATCCCCCATGCCTGTTCAAATTATATGCCTCTGATCCGATGTTTGCATTTACCTTCGTCTCTCTCTCTCCTCGTTTCCGCTCGAGTAATCTCCGCGTAACCTACGTAATCACATCGTTTCCATTATATTCCCCACGCAATCAAGAAACGCCACCCTCGTCTCCGCCCATGACGTACCAATTTCTGCTTTCCACGCCCATCTGCAACGTTGATTGGAAAATATGGCGATGTCACACGAGCGCACATTAGCCTCTGATCGGGATCAGGAAGGGACACAGGCCGGAACGTCCCGATCCAGGCCAAAACGTTACAAGGCCACAAACATGTCTCTACAAGAGATGGTGGAGTTGGTGTCCATCCTGCGACGGAAGGACTATGATGGTGAGCATGGCCCATACAGCACCCCTAACCGGAGGAAGTCAAAAATTATGGATAAGGCAGCAAGGAAACTTTATGAGATGTTTGGGGTCACCAGGTCCAAAGAGCAGCTCCAGAAACGCTGGTCCGACTTAAAACTGCGCGAGCCAGAGCAGTATCGCAAAATAAAAAGAATCATAGAAAAAAGTAAGTACTTTAAAATGTCTTTGGAGTGCCTATTTTTGTCGGAAATGTTTTGCCATGTATATTTCGCCATCTGCCTCGTTGGCCTGCTTGTATTTTTTAAACCCTGCCTTGTAAATTTAGTAATGTTTGTCTAATATAAATCCGACGACTTGCCACGATCGTAGTCAACATCGTTCCAATCACATCGTTTATCCTCAATCCGCGGTTCCAGGAACATCACACCTGGACGAGGCTATTTGGCGAAAAACATCGTTTTCAAAAACAATGTTGAAAATATGATGTGTTTGTGCAAACTAATAAGTTTATTTAAAAAGGCAATCAGGATTCAGTAATTCACACAGTGCTGAGATAACTTAATATACAGCTGTTTGGACATCTGTAATTTATAAAACCTGTCTACCCACATAAAATAGTAATTTGGAGTTTAGGAGAAGGGACTCCAAAAAAGACTTATTCAGGAGGCCAGCCATGTGTGTCACTTTCCCAAAAAGCCTCATTATATCACAGCTAGGGAGACATCAGCTAGCAAAAAAAAGGAACATGGTTTGTGCTGTAATAAGGCCAAAACTAGAATTGTAACGCCACTTCTAAGCAATGTTTGCAAATTAGTCCCTCCAAAAAGATCTGTTTGCTGATGTATTTTTTTTTTTTTTTTTTTTTTTTAGGGGAAAGAAGAGGACAGCGCTATGGGGAGTCAGGGAGGCCCACACTGTCTCCCAAACGGCCTGAAAAAAATTGTTGAGCAGGAGGATGATGAAGAAGGAGAGGAGGAAGAAGGAGAGGAGGAAGGGAGAGAGGAGGAAGGCGGATTGGTGGAGGAAGGCGGTTTGGTGGAATTTGGCGGATTGGTGGAGGAAGGCGGTTTGGTGGAATTTGGCGGATTAGTGGAGGAAGGCGGATTGGAGGAGGAAGGCGGTTTGGTGGAATTTGGCGGATTAGTGGAGGAAGGCGGATTGGAGGAGGAAGGCGGATTAGTGGAGGAAGGAGAAGTTGAAGAAGAAGGAGAAGTTGTAGAAGATGTTGAACTTGTCAGTACAACAGGTCAGTGACACCCCAGCTTTGCAGGGAAAAAGAGATGTAGATAGGCCTGCACCTTACTTACTTACAATGTTGTGTTTTTCCTTTGGCATTTTTAGGGGATGAAGATGGGATTAGCACATCTGTCGCTCCTAGTTTTTCTCGTGCAAGTGCACAAATCCTAATACAGCAGATAATGGAGTGCAGCACCGATCTGGCCAATATGAGGGAAAGGATGGTGGTGATGGACCAAAACTTCAAAAACATGCTCGATATTTTGGGACGTATATAGAAGACTATCCCCCCCAGCTGCCCCCCATGCCCCCCCTGCCCTCACCCCTAACCACCCCACTCTCAAAGATGTTGTATAATGTTCGTTTAATATCCCCCAAAATTTGAGGAGGCACACACACACACGGGTTTATTTACTGAAGCTAGAAGGGGCAAAAGCAGCATCACTTGGCATATAAAACAATCATCTTCCATGTTTGGATGCAAAGTCTTAATTGACTAAGCTTAATTTAGAAGCTGATTGGCTTATATGCACAAATAAGCCGGAGTTTGGACTGTTTAGTAAATAAACACCAATGTCTGTTCACATGTGCGTTCTGCCAGCACAGGACATTAATTGTATGTGCTTTGTGGGTGCAACCCCTTCCTTACTTATCAAGTAGGTGACAGAAAGGGGTTGCACCCACAAAGCACATACATTGATCACCCATGATGGCAGATAGCACATGTGAACATTTCGCATGGGATCTCATGTGAAAAAACACCATTTGGCCCATCACACACACAGCATGTGTGCATCCTCAAATTTTGGGGGATTCCGGCGTGACCTAAGACCATGTTGTCTGGGTTTGTTATGCCAAATAAAAGGTTGAACTTTGTAATTTTCGATTGTTAGATATGTTTGTCAAAACCACAAAATATTTTTTGAATAAATAAATACTTTCTAAACCAAGTTTTTTAATTAAAACACAAAAATGTTCGTAAATAAAAAACAAATAAAAAAACCTTTTAAAAACACACACACACACCAGTGGCTTCTTATTTCTAACCTCAATACCCAGTTTGTAGAAGAGTGACTAGAATGTGCAATTGTGTGTATTTACTAAAACCTGCTAACTAAATTGGGCACAAGAAATGCACTAGTTTCAGAACCTGGAAGACAGATAAAAAGAGAAAAAGCAATAATGACAAACAACTGTATAAAGTCCAATGGTCAAATTATTTATTATTTATTGGTAATATTTCTTTATTTTGGGGGCCGAATTATAAAGAAATATTAATCTGGCATAGCTATGGCCCCCCGACCCATAAAGTACTCAACATATTTGTCGCGTACCTCACGAGCAGATTGGGTGACCGAGCCAGCGCGACCAGTGTCCAGCCCAGGAAGGGTATCTGAGGGTAGTCCTGCCTCAGCACCGATGTTGGGTAGGTACGTCTGGGAATGCCTGCGTAAAAAATTATGCAATATGCAGCAGGCCAAAATAACAGAGTTAAATTTATATTCCGCCAGATGTATCGCTGTCTGGAACAGGCGGAACCGGCTGGCGAGTATCCCAAAGGCATTCTCGACTACCCTCCGGGCCCTGGCCAGCCGGAAATTGAAGACTCTCCTCTCCGGGGTGAGGGTCCTCTGGGGAAAAGGCCGCATGAGGTGAGGTCCAAGTCCAAAAGCCTCGTCCGCTAAAAAAACAAACGGAAGTCCTTCCACATTGTCTTCATCCGGTGGCAGTTCAAGACCACCAGTTTGTAGACGCCTGTAAAATTCGGTCCGCGCGAACACTCCCCCATCAGACAGCCGGCCATTCTTCCCCACGTCCACATACAAAAATTCGTAGTCTGCCGACACCACCGCCATCAACACGATACTATGAAAACCTTTGTAGTTATAATAGTACGAGCCCGAAAGAGGTGGCGGCACTATGCGGACGTGCTTCCCATCAATTGCCCCTCCGCAGTTTGGAAAATCACAACGCTGGGCAAAGTGGGCAGCCACAGTCTGCCATTCCTGCGGCGTGGAGGGAAACTGTGGGGACAAAAGCAAAAAAACAATTAGCACTTTGGCACAGAAACAACATTGCAAACACTAGTAAAAAAAAATCATTCTGCAACATCACGGTATTAACATTTCCAAAAATTAGTGTATAGAGAGTATTTAGGGCAACAAATCTAGAGACAATTATTATCAGACTCCACATCACGCTGATAGGGCAATACACTTTTTTAGAGAGAGGGAGTTGAACTACAATGGAGCAGGACACCAAATAAAAAAAAAAGGTGTTTTTGTCCCTAGGAGATGATGCTGGACAGGTTAGTAGTGTTGAAGGTAAAAATATGCAGGTAGGCCAAACCACATTAACCTGGAAAGCTTAACAACATGCATGGGGAGAAAAGGGAACATTAAGCACACAGCATATTACAATCATGGTGACTAGGAAAACCAACACAAAAAGGTGAGAAAAATATGCAAACATTATTAAAGACACAGATTGTGATGTTAAAGGAGGAAACTTACCTTAATAAACTCCTCCTGCATGACTTGTATGATGGCAGAACACGTCTCCGGTATGATGATCCCAAGCGCCTGGGGAGAGATGCCTGTTGAGAACTTGAGGTCCTGCAGGCTCCTCCCAGTCGCCAGGTACCGCAACGTGGCAATAAGCCTCTGCTCAGCCGGAATGGCTTGGCGCATCACAGTGTCCTGCCTCGTGATATAGGGGGACAGGAGATCCAGCAGACGGTGGAAAACGGGGTCCGTCATACGGAGAAAGTTCCTGAAGTCATCAGGATTATTCTCCCGGATCTCCCTAAGCAGAGACATATGAGAGAATCGATTACGCTGCCGCAACCAATTCTTGGCCCAGGAACTCCTCCTCCTACTGTTCCTGTCCAAATCACTGGAATGCACACAGACTCCAGAACAAAACCCATAAACAGCACGAACTCGTGAAAAGTTGCGCTGCTGCTCCATCATGGCTTCAAACCGGCCGGCTGGTCAGTCAAGAACACACTCAAACAGAAAGCACCCCCAAATCCAGCAAGACCTGCAAAGATCGCACGTCAAACAGATACGACCGTACAGGACGGCACTGCAAAGCAGAAACGCCGCGTACGGCGACACTGAATGACAAATACGAGCCCACAAGCACACACTGAACCTGAAAATACGACCTGTTAAGCGCGGAGACTGAAAAGAACGAATCAGCTCTAACCAAACCTTCGCTAACATGGAACTAGCAGAAGCGGAACAGAGGGCGGCGCCGATGGCTTCGTCATTCCCCTTTATAGTGACGTTGTACGTGGTTTACGTGCCCGCGTTCTGGTCCGCTGGGATTTCGGTCCGATGGTGTGTACGCTCATCAGACCAACGGACAAATTTGACTTATCCGCTGGGAAATATCCGTCGGATGTTTCCGACCGGATACATTCCCTCGTGTGTACAAGGCCTCAGTGAAGCCTAACTGTGCATGATGAATAATGGAGGGCATAAAATTCGCCAAGCGAGAGGCAATTATCTTGGACAGAATTTTAGAGTCCACGTTTAATAAAGATATAGGACGATAGGAACCAGGGTCCCTCAGGTCCTTACCTTTTTTGGCTATAAGTTTGATGTTAGCTTGATGTCCCGTCAGGAGGTAAGGGCCTCCATCCCAAATGGTATTATACAACGTCAGAAGGAAGGGGCAATATCCTTTTGTATAATTTTGTAAAATGTGGGAGTATAACCATCTGGACCTGGGGCTTTACCATTGGAGAGGCCTTGGATGACAGCCATAAGTTCTCGTTCCGAAATCGGGGCGTTTAATTCAGCTAAGTGTTCATATGGGGTAGTAAAGTAGAATCTAGCCATCTATGGGCAGCCTCTATGTCTATTGATTCCTGAACATAAAGATTAGTAAAGAATGTTTCCAGCGTCTTGTTAATATCCCTGGGGAAAGTGGACAGTGACCCATCTGAGTTGTAAAGTGCCGAGATATGTGTGTGAGTATAAGCGCCATTGGTGAGATTTACCAGAAGTTTTTCTGCCTTATTCCCATAATTGTGATAGTGTAATTTTGCTGAAGACATTCCCACCTGTTCCGCTCTGTCAGCCCACGTGTCGAAGAGGTCCCTAGCTTCCAACCACGTCTTGCGGTTTTCGGCCGAGTTGTGTGCATTTAGGCGAGCCTGAGCTGCTCGCACCCTGTTGCTGGCCTCTATATATTTCTTTTGAGTGTCTTTCCTATAAGCCAACACAAAATAAATAATCTTGCCTCTCAGAAAGGATTTACCTGCTTCCCAGAACAGATTAGGATTATCTTTATGACATTTGTTGTTTTGGGAGTAATCTGACCATGCCTCGGACAACATTTGTTTTGAAGTTTTCATTATGGTTTAAATATGACGGGAACCTCCACTGTCTATAGTCAGAATGGTTCTGTAGATTGGCAAGGGTATAAATAGGAGAAATAGGAGAATGGTCAGATATGACCATATCGTGAATGCACGTCTCTCCAAGCTTGTGAAGTAATGAGTGGGTGGACAGAAAGCAGTCAAGTCTAGCAAAAGAATGATGAACTGGGGAGAAAAATGTGAATTCCTTATCAAGGGGGTGTTGCAACCGCCACACATCTACAAGACTGAGAGCCAGAGCCATGTGGTGAAGGTGAGTATGATGATCTTGCCTTCCTAGTTTTGGGGGAGGGTGGGATCTAGATCTATCCTCTTGGTCACTAAAAGTCGAGTTAAAGTCCCCCCCCGATGAGGTAAGGGAAGTCACAGACCTTCACTAGTTTGGACTTTAAATCAGTGAAGTACAACTGATCATGAGAGTTAGGAGCATACACGTTGGTTAGCCTAATGTCGCTCATTGAAAACCTAAGATGAATGGACACAAACCTACCTTCCTCATCTTTGTCAACTGAAACCAGGTCATATTTCAAATTCTTATGCAAAAGTATAAGTGTACCCTCCTTACGGCCCTGGGAGGCAGAGCCTACCACATCCCCCACCCAAAGCTTTTTCATACCAAAGAAATCGCTTTCCGCTAAATGTGATTCCTGAAGTAAGGCTATGTTGGATTTCAACCTTTTTAAATGCCTGAAAATCTTCATACCTTTTATTGGGGAACGAAGTCCCTTAACGTTCCATGACGTTATTTGAATCGCGTGCATTGAAAAATGTATGAGGGATAAGGTGCATGAGAACGTGGTGGAATTTTACCTGCTGAAGGGAAAAACAGGGCCAGAGCGTAGTTTTTGTTTTTAATCCGGGGATCCTGGTCACAAGATTGGAGGAACCAGCACTTTCTGGGAAAGTAAATTGCAAAAGAATGGAAAAAGAAAAAGAAAAAACATAAATTAAGTAAAACAAGAACAAATAAAACAGGGTAGGACTTCACTTTTTTCCGTATGCAATTTCACCACTGGAAAACCGTTAGCCCGCAGGGTACAACATGTACCTGTAACACTAGGCGCTGCTCCGCTAATGGAGTAGGCCATGTCAAGGGGAAGAGGCATTGCTCTTCTACCATCATATATAACCTCAAGGCTGGCCTTAACTGGTTAGACCCGCAATGAAATTGCAAAAAAGAGACACTCCCAAAGGAGAAATTAATGAAAATCACAACTTAATAACAGTAAGTGAGAATATGGCACTCAGTAAACACTTGGCCTAGAAGACCCAGCGAAAACCTGTATCTCAAACACGGTTGTTCAGTCGCCCTGGGAGATCATCGGCCATTTTTGTGAAGGGAACTGGAACTGAACTGAAAGTCATGTCCAAAATCTCAGTTGTCCATAGGGTAGAGCCTCTTAGATAGCATGGCAACAAAAAAACAAAGAAACCGGTATAATTACAGCATGTAGTATTCAGCTAACGTCCGATTGATCTAGCAAAACAGAAGGCTTCAGACGTTTGGGGGGATCCTTCCTGGGGCTCCTCTGTTCCTGTGGCCCATGCCTTACCTTTTCTGCGTATGATGCAGATGCGGTGGGACTGGGTGAGAGCGAAGTAAAGAAAAGCATGTGCCTTATCCAGAGACTGCAAAATGATTTGTTCCCCATCCAGGGGTTTCAGGCGCAGTACCACTGGGTATGCCAAGGTGAAATGTATGCGCCTTTTATACAGTTCCGCGCATATTGGTTGGAATTCCTTGCGTTTGCGGGACACTTCCACCGAGTAGTCTGCAAAAATTTAACAGTTTGTGGCCCTCTATCACTAACGACCGAGCTTTGCAGAAGTTTTGTAGGATATCTGAACGGTCTGCATAATTTAGAAATCTAGCTATCACCGGTCTCGGGCGCTTCCGATCGTCAGATGGTGCTCCAATTCTGTGGGCTCTCTCCACCGTGCATCTACAGTTAATACCTAGGGCCATCGGGAATACTGGTAGTGCAAAGGTCAATCAAATAGCCCTGTTTAAAGGATACAGGGAGACCAATGAAATAAATTGTTCCTCCTGGAACGATTCTCGAGGTCTTCTAAACGGTCGTGCATATGCTGCTGATCTTGGATATACTTTTTCAGTGTCCCATTCATGTTATATTGATCATCCTCCACTGAGGACATTCGCTGTTCCATGTCATTTAATCTATGCAAGTGTTCTATCTCTTTCCTCAGCTGTTGTATACTCTCAGCCACCGCCTTTGTTACTGCAGCCGTGATTGTAGGGGAGAGCAGTGCAGCCAGTGCTATTTCTAGCATGGGAGCTGTCCGGTTCTAGGGATTTAGCTGCTGTGACCTCCATAGCCTCCTGCAACGACTCACTGCAGGAATTGCTGCCCTGTGAGAGAGGCTGCTGGGCACGTTGTGAGGGAGAGGAGTCTCGTGCTGCAGTGACCATCTTATCTGCACCCAGAGCCTGCGTGGGGGGAGACGTATCACTTACATTGGCGCCAGAGGTCGTCCGCGGCTGAGTCAGGTACCTTCCCATCTACGGTGCTGAGGGGAGGGTGAAGTGACCACTATACCGTCAAACAGGAGCTGTGTTTAGGCTTTGTATGCCGAAAATAGAGTGGGCTGTAGGGAGCCTCCGGTCTCCCTGTCCTTCACATACGGCGCCGGAACCGGAAGTCTTAGAATGTTTTAAAAAAAAAAAAGCCTATGCAGTGTGAACAGTATTCCTTCTTTGGTTTGTGTAAAAAATACACCTTTTTGTGTATAGTTAGTCTGAATAACTGCATGCATTGCATCAGTTTTAAAATGCAGCCTTCTCCAACTGCTGCAATGCTGTCTATGTAGTTTGAATATTATTTCTTAATTTTCCTGTTACATATATACACCAAAATGTGGATTTTTGGGATAAAAAGCTGCATGCATTGTGTCCTTTTCTTAATGCAGCCTACTCCAACTGTTTCAATGGCGACTATGGAGTGTGGACAATATTTACAGCTATAAACAACTCCTGTAGTGCTCACGCAAAACTCCTTAACACAAGAAGTAAGCATAAAATGAAAAAATTACAATAAAAACAAGACACTCACTCTATATTTCCAGCTGCATGTTGCTTATAGGCAGTGTTGCTCCAAAGTTGCTAATGCAGTGCAAGCCTGTGTGTGCCTAACATGTTCAATAAGAGCAGAGCAAGAAAGAGAAGCACTAATCAACTTGAAGTGCATTATTTATATTATTACATTGTAATATAAAATGAAGTGATTCAACTCGTCATAATGCAGAATCAGTGGGATCCCCAAGTGTGTCACTTGCCACGCCACCTGCTACTAGATGCAGCTTGTCACTTGCCACACGTTGTGGATTGTCACTTGCCACACGTCGGGGGTTGAAACTTGCCACGTCACCTGCCACATGTTGCATATTGTCACTTGCCACATCACCTGCCACAAGTTGCGGAATGTCACTTGCCTGCCACCAGATGCAGATTGTCATTTGTCATGTCACCTGCCACATGTTGTGGATTGTCACTTGCCACATCATCTGTCACAAGTTGCGGATTGTTATTTGCCATGTCACCTGCTACATGTTGCAGATTGTCACTTGCCACACGTTGCAGAATGTCACTTGCCTGCCACCAGATGCAGACTGTCACTTGCTACATCACGTGCCACATGTTGCAGACTGTCACTTGCCATGTCACCTGCCACAAGTTGCAGAATGCCACTTGCCTGCCACCAGATGCAGATTGTCACCTGCCACATCACCTACCACACCTTACGGATTTTCACGTGCTAAGGTGGTGTTTTAAAAACAACAGAGCAAAGCCGCACCACAAATACAATGTAAATGATATACTAAACACCCTAAATTGAGAAACATAAATTAAATGTGAATTGAAAAAAACACATATGAAGGAAATGAATCCCTTATTATAAAACCCGCACAATAAAATGTGAAAACCAGTCTATAATGAAGTTCAATGTGCTATGTGTAAATGAACAGCATGTGTAAGGATGTCCATCAATATGTGCTAGAAAACTTAGCAAAGCCACGCCACCATAAACAGTTAAATTATGACGGTGATTGATGTGCATCAGTCCACTGGTGGGTAGATAGTACAATTAAATTCCTCTTACGCCGAGACATATATGTTTGACCATATATATCACAGAGCACTAGCATGCAATTGGAAACACCAAATCTCCCTAGAGAAAAACACGAGTGCACATATAGTCCTTGCAAATAAATAGTTAAGAAAATATTCCAAAAGCAGAACACAGACAGGATTCCTGATGTTAACACCACCACTGTGACAGAAAGACTTCCCAGATGCGTTTCGTCATCAACGGACATTTTCAATGGGATGGGCTATCGCAGTGACTCACTACATTAAATACCCAGCCCTCGTTGTGAGATGCATAACAAACGCGACTGGGACGCCATCTTTGGTGTGGTATACATGCCCATACTTGGGCGATAGAACCTAGTAATACCGATCGCTAGATACCAAACAGGGCATAACAGAAATGGATAAAATATATGTACAAAAAAATGAATTTATGAAATAGGAGAGGTTTTTATATAAGTTCAGGACTCTAACCAGCGCCAGTAGCATCAATCCCGATTGGGTCAAGTGTCGAACAACGTCGGCCTGGCACTGACCCACAAGTCCCCACACTCGACCCAACAGGGCACTCACTCGCGCCCTCTAGAGGTATCTAAAAAATATGCACATTCCAACTTAAAGCGGAGCTCCAGCCGCAAATTTTTTTTTTTTTAAAGTCAGCAGCTACTAACAGTGTAGCTGCTGACTTTAAATAAGGACACTTACCTGTCCTAGGCGCCCGCGCTGATGGCCCCCCCGATGCCGGTCCCGCGATCGCTCCGAGTCCCGCGCCGCCATTCACACTATGGGAAACAGGCAGTGAAGCCGTACGGCTTCACTGCCCGTTTCCTACTGTGCCTGCGCGAGTCTCACGCTGGCTTGTGAATGGGCGCGCTGCTCTCTGAGAACACACACAGTTCCCAGAAAGCAGCGCGCCCATTCACAAGGAGAAGAAGAAGAAATCAAACCGCGGTGCAGGTGAGGCAGATTACGGACTTCCGCATAGCAACAGCTATTTCGGGTGAGTATTTTTTTTTTTTTCAGGTTTTTTTTTTTAAACAACATGGCAAAATGTTGTTTTCATGGGTGGAGCTCCGCTTTAAGGAAAAAAGGAAGTTTAAATGGACACTTCCCTGTTCTGAATCATTTTAATGAACAATTAGTAGATATCACTCAGGCTACTCACGGTCCATTCATAGTGATTAATCCCATTAACTAGTGAATAAATTATAAGATCATAAAATTATAAAAATGGTGAAGGGAATATCCAGCAGACTAAGGTGACGCCCACCTCAGTGTCCTGGAAAAAATAGTGAATATCTTAATAATAAAGTGAAGAATTATTGTTATATTGTACCTCAATTATCTAGATAAATTAGTACTCAATCCTAGTGTTATTAACTAATCACCTTAAATGGTGAAAAATATATAGTAAAAAAAAAATTAAAATACCAGGAACTGCTTCCCGTGTTCTTTAAACATACAGGAAGAAGGGGAGGGGGAGGGGAAAATTGAACCCCAAAAATCTATAGTATATTCTACTAATAGATTACTCGCTGCCTACATGGACTGGAGTTACCATACCAGAGGACAGGAAAAAAAGGGGAAATTTACCTCTTTAGTTGTCAAAAAGCCACTCAAAACATCAATTGCAATGTGTCCAAGCCGCACCTCTGTTAATGCATTTCACACTGAGTTTACATATTAATATTTACATACTATGCGTTATTAATAAATGCATTTATGTCGGTCTCTATATTTAGACCAAAGGAGGTGTAGGTCTTGAGGCGATATATCCAGCTCATTTCCATCCGTGATATCTCTCTCACTAGATGACTCCCCCTCCAGTGGGGTTTGAACTTGTCTATCCCCAAAAAAAGGGTATTGGATGGATCCTTATGATGCTTGAGCCTATAATGGTTGGAAACTGAGTGATCTTTAAACCCTGACAAAATGTTGGAAATATGTTTGTTTACGCGAACTTGGAAGGCCCTTTTTGTCCGGCCCACATACTGTAGGCCACACGGGCACTGCACCAAGTACACTACACCCGTGGAAGCATAAGTGATGCAGGGCCTGATTGTATACTCCCTACCAGTGGCTGTCGAGGATAAAACAGTCACACATCTCTGTGTGATGGTATTTAGACTGCACACCCTACAGCGCCTACATTTATAATACCTTTCCAATTGATTAAAAAAAAAACAATATCCCTACGGGTTGGGTCAATAATATTAACTGCCACTTGATTCCTAATGGACTGGACACCTCTGAACACTACCCGGGATCATTCCTGGCTATATGCCAATGTTTTTTTAACAAGGTGTGAAATAGCCCTATGCTGGACAGAGTAGGTGGTGATGAAAGGCACCCCCTCAGGGAACTTGGCCCCCTCTAGAGCATCCCTTTCACGGAAGAGGTCTTCCCTCTGAGTGTGAAGAGCCTCACTTACAGATCTCTGTAGGGACTCGTGTGTATATCCCTTTTCCAAGAAACGTTCTGTCAGGATCTCAGCTTGGGCTACAAACCGACCAGGGTCAGAGCAATTTCTCCTCAGTTTGAGATATTGGCTCTTAGGGATGGCTCTGAGCCATGGTTCATGGTGGCAACTGTCTGTCCGAATAAAGGAGTTGCGGTCTGTCCCTTTAAAATAAATAGAAGTGACAAATTTACCTCCTTTAACCTCAATCCTTAGGTCCAAATAGTGAACATCCGTCTGACTTGCCTCATATTTCAGTTGTATCCCTCTCTGATTATTATTCAAGGATTCAATAAATTGGGCCAAATCCTGCTGCTCAGCTCACCAGTCCACAGGAAGAGGATGTCATCGATGTACCTGGCCCATAAGGCCACCTGGGGTGTGGCCCCAGCATCAATGACATCCTCCTCCCATTTGGCCATAAATAGATTGGTCAAACTGGGGGCATACTTAGCCCCCATGGCAACACCGGTGTCTTGCCTATAAAAGTTATCAAACTAGAAATAGTTTGATGCGGCTGCGAACTTGAGTAGGGACATGATAAAGTCAATTTGATTGACATCATGTTTTGAATCTCTTGTTAGAGTCCTGAACTTATATAAAAACCTCTCCTATTACTAGGTTCTATCGCCCAAGTTTGGGCATGTATACCACACTAAAGATGGCGTCCCAGTCGCGTTTGTTATGCATCTCACAACAAGGGCTAGGTATTTAATGTAGTGAGTCGTCACTGCAATAGCCCATCCCATTGAAAACGTCCGTTGATGACGAAACACGTCTGGGAGGACGTGCAGTGACGTCACCACGCACGGAGGAAGGGCTCTGATCTATCTGCTGGCCGGCGATTGTTTTATATGCAAATGTTACAGTGTTTTATTGTAAGTACCTTTCATTTATTAAATTTTTAATTGGTTAAACGGAATTATACTATTGGCGTATCCTTTCTTCCATTTCCCTGTGGCTGATCGTGAGCACTGCCCGTTTTATGACCTGCTGGAAATCCTTTCCAAACAACCATCCCAGGACACAGAGGCCGTGGCTGGGCTATAGCCAAATGCTACATTGAGCTTGCCCTCTGGTAAGCGGCCCCTCTTATACCGGTGAAGGGATCACTTTTAAAGTCTTTCTGTCACAGCGGTGGTGTTAACATCAAGAATCCTGTCTGTGTTCTGCTTTTGGAATATTTTCTGAACTATTTGTTTGCAAGGACTATATGTGCACTTGTGTTTTTCTCTAGGGAGCTTTGGTGTTTCCAATTGCATGCTAGTGCTCTGTGATATATATGGTCAAACATATATATGTCTCAGCGTAAGAGGAATTTAATTGTACTATCTACCCACCAGTGGACTGATGCACATCAATCACCGTCATAATTTAACTGTTTATGGTGGCGTGGCTTTGCTAAGTTTTCTAGCACATATTGATGGACATCCTTACACATGCTGTTCATTTACACATAGCAC
The DNA here is from genome assembly GCA_029574335.1 of Rana kukunoris. Lineage (NCBI taxonomy): Eukaryota > Metazoa > Chordata > Amphibia > Anura > Ranidae > Rana > Rana kukunoris. The sequence continues at coordinate 122,366,290 of CM056056.1, forward strand.
ATTGAACTTCATTATAGACTGGTTTTCACATTTTATTGTGCAGGTTTTATAATAAGAGATTCATTTACTTTATATGTGTTTTTTTCAATTCACAATTAATTTATGTTTCTCAATTTAGGGTGTTTAGTATATTATTTTCATTGTATTTGTGGCGCGGCTTTGCTCTGTTGTTTATGTTTCTGGTGTTATCACACGTCAGCTGCAGCCTTTTGTTAGGATTTTCCCATACCAATTTAGCACAGTTTTTTTGTTTTATAAAAGGTGGTGTTTTGCTTGTCAGAGTCAGGCAGCAGACAGATGATGTATTCTCTCTGCTGCCTGCACCGTGAGAGCGGAAGTTACTGCAGGGATGAATCATGATGTCATCTCTCTGCTCCCACGGCCGCTGGCCACCCACTCTCTGACTCTCACTCGCTGCCTGCCCACACACTGAGGCACCCGGAAGCCCAAGCTGTCACCCGACCGCTCTGTCTCTCACACGCGGAATCGTGGAGCCATCCGCTCAGACTCTCTGGCCGTAAATTCTGTGACTAGAAATTAGCTAATTTCTTGGGGGTGGCAATTTCCCTGTTGCCCCCCCCCCCCCTGGATCCACCACTGTCCACAACAGTGGCCCTGTACTGGTGGCATCACCTCCTGCCTATACTGACAGGTTTTGATTGGATACTACCAATCTTTTCTGTTTTTAGACCTGTTTTGTCTGCTACTTCAACTGCTCCATTATTATATATTCGTATTAGATAAAAAAGCAGTTAGTAAAAATTATCCAAATTATTTTTTATTTAAGTTGAAATTAACCACATTGAGGTTCTGCTGCTGGAGGTAAAGGAATAAAGTAAAAGTAAAACAATTGTATTACACATGCAAATTATGTGATGCCAGGAACACAGTGGGGCTGATTTACTATTGAAGCTGCGCTGCGCCGGTTCATGCAGCAATTGGCACGCCGGATGGTGAGTTAATTAGGCGCGCGTCCCGGCGCACATTGAGGCGCACCGTATTAATAAATGTGTAAATCTTCCGGCGTACACGTATTAATCATGGTTAATCTCCCAAACCTGCAGGCTTAGCGTATTTGCATCTAATTGGGTGTGTCTTGCTCGTCAATTAGTATCTGTCCTCACTTCATTAACCCCTTGTTATGTCAAACTCATTCCTCTAATATATCTTTGATTTTAAAGTATTTTTGTCATTCTTTCAGTATCTGAATCTTTCAATCCAAAACAAAAGAACCAAGGTGTTTAGAAACAGAAGAAATTCCTTGGTTCATATTTTGAAATGTGACAATACAGGGCGATTTGTTACATCTTCCATGAATGACATTCAGTGCAATGAGCCTGTTTGATTTGCTTTCCATGCTTTTCCTATTCCTGTTTTTGCCTCTATTTCTAATATTTCATGCCCAAAGATGTGTGATTTACAATGCGACTTTGCAATGTTGATTTTTATGCAGTCATGCGACTTTTGTAAACCATGTGAGAACAAGTAGCATCGAACTTTGAACAAAGTAGTGCACGAAGATTTTACCACAATTGTACTCCTGCGCATCAGAGCAGATGAATTTAAGTCGCAACATCATTTTCCAAAAAGTAGTGCTGACATTTGTTCGCAAATTGTTGCAGCTTTTGAAAGAAAAAGGTCTCTAAAGTCAATTATTTATTTGTTAGTTTTTTATTTTAAACACAAAATCAAAAACAGAGGAGAGGGATGGGGGAATGGCTGTTCAGCTTCCAAACAACCTCTGGCCTTCCAGGGTGTTTATGCAGGTCCAATATGCCAGTTCTTGGCCTTGTGCCCCAACGCACACACTTTACACAAATGAAGATGAGTGGAGGATGTGAAGATGGCTTTCTACCCACAGGATCCGTAAGCAGTACCACTCCTGTACAATGACAATGAAATATATATATGAGTCATATTTCAGAATATCATTTTATTTTACGCAGGCTAGTTAGAGTTTGGTCAATCACTTTATCATAGATTAGGAGTGAAACAAACATATTGGTTCCTGCAGGCTGGCCCCCAAATGCCTAGAGGCCCTGCCTGGTGAGACATCATTTTTGGACCCTCACCCTGCTTATCCACATTAATATTTAATGTGACATATCACTGTTGGGAGTGCCCCCCCCCCTTTTCAACATTATTCTTTAATGTGACATGTCACTGTTGGCAGTGCCCCCCCCCTTTTCAACATTATTCTTTAATGTGACATGTCACTGTTGGCAGTGCCCCCCCCTTTTCAACATTATTATTTTATGTGACATGTCACTGTTGGCAGTGCCCCCCCCCCCTTTTCAAGGGGATTAATTAATTTGACATGTCACTGTTGGCAGTGCCCCCCCCCTTTTCACCAGTATTCTTTAATGTGACATGTCACTGTTGGCAGTGCCCCCCCCCCTTTTCAACATTATTATTTAATGTCACATGTCACTGTTGGCAGTGCCCCAGGGAGGTCATGATCGTCACTGTATTAACATCATGTGGGGCATACAGGACTAGTTAGGTACACGTTTGGCATTGGGCACCTATAGACTCAGACAAGCCGTGTGTGCATGCTGGTCTGTGTAGTGCATGCCTGCTGTGCATATTTTTGTTTTGGTTGCTGATAGCTATCAATCTCAAAGTGAATCAAGATGTTCCTAATTTCTGGAATTACAAACAGCTTTGCTTCCTTGGACAGGGAGTTGTGTTTGTGCTCCGGGTATCACCTGGGTATTGATTAAGGCACACACCTGTGACTCCAGACAGTCCCTCTGAACGGGTTTTCCAGGGTCCAATGCTCATGTGCTTATTCATCTAAAGAATTAAAAAACATTAGGAATGTCAAAAACATAACAGAAGTCATTTCATAATACACATGTTAGCTCTCTCTAAAGGGGACACAAACACCTGACAGCTGTTCTACTCCTTCTCCACTCCATGTCAGAAAATCAACTATGCTTGCCATATATTTTTGGGTTGTGCTGCCCAGTGGCATTATGTTGATGGCAATAGACTCCATAGAATGCCAAGAACAGGTGACAGATATTTCTTAGTGTGGGTGTCCATGTTATGTTGTAGTTTTTCCATATTCACAACTAGGTAGGATTACTTACCTGTAAAATATCGCCTGATGAGCTCAGCCCGAGTAGCCAATCCTGCCGCAGTGTGCTCCCTCCTGGCAACTGGTGGCTGATGGACCTCAGGCTCCCTCTCCTCCTCCTCAGAAGTCTCCCAGGAGTCATTCCTTGCCAAACATATGTTGTGTAAGACACAGCATGCAAGAATGATCCTGGCAGACTTCCGAGGAGAGTACAGGAGTTCTCCCCTAGGCCTGGCCAGACACATGAACCTACTCTTTAATAGTCCAAATGTCGACTCAATAATAGAGCGGGTTTTGCGGTGGGCCCTGTTGTATCTGTGTTCTGGCTGGCTCTGGGGGTACCTCACTGGGGCCATCAGCCACGCCAGTTGGGGGTAACCAGCATCCCCTGCAAAAATAAAAAGTCACAATTAGTACATTTCATGTTTGGGAAGTGACTTACCCCCTACATCACCCACAACAAGTTTTCCATCAAGTTCAAGGTTTACACTATACATGTGCCTAAGGCTGGCCATACATTATACAATTATCATTTCTAACTTTCCTTTACATTTTCCCTAAACATATAAACACTTCAAATGTGTTGTCAATCAGGCCTTTGCACTATGAATTTTTGAGTGAATCTGATCCAAATTGTTAGTTCAAATTGTATGGTGTATGGCCAGCTTATGGCTGATCTCCTCAAAACTTTAGTCAAAGTCAGCCCAGATTTCTTCTGTTAGGTTGTCCTTAAACAGGTAAGCTGATTGGTTTATATGCAGAAGTGAGACTTATTTAGCAAACTCCATTTTTGTTCCATTTCCTTCAACAGGGGATTGCAATGGCAGCTTTACTTCTGCCTACAAACCAATCTACATACAGGTTTTAGTGCCAACACTTCTTGGAACAAGCTGAGGTGAGAGGCTGATTGGCTACCATGCAGAGCTTCAGCAGATTCAGAGTGCACCAGTTCTAGCTAATACACCACAATGATGCCAGTCATGTCAACCTAGCAGAAGTAAATCAGTGTTCATGAACCCTGTCCTCAGGGCCCACTAACAGGCCAGGTTGGCAAGAAAAATGAAATACATGACAGGTGATATCATTTGCTGCTCAGTGATTGCAGTATTCTAGTCTGCATCTCCCCAAGATAATACCTAAAGCCTGACCTGTTAGTGGGCCCTGAGGACAGGGGTTGATTCCATTAAACGGTGTAGATTTGGTTCTGGAAAAGTTTGTACATTATATCTTACCAAGGAGCCATCCTGAGGGCATTTGGCCACTCTCAAACTTTTGATATAGGGCAGTCTGGCGTAGGATGAAAGCATCATGGCATGACCCTGGAAAACCCGTGCGTGCACTCATTATGCGCTGTCTGGCATCACATACAACCTGGACATTCAGGGAGTGGTACTGCTTACGGTTCCTGAAGTCCACTTCACATCTCCTGGGGGGCCTGATAGCGACGTGGGTACAATCAATGGCCCCCAGGATCTGTGGCAATTCTCCACGTTGGTAGAAAGCCACCTTCACATTATTCCACTCATCTTCACTTTGTGGCCAGTGTATAAATTGGGGCACAAGGTCAAGAATGGCATTAATGACCTGCATAAACACCCTGGACACCGTGGGTTGGCTGATGCCCAAGATGAGGCCAGAGGTGGTTTGGAAGCTGCCACGGCCTAAAATATAAAGTGTGGCCAATAACTTCACCATGCCAGGAACCGCCTGGCTTCTCGCGGTCTGTGGCTCGAGCTTTTGGGACATCAGGCCATATAAGAAATCAATAGCTCCTCTGGTGAGTCGGAACTTTCGCCGGATATCACAGTCCCTCATATCTTGGAGAATGGCCCGTGGCAGAAACAGCCGAGGCTGTCGTATGCGGGGTGCAGCAACACCCGCTGCCTCTTCCTCCTGTATCTCCTGTAGCTCATGTAGAATGGCCTGTTGAACAAGGCCTATAGCGACAGCCACCACATTCACAACCTCTGCCATTTGATGTGAAAACCTAGACGGTATTTATGCACATGCGCATGCGCACATATATGCGCCGAAGGGCGTGAAATTTTTAGGCGCGGAAGTTTCCCGCCAAACTAGCGCGAAAAATCTTTGAGCCACACCCTGCTCTTGTATAAAAACTCCACTGTTTGCTCCTTATTCTCGGTTCTGGATGCAGATGACAAAAGTTCTTCTAAAGGTAAGTCACATATATTTTGCTCTAACCTGCTTGAAAGAATCCCTTCATTACCATGTGCTCCCACTCAAACTTTGCCTAAACTGTTTTTAGTTTGAACTAATTGAGAATTTGTTTACTAATCCCATGCTGTGTTTAGGAAATCTCTTTTGTTGGGAATTTCCTCTCCAGCCCCTTAGAAAAGTGTGTGTGTGTGTGTGTGTGTGTAATTAGTCCAATCGCTGCCTGGATTTTACTGTTTAGCTATGTGGCTTTGGGTTTGTTCCAAACTCTTTGCCCCTACAAATATGCAGACATGCTGGTTAACACCCCATACACACTCTTAGCAAAACCATATAATATGAGTATTTCTTGTAAGAGCTAAATTCAGTCGGCAAACAGACAGACCCTTGCACTATATACTGGAAGGTAACTCCCAATCCCATTTTTTAAGATATGTATGGCCAGACTAATAATTCCGATATTATTTGTAATGTGAGTTACACCAGTTTGTTCTTTCCTTGAGGGCAGCCCAGGGACAATCCTTTAACTCTTTTGGTTTAATCTTAGAAGTTTGTTGGTAACAGAGTTGCTTTGGTTTGCCCAGCATTGTACTGCACTCCTTGCTGCGTAATGGCTTTATGCATCCAAATGTTTCCTGCATCATTTCTGCTCTGCAGGGGCTGGTCAAGTGCATGCTGATTCTCAAACACACATTTTCATGTTTCTTGCAGCAGTTGAGGGGGAAGGCTCCATGGAGTTATTAACTTGCTTACCCCATGGGGTCGCCCTGTCTGCTCCTTTTATTACACCCTACTCAATGGAATTTTGCCTTGATCTCTATGTATACCATTGCATTTTAGTTTCTGACATCCCTTTAGCATCACAATCTGTTTAGGAGCCATGGCACCATCTGCACCCCCCTCCCCCTTAATAGCAGGTATCCTAGCTCATCATGTTCTCCTTGCTTTCACAGAACAAATGTTTTTTGATTTTTCATTGGTTTGTGTTTTCAGATTGTGATTGTTTGAAGGAGCAACAGCACATTCCAACTAGTGCCTGCCTTGTAAGTTCCTCCTGCAATCAGGTATCCTAGCTCATCATGTTCTCCTTGCTTTCACAGAACAAATGTTTTTTGATTTTTCATTGGTTTGTGTTTTCAGATTGTGATTGTTTGAAGGAGCAACAGCACATTCCAACTAGTGCCTGCCTTGTAAGTTCCTCCTGCAATCAGGTATCCGAGCTCATCATGTTCTCCTTGCTTTCACAGAACAAATGTTTTTTGATTTTTCATTGGTTTGTGTTTTCAGATTGTGATTGTTTGAAGGAGCAACAGCACATTCCAACTAGTGCCTGCCTTGTAAGTTCCTCCTGCAATCAGGTATCCGAGCTCATCATGTTCTCCTTGCTTTCACAGAACAAATGTTTTTTGATTTTTCATTGGTTTGTGTTTTCAGATTGTGATTGTTTGAAGGAGCAACAGCACATTCCAACTAGTGCCTGCCTTGTAAGTTCCTCCTGCAATCAGGTATCCGAGCTCATCATGTTCTCCTTGCTTTCACAGAACAAATGTTTTTTGATTTTTCATTGGTTTGTGTTTTCAGATTGTGATTGTTTGAAGGAGCAACAGCACATTCCACCTAGTGCCTGCCTTGTAAGTTCCTCCTGCAATCAGGTATCCGAGCTCATCATGTTCTCCTTGCTTTCACAGAACAAATGGTTCATTAATCATACATTTTGGGGTTTGTTTACAGAGCTAATCTTGTCGTCATGGCCTCCAGAAGGCCCCGGGGCATGAGGCTGCAAGGCCGCAGGGGAAGAGGAGCTGATATGGGTCCAAGGCTGCCAGGGGAGGGTTCCTCCCAAAGGCCACAAGGGCGCGCTGCCAAGTTTTCAGAACGGGAAACCCGTGTCCTGGTGACAGAATATCTGCTGCGCCGTGATGAAATTCGGGGCCTTGGCATTTCACGTGCGGGTTCTTCCCAAAGGAAGGACCTATGGCGCCAAATTGCTGAGGCAGTCAGTTCAGTGGGAACCAGTGCTCGCCGTACCCCAGAGCAGGTGGCGAAGCGCTGGAATGACATGGTGGGGCGGCTCAAGGGTTTACTGGCCACGTGGGCTAGCGAGGGGCATGTGACGAGGGAAGGTGTGGCGCCATCCCACCTTGCCCGCCTCAACGACGTGCAGAGGCAAATCCTGGATACCATCAGCCTGGATACCGTCGTTGGTGTGGATATCCAGGATGACACTGATGCTATCCAGCATGGTAAGTTAAATCACATGTAGCATTAGAAATGGGGGTCTTGAGGAAGAAACATGTTTGATTTCTGAAAATGTATGTGCTTGCATTGCAGCCTCCAGTCCTGTGTCCTCTTCCCCTCGCAGCCCCTCTGGCCCACCACACCGCGATGAGCCGCCCACACAGACTGGCCATGTCCCCCCTGGTAATTAATCAAATCAGCTCTGGTTTGTGTGCCCAAAATACAACAGTACTAGAAAACTTGTTTAACCTTCAAAATATCTTGACAGCAACACACCTGCAGGAGGAGTCAGCAGCGGCGAGCACCTTCCCACTGAACACAAGCCAGGAGGAAGAACGAGGTTAGTATGTTTTGAACTGCCAATGCCCCATATGCTTGGAGATCAAAATAACTTTGGGAGTGGGAGGGTGGTAGGTGGGTGCTCATGCTTTATATACATAATTCTGTGAATAGGGTGTCCTCCATTGCAAAGCAAACACTCACACATATATTGAGGGCAAAGGCTTCTTTACTGGTGGTTTGGGGCTGGGTTGTCAGTGGCAACATTTGAAGTGTTTGCAAAGCTAGGTCACATTGCAATATTTGTCCACATGATTCACAAAGACAAACTGGGCAAATTGTCTGTTCGTAATGAGAGATTCTTTTGGTTGTTTACTTACTTTTTCTTTCTTTGTTTGAAATGCAGAGCCCCAGTTGAGTATGGCTGCTGCTGGAGTGGGGGACGATACTGCATCCAATGTGGGGGTATGTGTAATTCCAAAAATGGGTGGGGAACATTGAATGGAGTCCTATGGTACTTGTAGTAATGGCAAACTTTTTTCGGGTGGTTTTAGGCTTTTAAGACAATGCAGCTGGTCCTGCTGACCTGCCTTCACAGGTGGCAAGTTCAAGAATGATTCTTCTTTGCCACGAGTGTTTACACAGAACCTTTATATTTTTGGCTTGCCCACACATATTCCCTTTCCATTGATCCATCAAGTTGATCTTTGGAAATGGAATAGTGACTAATCTTAAGCATCTGGTCATGTTAATTGTCTTTGAAATTCAGCTTGTTCCAAACATTTGTTTGAAGTCTCCTGTGCTAAGGAACGCAGCTTTGAAAAAGTTCTAGTTTTTGGTCAAATGGCACCCACTTTTACTAATGTTTGTGTGTTCAGCAATGCAAAAGATTTTTTGGCTAATTGAATATTTTTGTTTGTTTCTTTCCAGCCCACATTGGATGCAGCAGAATCAGCACCCCTGCCACCTGTGCAAAGCCAACTTATCATTCTTGGTGAAAGGTTGGCTGCCCAGGCGGATAGATTATTGGAGGAAGGTGGACCTTCTACACAAATTTCTTATGTAGAAAGGACACTGGCGCTCCTACAGGAAACCTTGAGCCACCAAGTTCAGGACCGCCAGCAATTGCAAGAACACTTGCAGCGTAGGGACCGGGATCATGCTTCCCAACTTTCCCTGTTGACTACAGCTATTGACAAACAGACTACAGCTATCGAGAACCAGACTGTAGTCCTCAGGGAAAGTCGTGCTGAGATTCGGGCCCTGCGTTTAGCGGTACAGCAAATAAATGCAACAGTCGCCAGATGCTCTCACAGCAGGGCCAGTAGCAGTGAAGAGCAAGGTGTTGTGTTGCTACAAGAAGAGCCTGTTGCCAGGCCAGGGCCAGAAAGCACAGGGGTGGCTGATTCTGAACTTTGCCCGATAGACCCTCCCTCCCAATTCGATATCCCCACTTCCTCACCTGCCCCCACAGACCCTAACACCCAAACACACCATACTTCACACATACCCCCACCTGACCAGCCTACAACTTCTCACACAGCACCTACCTCCACTCCACTTTTACCCTTGCCCTCTGCCACACACCCTCAACCTGACCACTCCCCTTATTCAACTTCCACTACCCCTCTTCACCAAAGCCCAGATCCACTACTTTTAGCTTACGCCAATGCACAGTATGTTCCCCCTAGTATACCCATTTTTAGTTTCCCAGTCACCCCCCAAAATCTCACTCCCCTCCCTGGTTTCTCCTATTATGCAGTTCCCCAATCCACCTCTCACACCTTCCCCACCACTCTGCCACAACCCCAGGTCACAAACCCACTCCAGCAGAGACCGGCCATAAGACTGACACTACAAGAGCGGCAGCGTATGGAGACCCTTATGGCCCAGCAGGTGGCCCTGCAGCAGCAGATGACCCAGCTCCTCAACCCCCAGGCGGAACAACAGCGGCCACAACCCTAAATATGTTTTTGTACCTTCATAAATGATCCTTTAATTTTTTTCAGTTGTATGTTATCTTTTTTAAATAAAATGTAAGAATTACATTTGAATAGGACGCTTACCCTTGTGTGTTTTTCATTGAGATATTTCACTTTGTAACAGAATGTCCACATACACATTATTTAGGACCAAAAAAGAGATGTAGATATATTTCTATATTATTGGTTCTTAACAAACGAGAAGATGAGCACAAAGCTTAAATGGGTTATCAAGGTTTGCTTAGAAATTTCCTAGGGCAAAAAATGTTTACTTGAAGCTAGGGAATTGTTGGTTCACTTCCCTTTCTGCATTCATTGGTTTTTGCTAATTTTTGGGGTGTGTGAATTTCTCACTTCCTGTTTCTCTGCAGTAAGGTGTTCAGTAAGCTGTTGTTAAAGCGGATTTCCGTTCAAAAGAAAAGATTAAAAGCCATCAGCTACAAATACTGAAGCTGCTGACTTTTAATATTAGGACACTTACCTGTCCTTGACTCCAGCGGCGTCCGCAGCAGAGGACAAGCGTTGGCTCGTCACTCTGCTGCCCCCCCGCCATCCATGGTGAGGGAACCAGGAAGTGAAGCGCTCCGGCTTCACTGGCTGGTTCCCTAGGGCGCATGCCTGAGTCGTGCTGGGAGCTGAGAGTTCCCACCACACAACAGGGGTGACAAAATGCCCACATTTGGACAGAGAATGCTGGGCTGGAAGTGGGTGCAAATACCTGTCTTTACACACGTTTCTGCACCCTCCTCCCCCTGAAAGGTGGCAAATGTGACACCGGAGGGGGGGAGGGATCCGATCAGCGTAAGTTCCACTTTAGGGTGGAGCTCCACTACTTAGTACCGCTCCAATGATGGTGTAAAGGTTACAGGGAAAAAACGGGAATTGGGCATTTCCAAAAAATTACGGCATTTGGAAGGGAAATGTAACGAAAATGTAGAAAATACTTAACCAAACTCTACAACCCCTTTAAAATTACATATTTGTATGCAATAGGGCAGGCACTTACACTACAGGATCTGCTTAGGCTGGGGCAAATATTACAAAGAGACAGGCAGGCGCACTTGACGCTTTTTAGGGAAAAGCCTTTTACCCCCTGAAAAAGGATGAGCTGCAATCCCTGACAAACATTAACCTTGAAAGACATCAGCTTTCAAGGTAAAAGCTGAAGTTACACTTTTATTGGTTTTGCTTATTGACATCTAATGACCTGAGAATGCTCCAAATCTGCCCATTGTGCCTCAAGCTAGCAGACTAGGGCAGATATGTATGTGTTTTGTACCTGTTTGCAAGTGTTCAAAATATAAATATAAAGGGGCATATGACCAGAGCAAGAAAGATCAAAATGTCATATTAACCAAATCAAACTTTATTTTAACTATGTACAAAATTCATTTATTTACACAAAATTTGGCTTCCAGGAGAGCCAGCCGCTCCTCATGTTGGTTGAGGGTTTGGGCCATCCTGTCCAGCCTTTGGCCTGTAAAAAAAAAACAAAAAAAACAACACTTCATTCTTGAGTCCCACTTGTGGCAAATAAGTTAAATCCTGAATTGTGTCTCAGTGTGTATTTTTTAAAAATTGGGAGCAAATAACTTGACACAGCCTTAAACTAGTCACTTTACAGGTTCATTTCATCTCCACATTTGGGTCAATAAATTGCTGTCATTCACAAGTGAAGTATAAGCTGACCCTAATCTATCACGAGGAACCGATTTTTCCCCTCCAAAATCGTGAACAATCTATTGTTGCTTGACTACAATCCTATGGTGACCGTCTGCGTGCCTCACTGTTGCCCTGACTGATGTTGAACATAGGCGTCTATGGAAGGGTTGTGTGAGTGGGAAAAATTTGGTTTCTTCAGCTGTAGGTCGCTCAACCAAACCAAAATTGCACACTGTTAGAGGAAGAGTAGGGCTACATGTGTGAACATTTTGTGGTCCAGGGAACCTACGACTGGCTGGTTACAGGTCACCAAATTCAGGGTGATAAATCACTAAAAGATGACTTGAGTATGTGCTGCAAATCTCAACGTATGCTCGAGTAGATATGTTACCGCTTTCGTTTTACACAAAATAAGTGCTTGTACATTTCCTGCCCTCTAAATTCATGTTCCACAACAGGTCCCTTTCAAAACGAGTAAAAATAGAATAAAGGGACTGCCTTAAATAAACTCTCTGTGAAAGGTCACCACACAGCAAACACCACAGTGTGAAAAGGCACACTGGAATGAAGGTGATGTTGGTTTCATGCACCGTAACACCTCTAAAGCCACATAAAACAACAACTTTTGGAAAGGACTCTCTAAGGCAGCTAGCTACATCCCCCCCCTCACCAAACCAAAAGTGACAAAGGGAAAAAGGACTTACCTGATTCACCAGCCACTTGGGGGGCTGGCTCCTCCTCCCTGTCCTCCTCGGAACTCAAAGCTAAACAAAAAACAACGTTGAAAAATTAGCCATGACAGCACACTCACACACTCTTGTCCCTTAATGTGGAAAAGGGTACTTACTGATCACGAGAGGTTGCTGGGCCATGTTGGCCTCCTCCTCATCAGAACTCAACACTAAACCAACAAAAAAGGCAAAAAATTAGCCATGACAGCACACTCACACACTCTTGTCCCTTAATGTGGAAAAGGGTACTTACTGATCACGAGAGGTTGCTGGGCCATGTTGGCCTCCTCCTCATCAGAAGTCAACACTAAACCAACAAAAAAGGCAAAAAATGAGGCATGACAACACACTCACACACTGTTGTACCTTAAGGAGGAAAAGGGTACTTACAAATAATTAGAGAGGGGCCCTGCTCCTCCTCCCCCACTTCGTCCTGTGTGTGTGGAGAATGACCTGCATAATGAAAAAGAAAAAAACAAACACATATCACACAACTATTCAAATGATTGTGTCAATTAGCATGAAACCACTAAGGTTAAACACTAGACAAAGAGGGTCATTTCTTAAGCTGGACAGTGCAAAAACACACTCGCTTCTGCGTGGAAAACAATCTTCTTCCATCTTTTTGCGCTCAAGGTGATTTAAACAAGCTGAGGTGACAAGAGGATTGGTTTCTAGGCAAAAGTCAGTCTAATTGTGCTTGCTCCAAATGTAGGATCCAATCGAAAGTGCAGTACAACTTACTATTTGGATCAGGAGAGGCCTGGCCCTCTTCTGCCCCCTCGTCTGCCCCCTCGTCTGCCCCCTCTTCTGCCCCCTCTTCCTCCTGTCTTTGTGGAGAATTAGCTGCATAATGAAAAAGCAAAACACAAACACATATCACACAACTAAACAAATGTGTGTTGTAGGCCATGAGGAACACAAAAGCAAAGAGCCATTCATCTGAAACTTTGCAGGATCAGGCTAAGCCTCTGTCGCATGTAATGTTTTGGTGCCTCTACAGTAGTGGTTCTGAACCTGGGGGGCAGGACCCCCTTGGGGGTCAAATGTTGACTTGCCAGGGGTCAACAAATCCTGGGCTGTTCCTGAAACCAGCACCTCCTTTAGCTTTTATGTGGCTTCCCAGTAGGGCTGTTCCTGTAGCCCATGGCCACCCACTCAGCCTCTTTGCAGTGGCTCATTCAGTTCATGGCATGGCTGGGGGCCAGAGACTAGATGTCCGCTGACTGATGAGGATTGTGAGGTGGGAGGGGCTAGAGAATACACTATCTCGTGATTTCAGCATTGGTCTCACTGCTATGAGACACCACAACGTGGGAGACACAGTGGGCAACACTACCTGTGATTTGAACTCCCATTAAAAGTCCCCACTACAGTTCTCAGATTAGCAGAAGAACTTGATCAAGGGCACCTAAGGTGGCTCTTCAGATTTTCCCACAGCATTGTCAATGATACCATTGCCCCCCACCAAGGAGTAAGACAATAAAAAGAGAGATTCCATGGAAGGGAGACGAAACAAGGGGCAAGAAGAGCGAAAAATGGAGAGAAAGAACAAGAGAAAAACAAAAAAGATGACTAGAGAGAGGAATGGTGGCAACAAAATGATCATTGCCAGAGATTAAAAGCAAAGAAAGGAGAACAAAGCTAAAGAGTGCTACATCAGAAAATGTGAAACATCATAAAAGAAGGGGAAGGGACTGACGGGTCACAAATTACTTGTCTTGCCTTGGGTGCTGACAAACCACCACGCTGCTAACTTATTTGTACTGTTGGGGTACGTACAACTTTGTATTTTTTAACAAGGGGTCAAGTCACTAAAAGGTGGGTAACTGCTGCTCTACAGGGTGACCTGGTTCCAACATGCACTGAATGCACTGTGCAGCACTCAGTGCATTGCAGGGGGTTTGTCGGGGTGAAACCCAGCAAACACCCTGCAAATGAGTGTTGTTGCCCCTAACCATCAATCAGCCAATCTTTAGCCAACACTCATGACCAAGCCCATCCTGATTGGGGACATCAATACTGAGAATGCATGCCAAATCACTCATTAACAAACCAACAAAAGCCAACATACAAATGCAATCTAGTGCAAGCAACTTACAGGGAGTTGAGGCCTGCTCCTGGTCCTGTTGCTCTGTACATAAAGAAGAGATGAGATACTTATACTATACATCAAGAGAGACTGAAATATAGATCCAAACACACAAGGCTGATTAAATAGTGCTTACCATGAACTATTTTTAGGCGTTGATACGCGTCTCCTCCCCGGACGTAGCTCAGGCAGGCGGTCCGCCTGCCTGCGGGGGATATGGTCAAAGTGACCATCGGCAGTCTGCCATCGGCTGCGGCTAGGACAAGAGAAAAACAAATAGAAACTTCAAGTGACACACCCAGGGTCTAAAATACATCCCTTACTCCAAATCCACAACACAAATTGAGCAGCAAAGTTACTACACCAGACTTCCTGACAAAGCTAATTTGTAAACAACTTTACAGTATATTGACTTACCAGAAATTCTAGCACAAATGAAGCGGAGGAAATCCTCCCTCCGCCTCTTCATATCTGACCAGCAGTGCTGTATCTGCAGCACTGCTGGCGTGCCTTCGAATTTTTGCCGCAGCCGATTGCGGACCACCCTGATTATCCCCCGCTTGGCAGCATTGGTCCGCCTGCCGTCATAGCCACGGAGAAGGAAGATCTGTGGGGGGGGGGGGGGGTCAAAAAGGAAAAAGGTAAAATTGCAACACAAGACCTGAATTAACAAAATGGCAAATAAGACAAACCCAAACCATGAACACAATCTTGCTTTTGTTCACTATTCTTACATGCACACACGGTTATTGTTTCAGGGTGAACTTGATGGAACTCAGTTCCACCACCTTGGGCTCAGAGCCTTGAGGGGGCCTGCTCACCACAATCACTTGTAAACATAGAAGTCCAGTTTCTGTGTTTACAAGTGACCTCTCTGCACTCTGTGTGTAATCCCCTCTGAACTCTGCACTCTGCATGTAATGCAATGCTGGTATTTAATGGCCCTTTAACACCCTCCTACTGTTCTCAAAAATTGACTGACCACACCCACTGTTTGATGTGATTTGTAGGGTGTGTGTGGGCAGAGGTGTTTTAGGGGGTCGTGGTTGAGTCCCAGCAACTATTGTTTGCTAACAATAATCCCTGCATACACATGTATACTATACATATATATATATATATATATATATATATATATATATATATATATATATATATATATTTGTTTTTATTTTTTACACACACAGTGGATCCGAAAAGTTGCAACTCCCATAATGTGCAATTTCTAGTATTTGAAAACAGGAACTAGGGGTTTAGACATTCTAAGTAACGTCACTACAGATCCAAGTGTGAAATGCCAGCACGATTGATCAAATGCCTTTTCTGTGTAAGATTGCAACCTTGGATCACGTGCAGAATTCATTGCACGAGAATGCTTGAAATCAAAAGCACACACCTATCAAAGCGTGTTTACCCCATCCAAGTCCATGGAAATGTTGAACAAAGATTCCACATTTACATCCACATGTCATGCATGCAATCCCACTTGTGTACAGAAGTGTGGGGGTGGGGCGCCATTCACGCTAATGTTTTTGGGGATGCATCTATCTTTTGGCATAAATGATTCTCCAAATTTGCACATGCTTTCCGATGGAACATCTTCAAATCACTGTTTTTTTGTGCCATTATTGGAAAGGGTCTGTGACTTTTGTCTATGGAGTCGCATCAAAAATGCACGTTGCACCTTTTACCAACGATTTGAAGGTTACAAGTTTGTGTTAACCAGGTTCTAGCTGTTTATGCAAGAAAATGTTCCAAACCCAAAAATGATGGGCCAAATTTGGCTTACATTAATATTGTGGTAAAACCACAGGTCGAAAAATGCAGGAAGCCCCACAAAAAGCACTGCAGAATGGAAACTAGCAAAATGCATCGGTGTGAAGCGAGCCTAAGGCTGAATGAACTTAGGGCTGGTTCACAATAAAGATCGCAAGTGACTCGCACTGATGTTCAGATCGCATCTCATTTGCACCAAACATGCACAGGACCCTTTTTTTAGTCAACACCAGAATCGCATGGGTGTTCACACCTATGCGATCTGATTTATGTCATGTAACTTTGCAGTGCGATATGGGAGCTGAAAAGGTGACATTGCTATTATCAATCGCACCAGTGTGAACCAGGCCTACAAGAATCCTGGCAAAAAATGTCACCTGACTCCTCCCACCAAAGCTAGTTTGAGAGTGGTGCAATTCAGGAACCCTGTGAATCCACTGCAGATTCAGACATCACACCCAACTCACATGGCAGTTCACACTGCCATATGCAAACTGCTTGGGAGTGTCAGATAATGGTAATGACACCTCCTCTTCAGCTACCATATCGCACTGCAAAGTGACATGACATGAATTTGATCACATAGGTGTGAACACCCATGCGATTCAGGTGTTGATCCCAAAATATGTCCTGTGCGTGTTTGTTGCAAAGGAGATGGGATGTGAACAGCAGTGTGGTGCGAGTCACTTGCGATTAGTTTTCAGTCCAGCAACATTATGGCGGGCACTTTGTACACTTTAGAGAACTTTTGGGGACCATTGGCATTTTTTTGGCGATCAAGGCTCTAAAAATGCATTGGATTACTCGAAAAATGCCATTGCCAGTGAAGGGCTTAACACTAGGGGCAGGGGAGGGGTTAAGTGTATTCCTGGGTGTGTTGTAACTGTATGGTGGGGTGGAGTCACTAGGGGAATTCACTGATCTTCTGATCATACATTGTATGCACATGAAAACAGCGTTTACACTGCTGACAGCAATGTGACCATGGGCGCGCGCCCACGTAACTAGATATCTATCTTGCTTTTACACACACACACACACACACACACAAATAAATACACAATAACAGCAATAAACTTACTTTGCATAGAAGCAGCATCTCGGCCCTGGACATCATGCTTCTAGGCATTTTTGCAGACAATACCCAGCAGAACTTGCAGCTTCCTGTAGAAGGTGTGGCTTTCTTTATTTTCTTCCTTTCTTGTTAATTTTAAGGACATTTTCGTAGCATTTTAGAAAAAGGGGATTATTTGTTGGCCTATATTTATTTTTCTTTGTAATAGTAATGTTGGCAAGCTGTGTTTTATTTATGATTTGGATTACTAGAAAAATGCCATTGCCACTTAACACTAGGGGCAGGGGAGGGGTTAAGTGTTCTTGGGTGTGTTGTAACTATGGGGGGGGGGGGGTGGAGTCACTAGGGGAATTCACTGATCTTATGAACATACTTTGTATGAACATGAAAACAGCGTTTACACTGCTGACAGTAATGTACGCGGCCGCCGTATAATTCCCACGCGGTATATGCGCATGAACTGTCACCTAGTGCATGCACATATGCGCGAATCAAGCTGAGAGCCCTTGCACAATTGGACACAGTTGTGTCGATAATTACTGACAGTCCACCTCCCTTCAGAGTTCTAATTAATCCCATGTTACACATTTAACCACTTCCCTGCCAGTTAGATTTACATCAATGAGAATGGTCAAAACACAGAAAAGGCAAATTAATCGTCTTATGTGTCCGCAAAGATTTCACTGTCAACAAACCCCAAAAGAGATATCAAACCTAGAAAATATATCGGCGCCATTACTAGGCCCAAAAATAAACAAGGAAGACAACAACAAATGGATTAAATATATATTTTTATTAAAATACAGGACGTGAAAAAGCCTGTACAGCCACCACAATGCATGATAAAATAAGCCATTAACACAATCAAATACAGATATGAGCATTTTCATTGTGAAGGACCAGGAGATAAAATCTAAATAACAATTAGGACATTCATTAACATAATCTAGATAAAATACACAAATCATGCAGCACAATTACAGACAAATCAAACAAAACAACACCAAAATAAATAAGGCAACATCAATAACATGTAAACAGCTCCCCCCCAAAAACTTTTTAGACCAAAAAAAAAACAAAATTATTACAAACCAAAAAAAAAGGCAAAACACATGGGATTTGCAATGACACATAACAATACATAAATTAATTCTCAAATCAGTCTAAAAAATACCAATGAGAATTTCCAAACCATGGTTGCAAATCAATATGGCCCCCCACACACACACACTCACTCTGCCCTCTTTGCAAGGCAGGGTACAACTGCTCTTTACACATTTTATAGACTTGTGTGCTAATGAGGGAATTGCAAACACATGCTCAGCCCAGGAAAGGCTGAATTTAACCCAATGTTGGGATTGAACTTGGAAGTGGTTACACCTGTTAAGGATGACCAGAAATTACTAACACAAATAACACACTCAATGAGCATGCTCGGAACTGGCCACCTAAAAAAAGGCAAAAAAAGCTAAGTCCCCGAGCATGCTCAGACCATGCCAAATGCATGTCAAACAGATCTAGGCCCAGGTAAAACCTCTAAGTCCAGGACCATGCCCAGACCAAACATTCCTCAGCTCCGCCAAAAAATGGCCAAGCCCTGTGCATCTTGGATCATTTATAAAAAATGATGCTTCAAAGATGCAAATGTTTTTAGAAAATATACAATTCGACATTGCAGCTGCAAGGTTGAAACACAAAACAAACACCCCCCCCCCCCCATACATACAAGGCCATTTTTGTCTGAAAAGGATTGCAAGAAAAACACTCCACGTTAAAAAAAATACCAAAAACTTTCTTAAAAATGTGCCCCTCCCACGCAAAAAAAAACCCCGAGCCAAACACAGCAGGCCAGCGCGTGAAAGGGGGAACAAGAGCTTCTTCCACACAAGCCTAGACTGGGGTTGGGGGGAGGCTTCAGACAGGGGGGTCTTTACACAATGGGTTAAGCCCCTCTAAATCACTGTGGACAAGGTGATTTGTGCTTGGTATTGGGCTGAGCACAACATGGCACAAAGGCAGCCAGCTAGGTGGAGTGCATGCATGTGACCTTGAATGGTTCAGGAGGGAGTTTAGCGATCCTTCTCGCACATTTCCTAGCTGGGTTTGTTGTTTGGTCTCAAATAGTATGGTGTTTGGATTGGTGAAGGGAAATCCAGACTCACAGAGTGTGGAGTTCCCCTTTAAATGGGCCAAAGAATCCAAAGCAAACAGATATATGCATTAGAAAAGGAATAATAGAAAAAAAAAAAAAAAAGAACGTGTGGAGTTCCCCTTTAAATGGGCCAAAGAATCCAAAGCAAACAGATATATGCATTAGAAAAGGAATAACAGAAAAAAAAAAAAAAAGAACGTGTGGAGTTCCCCTTTAAATGGGCCAAAGAATCCTAAGCAAACAGATATATGCATTAGAAAAGGAATAACAGAAAAAAGAAAAAAGAACGTGTGGAGTTCCCCTTTAAATGGGCCAAAGAATCCAAAGCAAACAGATATATGCATTAGAAAAGGAATAACAGAAAAAAAAAAAAAAGAACGTGTGGAGTTCCCCTTTAAATGGGCCAAAGAATCCAAAGCAAACAGATATATGCATTAGAAAAGGAATAACAGAAAAAAAAAAAAAAAAGAACGTGTGGAGTTCCCCTTTAAATGGGCCAAAGAATCCTAAGCAAACAGATATATGCATTAGAAAAGGAATAACAGAAAAAAGAAAAAAGAACGTGTGGAGTTCCCCTTTAAATGGGCCAAAGAATCCAAAGCAAACAGATATATGCATTAGAAAAGGAATAACAGAAAAAAAAAAAAAAAAGAACGTGTGGAGTTCCCCTTTAAATGGGCCAAAGAATCCAAAGCAAACAGATATATGCATTAGAAAAGGAATAACAGAAAAAAGAAAAAAGAACGTGTGGAGTTCCCCTTTAAATGGGCCAAAGAATCCAAAGCAAACAGATATATGCATTAGAAAAGGAATAACAGAAAAAAAAAAAAAAAAAAAAGTGTGGAGTTCCCCTTTAAATGGGCCAAAGAATCCAAAGCAAACAGATATATGCATTAGAAAAGGAATAACAGAAAAAAAAAAAAAAAAGAACGTGTGGAGTTCCCCTTTAAATGGGCCAAAGAATCCAAAGCAAACAGATATATGCATTAGAAAAGGAATAACAGAAAAAAAAAAAAAAAGAACGTGTGGAGTTCCCCTTTAAATGGGCCAAATAATACCAGCGCACACACTACGAGAGAAAAACCTGCTGTACGCCCGAACTTGATATGCAAATTAGTGAGCGCCAACTAAGATTTACCAAGAAAATACCGGCGTTGTGAACTCTCGCACTTCAATGTGCGCAAACGACGGTCACGCATGCGCCGTGAAAGCACAAAGCAAGCGTAGCTCACATCTTATCTGCATGCATAGGAGAGTATGCAGAGAAAGCTAGTTTAGAGGCTGTTGTAGTGTTTTTGGAACGAATTTGGCTGTTCATGTGTACTAACCCGTGTCACCCAGGCAAAACACTATGATATTGGGACCCTGAAATTGGAGCTATTTGCCTCAGACTGTTCTGGACGCCAGGTCGATGGTGGCGTGCCGTTTGCGCTACGTGGCGCACCGTCAGCTCATTAGTAAATGGGGAATTACGTTACGTCACCCGCGCAGACTTTCGTAAATGTGCATTTACGTTGCGTTCCGATGTGCGCCACAACTCAAGGCGCACATCGGTTCATAAATCAGCCCCAGTGTCACTGGCATTAGCCTCTGTAATTGTACTGCTCCATAACACTGCATAAAGCTTAAAGGCATTTTGCAAGCATGTCATTTTAAGGATATGTGTTTTCCCACCAACAAAGTCACATTACAAGCAGGGTCCCTCTCATTTAAAAACGTTTTTTTTACATTGGTAAAGGCAATGCCCAGCTGTCTGTGTCCTTTGTTTGAAAATCACTTGCCTATTAGCCTTCAAAAAGGGAAGAAACCATTTTTGTTTTACATTAACCCCTCCGTGACTTTACTGGGGTTCAAATCACAGTTCACAATTTCTGGTATTTTTGGTGAATTCAATGAGGGTCCTGCAAATTAAACCCAAGCACATTTACTTATCCCTAGTTAAAACCCAAGGCAGTTTATCTTTTGCCCCACTGCCAGAATTTTCCTTTACTTACTGTCTTAAAGATACAATAAGTAGTCAATTCCTCTTACTTTCTTACTTTCTCTCAGACAGCTGTCATCCTTTGGAACATATTCCCTCACTTCTTTTTCTAGTTAATGACAGCTGAAAAATGTTGATTTCACATAAAACCGGACCAAGATGGCTGCTTGAACAGTGTGCTTCAACACTAACAAAGCAGCTTCCATCAGCGGGGCAGCTTTGATTTCCTAACGAGGAGAAGGCCGGGAGAAGCATCTCTGCTACCTGCTCCCTGGCGGACCAAACCATGCAGCTGAGCTGGACCATTCTGGCGATATTCCACTCCCAGCAGGTAGACTTGTAGGCCTTTACCCAGGCCTCCAGCCATGCAGCCGCCAGTCAGATCGGCATGTCCAGTGTCTCAGATCTGAAAGCTGATCTCAGAGCTGTGGCCTTGCACCTGGAGACAGTGGAATCAGCGACCATTACGCACGGAGCAGCCATACAGCAGGTACAGCAGTTTACTGACACACATGCCCTACATCTCATTGAGATGCATCGCCACATAGAGGATCTTGATAACAGGAGGCGGAGGCACAACCTGTGAATTAGGAGGATCCCTGAAACAATAGAAGGCCCCCAGTTGCAACCAGCTGTGTGGGCAATATGTAATACACTCCTTGGAAGACCCTCGATGCCCCCATAGAGATGGAGAGGTGCCACAGGGCCTTGAGGCCCTAGGGTTAAAGAAAAGTCAACCTCCTAGAGATACGGTTTGCTGCCTAGTAAGCTTCACACAGAAAGAAGACATAATTTGATTAGCCCGCAACCATGGGCAGCTGCAGCATGAAGGCTTTCTTATACAAATTTTCCAAGATTTGTCTGCCCTAATGCTCCAGCATAGAAAAGAGCTCTGTCCCCTTCTCAACGTGTTGTGGGACAGGCACATTATGTGCCGCTGGAAATTTCCTTTTTTGCTTAGCTGCGACAGCCAGGAACCACACAGCCTTCTTACGTTCACCAGCAGACCTACAAGCCTTCTGTGACACCCTGGGCATCCCTGTGGTTGCAGTACCTGAGTGGTACAGTTCCTTCATGCAGCCTGAACCCTGGATTCTGGCACAACAAGAAATGACCCCCTGCTCACAACGCAATTGTCAGAGGCGTCCCAGATCTGTCTCCAACTCCCCGAGAAGAGGTCCAGATGACATCACTGACCGGGGCCCCAGGTCTTCGCCCTCATTGATCCACCAAAAGACAGACTGCTGAACTGCTGAACCAAAAATGGCTTCCATCGCTCTCCATACCAGTTGGCATGTTGGCCACTTCCTACAGTTTTAGTTTATTGCTCAGTGTTATGAGTTTCCTTTGGACTGGGACTCATGCAGGCGACTAAGCTCTCATTTGACTGGATGTTATTGAGTATGTGAATGCTGTTATTCGTTTTTCAGATCTTGGTACAAAATCCATAACTGTTCTTCATTCACAGACTGTTGTCTCCAGATGAACGTCTTCCCCTCGTCTGGACCCAAGACATTTATGCACTCAAGAGGCCACTCTGCCCTGAACAATTCACGCAGCTCTCATCACTAGTACCAAACAATTTTTTTAGTTTCTATTTTTTTTTGTCTTGTTTTAGCTTGTCTAGGCTATAATGAGCAGGCATTGTGCCAAGTCCTAGGCACCAATGGACTTGTCCCAGGGTACCGACTGTGTGAGAAATCCTTGAATGGACCAAGTTAAACCTAAGAATGCCCACATGAGGGAGCTCCGGTTTCCCTAAACATGGCTTTGCTTTGTGACTAAGTTGCAACACTTCTTATGTACGATACTTAAGATTTAAAGTCCTCTGCTGTTATTCGTTTTTCAGATCTTGGTACAAAATCCATAACTGTTCTTCATTCACAGACTGTTGTCTCCTGATGAACGTCTTCCCCTCGTCTGGACCCAAGACATTTATGCACTCAAGAGGCCACTCTGCCCTGAACAATTCACGCAGCTCTCATCCCTAGTACCAAACAATTTTTTTAGTTTCTATTTTTTTTTTGTCTTGTTTTAGCTTGTCTAGGCTATAATGAGCAGGCATTGTGCCAAGTCCTAGGCACCAATGGACTTGTCCCAGGGTACCGACTGTGTGAGAAATCCTTGAACGGACCAAGTTAAACCTAAGAATGCCCACATGAGGGAGCTCCGGTTTCCCTAAACATGGCTTTGCTTTGTGACTAAGTTGCAACACTTCTTATGTACGATACTTAAGATTTAAAGTCCTCTGGACAAGATGACAGCATACTGTATCAAAATAGCCAAAGGAGATTTCACTGCTCTTCTCAGGGCCTGCCTGTAATCCCTCTCTAGCAATAAGCTCTGTGGGATTCTGGGACCGGCTATTTTGGCTTCCAGCCACTTCTTGCGGTAGACTGGAATGCCGGAGAGATAAGTCAAGGTTTCTTTCCCTGGGGGCATTGACATCTCGGTCTACAATTCCTTCAGTGAGGCGGTTGGACGAGTGGGAAAATCTGATCTTTAAAATTCTAGTTACGGATGCTAGTGAGCTGGATTTCGGACAGTTACGAGGATATCATGTCCAGAACCCAGCCTATTGATGTGGAGGTGTGAAATTATTTATTTTTTACTCCATAAAGATTTTATTGAACAGAATTTTTTTTGCACATACCATAGGCATAAATGACCCCATGAGCCTGATGGAAAAAAGTATAGACGTAAATTTTAACGGTTCACCATCACTGTTCTAGAACATCAGGATACCCTTATGAAAAGGGGCTCTGGATAGTGGATTTTGCCAGTCGCCAGAAGAAGACTGAAGAGGACAGAGCTCCCCTGCCCCTCTCACTGCTTTTTATGTGGCAAGACCCTTTCATATAAGGGGTAAAATGTTTTGCATATTTGAAAAATAAAATATCATTCAGCCCGAGTTGTAGTGGCTGGGCTGTACGTTAAGTGATGTTACATGAAGAATGGTAAGATTGAAATAGTAAATGGTGTATAAAACAATTAATATGTTAAATTGTTATTAAACTAATAAAAAAGCTGCGGCCAATAATTTCCAATATTGCTTGTCTGGATTACATTTTTGGTATGTTTGGGTGAATGCCTGCTTCCTCCAATCCACGTCTTTATTATTATCAGTTAGATGAAAATTAAATATTTTATTTAGATCTCAGTACACATCGCTCAATCGTGTTGTTTCCGGTCACATATTCTAGTGAATCCCTATATTAGTGCAACATGTGCTATTCATCAAACAAATCATCAGATCCTATTTTAGAAGCAACTCTCACACAAATTCAAATGCACAAACATCGAATTAATTAATGAACACTTGCTGGTCCCTTACCTATCACACCAGATCCCCTGGGTATATTATATAGAAGAGACTATTTGTTGGGACTTTTAAGGTGCTAAATTCAAACGCATAGAACCAGGTTCTCCAAAATGTCAATCAATTTATTCAAAATAATTAAAAAATATTTTGTAATAATAAAATGCATATAAATGCTCAGGCCGTGTACACACGGCAGAGAACCTCGACGGGCAGAACACATCGTTCCGCCTGTCGAGGTTCCCTGCCGGCCGTCGAAATCGGCGATCCGCCCGTCGGGAATGGCAACCAGCCATTCATCCAGGCGGGCCGTCGAGCAAATAGAGAGCGTGCTCTCTATTTCAGCTCGATGGGCTTCCCGACGGGAAGCTCGCCGAGAGCGTACACACGGCCGAGGTCCTCGCTGGAATGCAGCTTCCAGCGAGGTTCTCGCTGGTTTCCAGCGAGAACCTCGGTCGTGTGTACGCGGCCTCAGCCTTGTCAAGGCTATTTTGGTACTGCATGTAACTACATAACAAGTAACATCATCATTGAACACTACAGTGCCTTATTTAACCACAGCCATAAACCATATCCATTTATCAACCATTCAGACTTTTTTTTCATCCATTGGTATTATTCTCGTGCTGTATGTTGGTGATGTGGTGGTCGCAGGAAGAATCTACAATGTGTTTCATGGTTTTTAAAACCCCCTTCATTAGTTATTTGTAAGGACAATAGTATTGATAACAGAGCTATGGGCCAAATGATCCAAACTTCCACATAACCAAGCCAACCCCTAGGAGGAGAGCAATTTGAATGCTACTCAGATACTAACCAGCCTATTGGGGGAAGATTCAGTACTACACCTATTCACTTTGGAAACACTCAAAGGAGTCCAGAAACTTTTTTTCCCTGATAAAAACAATCCATTAAAGATTTTAACCCAAATAGTTGGTGAAAATAAGCTCACCCATCTTAGCACTCCTGCACTATACGTTCAAAATTTAGCTTTGTGTAACTCTGCCATATCAAATTGCTTTAAAGCATGTGATGGGATGTTGTCTGATGGGGAGGGTGCCTCCATCCTTGCCATCAACTGGCACCTGTAATGTCCTAAAAAGAAAAAGTGTATTTTCTATA
Source organism: Rana kukunoris (assembly GCA_029574335.1). NCBI lineage: Eukaryota > Metazoa > Chordata > Amphibia > Anura > Ranidae > Rana > Rana kukunoris. Next base: position 122,391,956 of record CM056056.1, read on the forward strand.
TGTTCTCCCTACCTATGGAAAAAAAATCTCTTAAGCCAGCAACTATTGTGATGGGTATTCTATATAAAGAAAATACACCCGTCCACGTATCTGCAAAACAGCCATAGCCATTGTTGTGACAGAGATGTCATGACTTGCTACTATTGAATAGGTTACTGCATTTGAGTTGTAGACTTATATTCTTTTTTTTGCTTTGTTTCCTATTATTTTAGACTACAGGAACATAGTATTCCGTTGTTTTTGTATACATCAATTTACTTAGGGCATTTTTAAAAGTACATTCCAGTTAAGTACCTTTATATCTTATGTTTAGATGTTATTGTACTTTTTACCAAAAATACTTGAAATAACATAATTTAACAAGAGAGAATTGCTTTATGAGTGCAATGGTTAGTGTATATTTCTAGCAAATTGTTCTGCCATTGCTGCTGACTCGGAGGTTAGTAACTTTGTTAAATCTTCAAGTGACTGAGCTGGATGAAAGACCTAAAGATTTCAAAAGGTATGTTGACCTTTTTATTATCTGTAGAGTCTACTGAATCATTACAAATTTGGCTAGATAAAAGTTTCAGAAGTAAAAAAAAAAAAAAAAAAAATCAAACTTTCCATGTGCAAAGAAAAGTTACAGCTTCTGAGCTAAAAATGTTATAGGAACCAAAACTGCAAGTATAACCAGCTTTACTACAATGATGAAGGAATACTCAGTCTCCAGTTTCAATGGATCATGAAACCTAAGACATGTCCTAAATCATGTTAAATTAGTGCAGTGACCTTGAAGATGGAAAAGAACAAGATGAAGCCACTAGACATAAGCAAAGCACACTGGAAATCAGGCGGTCAAGAAAATTTGATATAACTATACCTCCTGCAGTATTCTAGTCTAGAGATTTAAAGGGTAAACACACAAATGGAATACAAATTAAATTAACAAGCAGTCTTTAGGTTCTTTTTTTTTATTAGGTATAAAGTACATACAATATCTCAATCACAGACAAATAGCCTGTTCCGGCCCAAGAACAATATACAAAAATACTTTATTTTCCAATTTTAAGAAAACCCTGACCCAACCCCAGCCCCCATCACCCTACCCACCCTCTTCTCTCCGACCAACCATCTTGTCTCCAGTCTTTAGGTTCTAACAAGGAGACAGGGCAGTTGAGAGCGATCCCTTCCTCTAACCTTCAGGTGCAGGTCCAGTCCGTGGTCTGGATGAATAGCAAAATAAACAAGAGTTGACCATATCCATGCTATGAAGGAATACATGTAATTGTATTGAAGATACAAATCCATGCAGATATAGCAGAGATTGACAAGTTTCACAAATCAAATTTGCTTAATCATAATCTAAAAAATACCACTAATAATAGTTTTTATAACAACCATTGGAACAATGTCTATATTTATTATTTCACTTTAATTGGGTATATATTTAGAATCATCATATATGGCACTACATAAGAATACGAGTGATATATATGTTTGTTTGCCACTGGTTCGGGAGTAATGATGCTGATTTTTCCAACCAAAGCATACAGTAGCTTATTTACCAGTGGATGATATATGAAGGGGTCTTTTTGCTTGCAAAGCGTTTTTTCCACATATATTTTTAGTACGTGTATATTGTTTTTTTTTTTTCACTTTCAATCTTTTTTATTAAGGTATTGGCAAAGGTGTCAAAACAAGGTACATGTAAGACAATCTCTTTACATCAGGTGTAGGAATTTAAGATATGATACAATGCCTACATAAGCTAAAAAGCTGTCATGTGCCCTCAGAATGCCTTCTATAACATTTACCAGTTCCGATTGGAGACGTGTCGGGAAGAGAGGGTTAGTTTCCCTCAAGTAGAGACTGCTGTCAAGTCATGGGTGATTTGTAGGACAGTCAATATAAGCTAGACCAGTGTTTTTTAACTCCAGTCCTCAAGGCACACCAACATGTCATGTTTTCAGGCTTTCCATTATTTTGCACAGGTGATTTGATCAGTTTCACTAACTTAGTAATCACCACAGCCATTTCATCTGAAGGAAATCCAGAAAACTTGACCTGTTGGTGTGCCTTGAGGACTGGAGTTGAAAAACACTGAGCTAGACTAGGGAGAACCAAGTCAACAATAGAGGGTGGATGCATAGGTGTTCATACGTAGAATTGCTCGTTATGTCGAGCCAAACCTGATATACGTAACTTGTAAAAGGCTTGTCATAATATATAACTGTGTATATTGTTTTTAATACATGTATTATATGTTTTATGTGGTTCTTGATTGTTTGCCTATAGAATCTTCAGAAAAGGGTTAATCAGCATAATTAAACACCGATCAAGTTCAGCTGATTATATGCCATTTCATTGTTATGTTCAGTGGTGTTCTTTAGATTATGATTAAGCAAATTTGAATTGTGAAACATCTAAATCTCTGCTGTGTCTACATTGATGTAATTCTGGTGGATTTTTATCTTCAATAAAATTACATTTATTCCTTCATACATTGGAGTGCGGTCAACTCTTTCATGTTACTTTGGTTAATGTAGATGAATGAAATATCTGCACTCAGTTTAAAATATATCAAGAAGCAGCTGAACACTATAACCTGAATACTAGGCACAAAGTCAAAATGGATAAAAAGAAGTGCAGCGCTTGTAAAACATGTATCAATATAACTGTATCAATAAAGTGCAGATGTGCAGAGAAATGCAACTACATAAAATTAAAGTAAACCCTTGGTAATTTTTTTTTAAATACACCTGCAAGAGAAAGGCATAATGAGCTAGTATGCACAACATACTAGCTCATTATGTGGCACTTACCTGAAATCGAAGCCCCCAAAGTCTGCCTGGGTTCTGTCTACCACCGACGCCATGTCCACGGTAGCTTCTTCCTGTTTTCGGCACTGTAAATGGCCAGAGTGGCAATGACGTCACTCCCGTGTGGGACTGGCAGATCCCCACGCATGTGAAAAAGGAAATTATTCAGCGCTGGACCCCACACAACAAACTAAAAATAAAATTAAAATGCAAGCCAGCACTTAGGTAAATTCAAATAAAACCCCCTTAAAACATGTGACAATAAAGATAGTGCAGCGCAACACAAAAAATAATTAAATAAAATATAAAATATAATAAACAATTAGTGAGAATCAGAAAGTCCATAAAAGTGCTCAAGTGTTTAAATGATCCAAAAATGGAAAAAAACAGGTGCACAATCCGAAGAGTGATTTCCAGAAGAAACTTCCACCAAATAGCAGGAGTGGCCTCTCACCTTTAGGCCTCGTACACACGATCGGACATATCCGATAAAAACGGTCCGCGGACCATTTCCATCGGATATGTCCGATCTGGAGTTTGATCCGATGGCGTGTACACACCATCGGATCAAATTCCCCGCCGGAGGACGGCGCGGTGACGTGTCGGTGACGCGGCGGTGACGTTGACGCCGCCACGTCACCGCTACGTCACGCACCAGGAAGTAAACACTTCCGCGCGCATGCGTCGGATCCATTCACAGGATATGACGCATGTGTGGGAGGATATGTCGGCTGGTTTCCCGTACTAACCAGCGGACACATCCGACGGACAGGTTTGTAGCGGACAAATTTCAAAGCATGCTTTGAAATTTGTCCGATGGACAAATCTGTCCGCTAGCCCATACACACGATCGGAGATGTCTGCTGAAACGGTCCATCGGACCGTTTTCAGCGGACATATCCCCTCGTGTGTACGAGGCCTAACACTTCGACCCACAATAGGTCACAGAGCATGAGATAGAGAACCTCCTGTTCTCAAAGGCACAGCATACAGATGCAGCAGCTCAACCTCAATAATGGCCGATTCCGGAGCTGTAAAGGCACTCTGGAACGAGTGCAACAAACAAAACCATATCAGTAAAATAGACCAGCATGGATCTCACTTGGGTTGGCGATCGCGGGTGACGTCACACGTGGCCCCTCCCCCTCGTACGTCGTTACGTCTCTATGTGCGGGACTTCATCAGCGTGGGGTATGGAAAAGCAGCGTGTAGACGTCCCGCTGTCTAAACTTAAGTAGCCTGCGGCTGCCATGACAACCATGGCAGCACAACAAAGCCCTATATGCTCAAATCCTCCTTGCAAAACAGCAACTGCTGATGCAATAGAAAGGTGCACCTGGCGCCATAACGAGGACTAAAGAGTGGAGAGCAAGGGCATAATAATATGAGGCTACAATATACTTAATTGAAAGTATGTAAATACATATTAAAGTACATATTAAAAATATATTAAAAATGCTTGAAAGCATTTCTATTTTATATTGACGTCAGCCGCGATCGCACACCCAGTACAATATTTTAAAAAATATTATTTACATAGAAGCTTCTTATCTATTAACCCTGTAGGACCATCACTAATAGTGACTCCAAAAACAAGGAAGAGAAACAATGTCTCAAGGAGATATTAGACCATATTAGATAATCTAAAAATCGTAAAAATATACCATAAAAATATTAAAAATTATTATAAAATAAAATACAAAACAAAATACAGATACCATAAAAAAAGAAGAAAATACAGATACCATAAAAAAGAAGAAGACATCATCTGTTGGAAATAAAACAATTAAGGTCAAACTCAACGTTAAGGCCAGCTGGCGAGGATACCTTGGTTTCATATATCCAGAAGGACTCACACCAACTTAATTGGCGGATATAGCGTCCCCCTCGCAAGTGTTTTGACACTTTCTCAATGCTCCAGAATTTTAACCCTTTAGGGTCTTTCTGATGACACTGCCTAAAATGTTTGGATACACTGTGATTTCTACTCCCCCTCCTTATGTTACCAATGTGTTCCCCAACTCTCACATGTAATGCTCGTGACGTGCGACCAACATATTGCAAGCCGCACTCACATTCGAGCATATATACTACGCCGATGGTATCACACGTAATTAACTGCTTGATGGGATATTCCACATGGGTCACATTAGAACAAAAGTCTTTCTTTTCTTAATCTGCTTAAGGTTGCACAGAGACCACAAACATAGAAACCTGTTAAGAAATCAAAAAGCTTGGGCTGTGCCACCACCGGTGGGTCAATAACACCAGGAGCAAGGCTATCCCTCAAGGAGGAAGCCTTTCTGTAGATGAACTGAGGGCGGTCCGGGAGGGCTGGTCCCAGGACACCATCACCTTTCAAAATGGGCCAATGTTTCGCCACTATTTTTTCAAATTTCTTGTGCTGGATATTAAAATCCAGCACCATTTTGAAATTGGCTTGTTCTTTATCTACATTAGGAGGTTTGTCTGCTACGATGACACTCCTATCCAAGGCCCTTACTTTCTCTATCTCTTGCATGATTAAGGGGCGAGAATAACCTTTGGATATAAAACGAGTAGATAATTCTTGTGACTGAACCAGATAATCCGACTCCAGGGTGCAATTCCGGCGAAGCCTCACAAACTGCCCTTGCGGGATATTGCACAACCATAAACGATGATGGCAACTGGTTAAGAGGATATACCCGTTACGGTCCACTGTCTTAAAGTAATTTCTGGTAAGGAGAAAATTGTCTGACTTAAAAATCTCCAGGTCAAGGAAATTGATCTTATCATACTATATTCTTAGTATTAGAATTAAGTTTATCCATAAATTGCTGCAATGAAGGCAAATCACCCTCCCAAACCATAATAAGGTCGTCAATATACCTATGGTAACACAGCAACTGAGATGGCCTGTCCTGGAATACCACGTCACGCTCCCAGTGGGCCATAAACAAGTTGGCCACACTGGGAGCAAAACGGGCTCCCATGGCAACTCTGCATTGTTGCAAAAAGAATTCCCTATTGTACCAAAAGTAATTACTTAACAAACAGAATTTAAGACTGTCCAACAGAAATTGCACATGATCATAACTAAGGTCGGCAGACTCTAATGCCCAGCTCACCGAAGTCAGAGCCGCTTCATGATCTATGATCGTATAAAGCGACCCGACGTCGGCAGTCACCAAGATCGTATTAGGAGTACAGGGGATGGTATCCAGAATCTGAATGATCTGCTTGGTGTCCCTGAGGTATGCCGGCATTTTGCACACCAAGGGCTGCAGGAACACATCTAGATACTGTCCAAGCCGGGATGTTACGGAATCGATTCCATTCACTATGGGGCGACCCGGAGGCCGTTCAGTATTTTTATGTAACTTTGGCAAAAAATAAATGATAGGAGTCAGACAATAGAACGGGTCCAAATACGCAGCCTCCTTACCAGTCAGAATCCCCTTATTTTTACCCTCCTCTACCAAAGAATGCAACTCGTTTTTATATTTGACCATAGGGTCACCCCGCAGAACCGAGTAAGTGTTACCATCACTAAGGAGCCTACTCATCTCCTCATGATAATAGGCCTTGCTGAGCACTACAAGCCCACCCCCCTTATCAGCGGGGTGGATCACTATATCGTTCCGTTGCTCTAGTGATAAAATCCCTCGACGGATACACTGAGAGTCCCTAACTTTTTTGATGCGACGACTCAAGATCCTTGCATACCATATTACGAAATACATCAAGATGTCTGGTATCTGTAAATTGCGGATTAAAAGTGGATCTATTCCTCAGATTGGAATGACCAGGAGCAATCTGAGAGGAATTCCTCTCGATCGGTTTAGACAAAAAATATTTTTTCATGTTTAAACTCCTAGTATATTTCTGAATGCTGACAAAGGTCTGAAACGTATTCAGATTGCGGATCGGGGCAAATTTAAGACTCCTATCCAACACTCTTGTCTCATCATCAGTCAAGGGGACTCCACTAAGGTTAAAAATACCAGCACCTATTAGGACCTTGGCCTTTTGGACTCTTCTACCACCTCTGACACCTCTTGATTTTTTCTCTTTAGGTTTGGTTGTCCCCTTGGTACCTGGTTGGAGAGAGGAGGACCATTCTCCCTCCAATCGCCCATCCAAGGGGGTGGGCACGGTGGAGGTCCCCTCCAAGGGATCCTCCCCTGCCCTAAAAAATGTTGGTTAGTGGGAGGAGGCCCTTCCCAATAGTTCTGTAAAGGTGCATAATAGTTGTACGTGGGCAGAGGTGGGGCCCCCCCAGGGACGCCACCCCTCCCACCTCCCTGTCCATTTCCCCTATTAGGAACTGTCTGCCATGGAGGATTAGCCTGATACTCAGGTCCAGGGGATTGAGGAAGTCTACCAACTTGGTGTCCCCCTCTTCCTCTCATGTTTTTAAATTTGTTTTTACCCCTCCCCCTTGTGGGACCACCACCTCTAGAAAGAGGAGTAGATGGTCTCAGAGGGGTGTTAATTGTCACTCCATCCATGGAGCTATAACCAGATCCCAGATAACCTTGGGATAACACAGATGGAGCTGGTTCAGAAACATCCATTGAAGCAGACTGAGTTTGGGCTGAAGATAGAGAGCTAAGAGATTGCCACTTATAAACATTAGGTACCCCAAAGTCATTCACATCACGCAAACATTTCTGACTCTCCGACCATGCCTTCTTCCGCTGCTTACGGGATAGTAAAAACCTAATGAGTTCAAAACCTTTTTCGTTAAAGAAGTTAAACCACTCTTTGATTGACTCCTCATCAGTAAGCCCGTCGTTTGATGGCAAATCCCACCTGACACGTCTAGGGATGATTTTTGTCACGAGGTATTGTTCAAAAGTGACAATATCCCACCAGGTTTTAATTTTTTTGTCAAATAAATGCCCCAATTTTTTAAAAGAGAAATTGAGGTCTCCTGCATCAGAGGCTAACGTGGTCTCTGAAAAAACATCAGTAAGAGTAACCTCACGGTTCTCTAGATAAGAGAAAGATCCCCACGCATGTGCGAAAACATGGCATTAACCCCACTAATGCCATTCACAAAACGGCACTCAGTGCGCCTGTGCCATGTAGGTTAAGGATATATTTCCTGAATCTAGGCTTACCTGTAGGTGCAAGTTGTAACAGTGGGTTTAAAAACACTTTAAATATGCATATATCAATTAATGTGTAAACAAAACCATGTGCCATATAATAAGATGCAACAATAAAGTACAATAATAAAAAGTGACATATGTGATACAAAGTGACTAAAAATCCTTGTGGAAATAAAGTGACTTGGTACAAATGCTTGACCTTGTGAAACCCGTAACCCCAGTGAGATGAAAGGCTTATGGTAACTCCAGGAACCCCCTTGCTTAGGGAGGTCACAAAGCACTATTTGATCAGAGATCCCCAACCATGGATGTCCAGATCTCCTGGGCATCTCCAACCAGGGAGTTTGCTAATACAGTAAGTAAGCGAGATGAGGCCCAATGAGGTGGAAATCTGGTACATCCCTTTATGCAGCCACCACTTGAAGGCCTTAATTTCCATCCCGAGCCAAAGTCTTGATTATGGAGAGGCCAGGGGAGACCTAAAAGATACCAGAGATGGAGCTCGTTTGAGCCTATCCCATAGGGCTATAGAGTGAAAAAGTGAGCAGGATAGAATAGGGGGTAATTTGAGGATGGCACCATAAAAAGGTAGTCTAGGTTTATATAAAGGTACAGCCTGTCTTTCAATGTCGACCCAGTCTGGTTTGGCTACCCTAGAGTATACTGTGGATAGTTAAGCTAGTCTTGCCGCTTGGTAATACCAGATAAGGTTTTTTAAGCCTAGTCCTCCTCTAGTTCTCAAGCTGTATAGCATGTGCTGGGACAATCGGTGTCCTGACCTACCCCAGACACATTTTACAATTTTACTTTGCAACAAGCTTAAATGATCTTTCTTGATTAGAATTGAGAGGGAGCGAAAAATATATAGAAGTCTAGGAAAGGCGTGTAATTTTCACAGCATTCATTTTGCCTAACCAGGATAGTTCTTGTTGAGCCCAGGTTTGAAGGTCAGTTTCTAATTTCTCTTAGATGGGGGGTAATTGGCAGATTACAATTGTTCAAACTCGGGAGTGAGGTTTATCTCCAGATACCGACTAGAGGATTCACTCCATTCAAATTCAAAAGAGTCCTTCAGCTATGCCACCAGTGATGGCTGGGGAGAAACATTAAGCGCTTGGGATTTAAGTTAACATGTAGTCCGGAAACCTTTGAAAATTAATCTAGGAGTTAACAAACAACAGTGAGGGAGATGGCCAGAGAGGTGATGAAGAGAGAAGTAGGTCATCTGCCAAAAAAAAACATTTATGTGTGTTGGGGCTGCATGTGACCCCCGACATGTTGGGATTTGTGCAGATGGCTATTGCCAGGGATTCTATGACGGACGATGACAAAGATTAATGGAGATAGTGGGCAACTGGGCATCCTTGGTGAGTGCCCTTTGCTATTTTAATGGGTTCTGAGTAAAGACACTGCAGGCGTATCCTAGCTGCTGGTGTGGAGTATAATGCCTTGAGGAGATCTTTGAAGTGAGGGCCAAATCCCCAGTGGTCAATTAAAGAAAAAAAGAGGCCAGGAGACAGAATTGAACGCCTTTTGAAGATCCAGCGACAGTAACATACCGCTTTGTTTAGAACCGCCATCCCAGCGAGATTGTAAGTGGGAGATGATGTCTACCACAGGGCCCTGACTATTTGATCAGGGCACTGTCTCCCTGGAATAAACCCCACCTGACCCTTATGAATGTATACACCTATAAAGGAGGCGATGACTAGTCATGATCTTTAAGTCATTGTTAGGGTCCTTTCACACGTCTTTTCAGTTCGTCCATTTTTTGGACGTCTGTTAACGGACCTCAATGCTTCCCTATGGGTTAGCGTCCGTTAGCGGATGAGCATCCGCTAACGTCCGTTAACATCCGTCTGCGGTAAGCTCTGTTTTTTTGAACAGAAGAAAACCCTATTTTTCTTCCGTCAAAAAAACGGAACGGACGAAAAACGGATGTCAGCGGACGATCCGTTTAACATCCGATTTGCAGACATCCGTTTTTCATCAAAATATGTTAAAATATGTTAAAAAACAAAATTCAATAAACTTTAATATACATACAATATGCATACAGCACAATACCCTTTGACCCAGGTAGTGTAAAGTCCGAATGTCACATGATTCTAGTACATGCTGCCCAGTGTGAGAACACAGTGCCTGTACATTGTTTGAGAAAGATAAAGAGACAAAAATGGCCAAAGACGTCGGACATGAGGAGCTGATCCAGCTTGTCCATGATCGGCCTGCCATATGGGACAAGAGGTCCACAGAATATAGCGACCGAGATCTCTGTAACAAGCAGTGGGAAGAAGTATTTGAGGCGGTGACACCAAACTGGCAGTCACTAAGCACTAAGGACCGTATTAAACGTGGTAAGTAGTTAGTGGTTTAAGGGGGGGTTGGGGGTCACCTGCCACGTCACCTGCCACTAATTGTGGTTTGTCCACTGGCCATGTCACCTGCCACGTCACCTTCCACGTCACCTGCCACTAAGTGTGGATTGTCACCTGCCACGTCACCTGCCACGAATTGTGGATTGTCACCTGCCACGTCACCTGCCACAAATTGTGGATTGTCCACTGGCCACGTCACCTGCCACGTCACCTTCCACGTCACCTGCCACGAATTGTGGATTGTCCACTGGCCACGTCACCTGCCACGAATTGTGGATTGTCCACTGACCACGTCACCTGCCACGTCACCTTCCACGTCACCTGCCACGAATTGTGGATTGTCCACTGGCCACGTCACCTGCCACGTCACATGCCACGAATTGTGGTTTGTCCACTGGCCACGTCACCTGCCACGTCACCTTCCACGTCACCTGCCACTAAGTGTGGATTGTCACCTGCCACGTCACCTGCCACGAATTGTGGATTGTCACCTGCCACATCACCTGCCACAAATTGTGGTTTGTCCACTGGCCACGTCACCTGCCACGTCACCTGCCACGAATTGTGGATTGTCCACTGGCCACGTCACCTGCCACGTCACCTGCCACGAATTGTGGATTGTCCACTGACCACGTCACCTGCCACGTCACCTTCCACGTCACCTGCCACGAATTGTGGATTGTCCACTGGCCACGTCACCTGCCACGTCACCTGCCACGAATTGTGGATTGTCCACTGACCACATCACCTGCCACGTCACCTTCCACATCACCTGCCACAAATTGTGGATTGTCCACTGGCCACGTCACCTGCCACGTCACCTGCCACGAATTGTGGATTGTCACCTGCCACAAATTGTGGATTGTCCACTGGCCACGTCACCTGCCACGTTACCTGCCACAAGACCTAGAGCAGAACAAAACCTAAATACACCCCTGTTCTCTTGTCACAACTGTACTCCAAATATGCGCTTTTACTTTCAAAATCTTTTATTTTGTAAGATGCAAAAAAACAAGATGATGACACCGGTAAAAAAGAGACATGAGTGGAATATTGTGATGGTAATACAGCCGATACATAAATTACAACATTATAAACATAGAAAAGAACACGGTGGAAGAAGAATGACTTCCACATGAGACTTACTTATGACAAAAATAATAAATAGAATGTTTTTCTTTTTTTCTTCAACATTAAAAAGAAAAGAATACAAGCAGAGTATTCTGTCATCCACACCCCTAAAGGGATCACACTGTGTGGATGGCATGAAGACAGGGCATAAGTAAGACAGCCAAAAGCGTACCATCAGCTATAAAATTACTCACACTCAGAAAAAATATCAGCCAACAAGAACAATCATCCTGGTAAATAAAACTACAAAAAAAAAAAAAAAGGAAGGGGATATAAAGAAAATAGGGAAAGAAATAGAAGAAAAGGAAACAGACCAGAGATAAAGAGGAGAAAGAAAGAGAACAGACAAGAAGCCACCCTGCCGGAACAACTACAGCCGAACGAGGTCAAAGGGGTCACTCATGGGGATGTCCAACTCCTATGTAGGTAGCCCAGGGTTCCCAAGTCTCCTCAAATTGTTGAGTAGTATCCAAAAGGAAACTCACCATTTTCTCCTGTGACATAATCCAGGAGATTTTGTGTTTTGCAGCACGAAATGAAACGGTTGGAAGCTTCCATGACTTTGCAATGGTTAGTTTGACCCCTAAAATATAAAAAATATAAGCTTCTGGGTAAATTTAGGGATCTTGGGAATACGAAAATTTAGGAGAGCTACAGAAGGAGACTTCGGAACTCTGGCACCCGTAACCCTAAAGATCATATGAAAGATTTTGTTCCAAAAATCTCTAATTCTAGGGCATTACCACCAGACATGTGACATAGTGCCTACTAGCTCGGAAACAGAGAGAGGAAGCTGAAGGAAGATCCTGGAAAGTCTGGAGGGAGTCATATACCATCTAGTTATAACCTTAAGCGAAGCCTCCGAAAGGGACGTATTGAGAATACCCTTAAAAGAGCGAAAGAAGGCAGTATGCCATGAATTTAGATCCCAGACTTCCCCTAACTCTGCTTCCCATGAGGTCATGTAGGTAGGTTTCACATCAGAATGGGCCAGTGACGAGTAAATGATATATATCCCACCTCTCTGCTCCAAGGCTCGACCACACCAAATCTCGTAAGGGGAAAACTGGGGAGGGATCGGTTTAGTTTTCCATAACGTGTGCAAATAATGTGAAATTTGGGAGAATCGAAAACGTTCAGAATCAGGAAGATCAAGATCTTTAATGCAAGTAGCTAGGGAAATGGGCCCTGCAGAGTTAAAGAAATGCCCGATACGGAACATTCCCTTATTCAGCCACCAGCTAAAAGCCTTTATATCCATTCCGGGGGGAAAGTCCGGATTGCGGAATAAATGGGACAAAGGTTTAGAGGAGGAAACTAGAGAGGGGGGCTGTTTAAGCTTATCCCAGAAAGACAACGTATGGGAGAGCGACGGAGACTGAATTGGAGGACGGGATTTAGGGGAGCACCAAGGAAGAAAGTCGAGGGTGAAAGAGGGAACGGATTGTCTCTCCATATCTACCCAGTCAGGCCTACCACGTTTCGCATATATCGTGGAGAATTGTGCTAAGCGCGCCGCTTGAAAATACCACAAATATGCGCTTTTAAATAGTATACGTACATGTTGGAGTTCTGTCAGTTTATTGTGTCTACTTTTACTTTATAGGGAATAAAATAGTGACAAGATGGCGATCTTTACGAGACCGCTACAGGCGGGATCTCAATGAGGAGGCAAATGCTCGGAGCGGAGCAGGATCGTCAAAGTATAAAAAAGGGACGTTCTTTGAAATGCTGGACTTCTTACGTAATGTGATGAGCTTAAGAAGGTAACTTAAAAAAATAGTTAACACCATATCTTAACCACTTGTCCACCGCCCACCGTCAAATGACGGCGGGCGGAGGACTCCATTGTTCTGACAGGACGTCATATGACGTCCTGTCTTTTTAAAGACGCGGCCGGGGGTGCGAACACCCGCCGCTCTGCTGGGATCCCGGTTCCGTGTGCCCAGATGTATTGTAATAACTCCTCTGTATTGACCTTTAACCCATCTATCAATGAATATTTTACAGTACTGCCAGTAACATTTCAAACACCGATATTGAGGGCACACAGCAGGAGGGAGAGATGGAAGATGAGGAGAGACATCCAACTCCTCTTGAAGACCCACCAGCGGCAGCAACAGGCATGCCACCAAGACAACTTGTGCCTGTAAGTATCATATATCAAATGACTCTTGTTGAAATCTTTAAAGAATAAAATGTGCTAATAATTAATCTTCCACCCCTCAGATTCGTTCTATTTCCACCACTTCAAGGGGGAAAAAAAAAATGTCGATGAGGCAATGATTAATTTTATGGAGGAGATGAGAGGGATGAGACGACCTGACAATGATCCGTTTGCTGACCCTACAAATGAGGATGCCTGTTTTCTATGTAGTCAGTATCACCAAATGCAAAAGATTCCACCCAACACCAAAATAGACGCACACCTCGCAATTGCGAGTTTTATTGGGTTGTGTGTGAAGGCATCTATATCCGGCGACCCATTGCCCCCAGTTATCCCCCCTCCTAAACGCCCATTCCATCAAGAGCATGCGCCACCTACTTCTTTTAGTGGTCAGCATTACCACCGGGCCATTGTTCACCATCACCAACGTGCCCCAGCCACCACAGCCCAACATTTTGGATCCCCACCCCAAACACCCACATATGATTCCACTTCTTCTCAGGCCACTGCATATGCCAGTTCTTCACAACCGTACTCTAGCTCCCCCAGTCCTTATTATACGAACCTTTGAGTTTTTTGTTAATTTTTTTTTTTTATCCTTTTATGTTACAATTTGTTATTTGCCCCTGTTTTCATATGTTACCAATTCAGCGTTATTAAAAAGTAGGCCACTATTCACCTAAATATTGCCGTGTGTCCTCTGGCCATATTTTTTGGATTGTTTTTATGTTTTAATAAGTCTTTTATAGTGTATGTTTTGCGGTCATAAAAATAAAGGTACTTGACTGCTTTGAAAAGCTTTGTTTTTTTGGACTTTATACAAATAGAAAGAAACTGATGCAAAAAGGTGACGATCGTAGGGTCACGATAATGAGACTATGAGAATGAAAGCATACACTGATATAAATCACAAAACTGCAATACTAACGAGATAAAGTAGTATTTTTTCAAAGTATTTCATTAACATTTTCTGTGTGACAAGAAAGATCATGCAGGTTAGCATAAAGGGGTCAAACATTGTACTACGAAGTTGCACATAGTAAAGTTCCTCGTGACTGTTTTTACACATGCTGATACTGCCACGGAACCTCTCCTTCTGGTGACATGAAAAAATTAGCAAAATGATCACGCATGAGAAGAGCAGAATTGTTCGGTCGCAGTCCGGAAAAGCGTACAGAAGGTAAGACAATCTCGTCCTCTTCCTCAACACTAATTCCTTCTTTCTCACTGATTATATTATGGAGGACACAGCAGGCTTGGATTGCTATTTGGGCATTCTCCACGCTCAGTTGAATTGTAGTGTGAAATATGCGCCACTTGCTGCTCAAAATGCCAAAGGTGCTTTCAATAAGGCGCCTTGCCCGACTCAAGCGATAATTGAATTTTTTTTGGGGGATTGTTAAATTCTGCCTGGCATAAGGCCTTAGAAGATGCTGGGAAAGTCCAAATGCCTCATCAGCTACAAGCACATGTGGCATATCTGGCCCTATAGTTCCTGGAAGAGGTTTATCTGATGGCAAATTTAAGTGGCCCTCATGTAGTCTTCTCCCCATTTGCGATGCTGAAAAGACTCTTGCGTCTGCATTTGAGCCATACGCACCAATATCGACAGCTACAAACTTATAATTACTGTCACAGATTGCCATTAACACAAGGGAGAAGTATTTTTTGTAATTGTAAAATTGAGAGCCAGATCCAGGTGGCATCTGAATTCTGATATGTTTCCCATCCAGGGCTCCAACACAATTAGGAAATTGAGTTTTCTTCCAGAAAGCTTTGGCAATTTCCTGCCACATGCATGTATCAGGAACAGGCATTGCTGTAGACCGAAGCTCCTCCCATATAGCTTCACAGGTGTCATGCACAATTCCAGAAATTGTTGAGGTTCCCAACAAAAAAAAATGGCTTAGGGACGTATAAGATACTCCAGATGCAAGAAACCTAGGAAGAGTAGAAGAAATTATGAAAGGAATCCAACATTACACTGGACATAATCAAGCACAAAGGCTGGCTGGCTGGCTGGCTGGCTGGCTTACCTGAGGGTAAGGAGAAGTCGCTCCTCTGGAGGCACAGAACGTCTCATGTCTGTGTTCGTCCTGTCTAAACGGGTATGCAACTTTTCCAGCAAAAATTGAAATGTTGGAACCGTCATTCTAGTAAAATTAAAAAAAAATTGAGGGAACCGTCGCAAATCTGCGTAGTGCAGAGCAAAAAAACCCTCAGTTGGCCTCTTGAGCAGCATAGGATGTGTCCAGTACCTGCGTCTCCTCGCAGACATCTTCCTGGTCCTGCTTTTTTGTCTCCTCAAATAGTACAGCATGACAAATGAGGTCACATGCTCATAATATCTCCCCAAATCCATTGTTATAAGCAGTACAGTACAGCAATGTATCAGGAAGCACAAAGCCTGCTAACACAAAGCAATATCGAAAGCACAATGCACGCTGGGGAAACAAAGAATCATGGGAACATTCTTCAAAGCTGATTAAATAAAGTTCTAAAACAAAAAACTGATAAAAAAAACGAATGTAAAAACGGATGAAAAAACGGACGAAAAACGGACCAAAAACGGACCAAAAACTGATGTAAACGGACGAAAAACGGACGAAAAAACGGATCAACTGAAGGGAAAAAAACGGACCTAAAAAACGGTCCGCACGTGTGAAAGGACCCTTAATCAGGGATATTGGTCTATAATTGCTCATCTTATCTAGATTCTTATCTGGTTTGGGCATGACAGTGATAAATGCAGAGTTTAACTGAGTGTTAAGAGGGTTTTCTTTTGGTTTTAGAGTTGAAAAATCTAGCTATATAGGGTGCTACAATATTCGCAAAGGCTTTGTAGTAGGGGATTGAAAACCCATCTTTGCCCGGGGGCCAAATTTTTCTCCAAATTTTTGATCACCGCTAGCACTTCTTCTGTAGAGAATGGGGCTTTGAGTCTGTCTCTACCAAGTGTTCCACTACCAGAGTGGGGATAGGGAGATTATCAAGAAATCTAGAGATATCTGAGAGGATTTTGGTGTGCTTTGTGCTGTATAGGTTCCCGTAAGACTTATAAAAGTCTTGCATTATACTCAGTGTTTGCTGTTGGCAGCTTACCTGCAATTTTAAGTTTAGGGAAGAAATAGGTACAGGCACTAGGTGTTTAGCCTGGATGCCAGTAGAGAGCCTCAGCCTATCTTGTCTCTCTGATGGTTGTTTTTCGCCCCACGGCATCTTATGCTTTTCTCTGCATTGGCTGTCAGTTCTAAGTCCAATTCCAGGTGATCAGTGTCTAGGAAGGGAAGTGGGGACACAAGAAGGATCTTTCTTGTGTTAAACCTGAAGAGGAGACATCTCTCGATGTCTGTCTGCACATCTTTCCCTTTTTAGTTGGGAGGCAATTTGTATGATTTTATCCCTTATAGTGGCTTTGTGCACCGCCCATAGAGTTTCCGCTGAAATACTGTTGACATCATTTAGGGAAAAGTATTAGTTTAGGGTCTTTTCTGGCTCAACTTTCCTGATGTGGTCATTTAGGATGGTTTCATTATGTCTCCAATTGGGAAAGTTTGATTGGATGGGCAATTACGTATTGTGATAATGACCAGGGAGTGGTCTGACCAGACTGTTTCTCTAATATAGGCTTTGAGCACTGAGGGAATTAAAACATTAGCGACCAGGAGATCCTGGAATAGGATTGGTGTGAATGGGAGAAGTGAGTTTTGTCTATTTTGATAGGGTTCAGTTCTCTCCAGATATCAATGTGGCCTTGCTGGAATATCATTTTGGCAATTTTTGAACTGCTCCTGGTTGGGAAGATAATTTGATAATTTAAGTTTATATTTGTCTAACATGAATTGTGGTCAGGCAACGCACTAGCACCTTTGCTTCCATGTGCTGGGTGTTTAGTGTGCCCCTGCTCCTTTAAGGAGGGTTGGGCTCCCTCCAGTCATCTACCCTTTATCTATCCATCAGCATACATGTGCTGCCATTGTGGAGACTTTATATTTTAGAGTTAGAACTGCAGTACACATTGAGCCTTGACGGGGCCTGCAGCTTATTTGCATATGCGTGCAACTAAACCCCTGTTTTTAACGCACTGTTAGACAGGTGAATTTAGTTGGTTGCTGATTGGTTGGTAAGTTGAGCTTGGTTATTCTGTGTGTCTGTTGACATGCGTCCGCCCTTCCAATGCTCCTTGCTGTGAAGACCAGTTAGGGGCAGTGGCAGGTGTTTTTTTATTCTTATATATTTGTCTAACACAGCCTTGGTCGAAGACTGTGTTAGAGCCCCCCCCCCCCCAAAAAAAAAAAGATTATAGAGCCTTCTAATTGGAGTCCTAAATTTAAAAAAAGGGTGTGGAAGAATTTAGGATTGATCTGTATTAGGAGCATAGTAGGATACTAATGAATAGAGATGCCTATTTATGTCCCATTTATCAGGAGGAATCTGCACTCTGGGTCTCTGTCAGGGCTGGGACATGGTGTGGGCAGGACGGGCGGCTGCCCTTGGCGCAATGGTTTATTGCAGGGATGGGGGGCACCCAGATCCTAACCCTAAGGAAAAGTGGGGCACAGTTTGGACTCTTTGCCCTGGGCGCTTGATGACCTTGTCCCACCACTGGTCTCTGTATTCTTACTTCAAAGAGAATATGCATCACTTTAAAATTAGAATACCCCCTGGTTTTATCCACTGCATTTGCCAGGTAGAATTGGGGAAATTAAGCGTGGATTAAGAAAGGTTTAAACCAGATTGAAAAATGTATTTCTTGTAGAAAAACAACGTCCATTTTAAGTGATCGCATATAGTCAATGACTTTTCTGCATTTAGTGGGCACCAAAATTCAGGGTGCTGTGGCAACATGTTATTTTAAAAAAGGGCTCCACCTCCAATTTGCTTACCTTTGCAGAACAGACTGATGTTAGGCTTAATGACCACAGCTGCGGGCAAGACTTTCCAGCATGCCCCTTTACCTCCCCAGTGGGCTGCATTTAGCAGAAGAGATGGTGAATATGACCTCAGGGGGCATGCCATACATATGAATGCCACCTCTATTTTCATATCAATGCAGTTGGTCCAAGGCTATTTACATATCAATGTTGCCTCTAGTTACATATTAATGCAGATTATTTACATGTAAACGCAGGGTCTGCAGGTGAGTCATCTGTACACGACAATAGAACAGAGCTGAGCAGCGTTAGTAACAGAACTTCACACTGAGATATTGGAACACAGTGCAGGACTAAAACTTCAAGGGACAATGGAATTTAAACTGGTATAATTGGCAAGTATGAGGCAGCTTCTTTGGGCCCACAACAATGACGGGACCAGAACAGCTGCCCCCTTTGCCCTGCTTTAAAAACCGTCCTGTAAAGGTAAATAATAAATGGTTGCAGGTTAGAATTAAGGATCAAGCAAATGCATAGTTAGGGGCTAGTCAAAGGATGGTAACAAGTGATATTGAAGATATGGAAGGCAGCATAAGCAAATAGATAATAATATTGGCTAGAGAGGAGCACACTAATCTGACAAACAAGAGGAGCAGAGACATGGCTTAAATCAGAAAGTTATTTAGAGAAGCAAAGGGTTCATACCAGAATAAGCACACAAAGTAAAGTTGTCCATGAAATCAGGCAGGAAGCTGTCCAACATGATATGGCAGAGCAAAAAGATGGATTTTTTGAAAGAGGCATGGAAACATGCCTCTAAGGCCCCATACACACGAGCGGACAGATTTGTTCAAATCTGTCCGTCCGACAGATTTGAACAAATCTGTCTGCTGGGATTTTGGTTTGCTCGCGTGTACACACGAGCAAACCAAAATCCCCGCCAGCAGACGGCGCGGTGACGTGTCGGTGACGCGACGGTGACGTTGACGCCGCCACGTCACCGCTACGTCACGCACCAGGAAGTAAACACTTCCGCGCGCATGCGTCGGATCCATTCACAGGATACGACGCATGTGTGGGAGGATATGTCCGCTGGTTTCCCGTACTAACCAGCGGACATATCCGACGGACAGGTTTGTAGCGGACAAATTTCAAAGCATGCTTTGAAATTTGTCCGATGGACAAATCTGTCCGCTAGCCCATACACACGATCGGAGATGTCTGCTGAAACGGTCCATCGGACCGTTTTCAGCGGACATATCCCCTCGTGTGTACGAGGCCTAACTGGGAAACATTTGGACTTTATAGGCACAGAATTTAAAAAAAATATATGTATTTAATAGAAAAAGACACAACAATTACAACACGACATTTACACTGTACTATGCATTAGAAAAAAAGAAAAAACATATAAATAATAAGAACCGCATAGGTCACTCTAAGAAACATTCACTTATTAGCCACAGGGCTATATGTAATTCAAACAGTATGTGCGCTGGGTAGAGAAATGCTTTCAGATGAGGACCCTTGGTTGGTTCTTAGACGATATAAGAGCTGCTCTACATGTTTCGCGACTATATTGGCGTCGCTTCTTCAGGAGCTTCTAGATATCAAAAAACATATACATAAAATTAAACAAGAATAATATTTTATTTACATATTGGCCTAAGTAATAGGCAAAACAGTGATTAAAAAATGCATGCATGTATATGCGATGTACTCACCGAAAACCTCTGTGTTTTTTATTTTTTTGTTTTAGAAAAGGAAAAGAACGCTGGCATACTGTGTCCCACAATTAGAGCCCGACTATCAGACCGCACCCAGTACTGTCGAGGCGGGAGCTGATGATGCAGCCTAGATCCCTCACCGTGCGTCACGGCAACAACCAGTAGAGACAAAAAGGAAAAATTCTGATGAATAATAAAAATATATGATGATAAGCCATAAAATAGTTGACATTGAGCCATAACTGCTTCTCTAGATATAGGTAAAAGATTAAAGGAAAAACTACCTTAAAAAGTCAGGTTGTTAAATAAACGCTATTAAATATTGTTGAGTATTGTTGTTGAGGAAGAAGGCCTTCTCAAAAATGGGCTGTAGATGGCGATAGACGAGCGCCCAACGTATAAGCTAAGCACTGGTCTGAAAAACACCAATGTAATAAGGTCAGAGGAACAAGAAAAATAAAATGATGTCCAATGCTTTAACAGCATTGGAACTAGAAGTGATTAATAAGATACTTGTAGGCACTACATAGGATAAAGGAAAAGAGACTTGGCATACCTTGGAAAAAAGAGAAGGATCCCAGACGAACAGGCAGTCACGCTGACAATAGCGTTGGGTGTGTTCACCTTCCCCACACCTGAGGACTGGGGGAACTGAACTGGCCTAATATACACTCCTCGGATATGACGGCGGGCGTAATTGCATCATTCCGGCCGGCCTAGACATCCCATAGTGCGCATGCGCGAATCGCGCATGCGCAGAAGAGCCGTGAGAGCGGCTCGTGAGCTCGAATGTCAGCTCACTTTGTGGGAGGATCCCCTAGATTGGAAAAAAGAGGGGGGATCAGAGTATTACCATCAGCAGGTCCAAATGTCATTGCCTACTTCTAAGCAATAGACTGGACCCATTGATGGCTTACGTGGCCGTGCTGGTGCTGAACTCAGTGGTGCAGGGTGATGTAGTGGGATTAGAGTACTGCAGTCAGGCTATCACTAAACGTGGGACACAGATAGCACAGCATAGGAGTAAATGAACAAAACATTTACATATAATCACATGCAAATGCATGCATACAATGGTGAGTGACCTTTTAAGAAAAATCATTACAATGTATTAAAAATAAACAATACTTGATTGACAATAATGGTACAATTTTTACGCCCAAAAAGTTAAATCAAGCAACAAACAGGATTTGTTGGTTGATTAATCAATTAACCGACAAAGAGAGAGTATAGAGCCCTAATCAGTTTTGAAGCCTGCGGGAAAGGGGGAATTTATCTCAAATGTTATTTTGTTAGTATTTTTGGAACTGCAGTTGACAAAAAAGCACATCTCCAAACAGTCATCCTTGTCTTATTTGGAGTTTGCTCAGAAAAACCACACAAAGAGGGACGTAGAATAAGTGAAGGTGAACTCCCTCCTGGTATCTTCTGTAATCCCATACAGGCCCTTCACAGGAAGGGCCTGTATGAGAGAACTTCATTGATCCCGGGAGGCTTTGTGGCGTTTAATCGCTCTATCCATCGTGTTTCTCTTTGGAGAATGTGTTGATCCCAGTTTCCCCCACGGGGATCTTGTGGTATAATTTCCAATACTATGAAATGTATCACTGAGGTAACAAATTTATGGATAAGTCCTAGGTGGCGGCTAATAGGGGTAAGCATTTTAGCATATTGGGAATAGAAAATGTGATCATATATCCTTTGTTTAAACTGGCGGATCGTCTTACCCACATAAAACGCCCCACATTGGCAGGTCATTAAGTAGACCACCCCCTTGGTCTCACAAGAGGCTTGGAAGCGTGGTCTAAAGATTTCGCCATTTGGTAGGCCAAATTTGGTACCAGTGTGCACCCAAGGACAGTATGCACAGTGGCCACACCTAGAGATGCCTGTGATTAATTTTGTGGTAGTACAGGGATCTGTTTTGTAATGACTACTTGTCAATTTGTTCCCTAAGGACGAGCTTTTCCTGAATACTATTTCGGGGTATTGTTTGACGTATTTGCCTACTGTGGCATCCCCACTTAGCAAATACCAGTGTTTTTGGAGACAGTTTCGCAATTGTTGATGTTGACTGGAGTATTTGGTAATAAACCTCGTAATTTGTTGATTCTTGTTTTCATTTTTCCGTGAATGAATCAAGGAGGTTCTGTCTCTATTTAGAGCCTTATTGAATGCCTTTCTCAATAGAGTTTTGCTATATCCTCTTTGTAGAAGACGTAGCCGTAATTCGTTTGCCTGGGCTATGAAGTCTGCTTCATGTGTACAATTCCGTCTGAGCCGGATGTATTGGGCATAAGGGATGCTGTGAACAAGATGCATAGGGTGGCTGCTTTGTGCGTGAAGCACAGTGTTTCCTGCCGTTTGTTTGCGAAACAACTTGGTGGCTACATAGTTGGATGCATCCCTATATATGCGAAGGTCTAAAAAGGATATTGAATCTTTGTTAAATTCAAAAGTAAATTTAAGATTAAAGTTATTAATGTTAAGGCATCCAATAAAGTCTCGTAGTGACTGTGTTGTACCTGTCCAAATTAAGATAATGTTATCAATATACCGATACCAACAAAGCACTTGGGTCAGATATTGATCATACATCGTATTGGAATTAATTTCCCTCTCCCACCCCCCCAGGTACAGGTTTGCGTATGCCGGGGCACAACAAGTGCCCATGGCAACGCCCTGCACCTGGAGGTAGTGGCAGTCTAGGAAGGAAAAACTGTTGTGATGGAGGATAAAGGACAACAGCTTCAATATGAACATTTGGAGCTTCCATGTGCGGTGGTCTTCTTCCATCAGGAAAGATCTGATAACCTCAAGGCCCAGTTGATGCGGTATACTTGAGTACAATGCCTCGACGTCAATACTGACAAAGAGAGCATTGGTCGGAATAGCCACACCTTCCAGATGTCGCAATAAATCAGAAGTATCTTTAACGTATGAGGGAAGGCTTGTGACATATGGCATTAGAAAAAAATCCACCAATCTGCTGGCATTCTCGGTGATTGACCCAATCCCTGAGATTATGGGTCTGCCAGGTGGTTTGGTTTTGCTCTTATGAATCTTCGGGATAGCATAAAAAATGGCATCACGTGGGAATGGTATATTCAAATAATCATAAGTTTGTTGATCAATCAATGCATCATTAAATGCAGTGTACAACAATAACTTAAATTCCAGATTGAATTGGGTTATAAGATCCTTTGTGATGGGTTTATACCACTCGTCATTCCTGAGAATGTCGAAACACATTTGCTCATACTGATCGCGTGTTAGCAATACTATATTCCCGCCCTTGTCAGAGGCCTTTATTATTGTGTCCTTGCGGGCCTGTAAAGATTTTAATGCCTTTTGAAGTTCAATACTAAGATTTGATGGTGTTGGCGATATGGACATCAGCTTAATCTCATTTACCATTGCGACGAGAAAAGCTGAAATTTGTGGGTTGGTATGTAGATCAGGAAATTGGTTAGATTTCCTTTTGAAGGAGCTAAGATCTTTGCTGCGTGGTTTTGATGGCTGACTAGATACCTCAGGTGGATTTTCCTCTGATCCTTGATTTTCTTCAAGGAGGAGCATAAGATCTTTGAGAGCCCGAAATTCCCTCATAGTAAACTTTTTCATTTGGTCTGATAATTCCCTTTCTGCCCTAGCTTGTTGTTTTTCTGGGTCATACATGTGTTTATATGTTAGTTTCCTAACAAAAAGATAAAGATCCTTAATCACTTCATATTTATCCATGTCATTACTGGGGCAGAAACTCAGATCAAGTTTCAAGACTGTTGATTCCTCGTTAGATAGGGGGTAGGGGGTCAGGTTTATGACGCTTAGTTCCTCGTATTTGGTATTAATGGGGGCAATTCCCCTAAAGGGACAGCCTGTTGGGCTGAATGGGCAATAGTTGTTCTCTGTGTATCATTTCTCCCAAGGGGCAGTAATCGCGACTGGCAGTTTGGCGTACGTGAAGCTCCTGATATTTCCATCTCAGCCAGACTAGGCTCCAAAATTGAGCTTTCGTCGGGTCGGGCTACTGGGGGTGCGTGTTGAGATTTAAGTTGTTGGACCGCCTTGGCGGCTATCGGTCCCATATAAGCGTACTGGGATAAGTCTAAGTTCTGTGTTTTCCCATCACCTCTATTTGGGGCACCTTGTGATTGACCTGGCATGGGAGTGAACCCGGATGTATTGGTGGGTTTCTTTTTTGTGTTAGGTGTAGTAGAGTGCCCACCACCTTGATAACCCCTCTTACGTGACCGTGGAGCCGCTTGTGATGCTGTCATTCTTTGCTGTCCCTGTGAGAGAGAAGAAGAAGACATGGATGAATCTGATTCAAAATCATCTTTGGAAAAACCTGGGTTTCTCAAACCAGAGGGGGGGTGGTTACGCAACCCACCACCACGTCCTCGGTTTGGGAAGTCCCATCTATAGGCATAGCCCTCAACAAATGCCATACGATCTTTGGCCATCTTGGCCTGTTTTTTAGATATAATACTCTTATTTAGTCAAGGAACGTTTTCAGTTCTTGACATCTATCGGCATATTGGGGATGGGTTTTAACATGTTCATATTGAGAATTCAAAGTTGCTAGATCCCGATCCAAGCCATTTGTATCTGCTTTGTACTGTATCAACAATAATTGCATACATTCCTTACTGCATTTATTTAATACCCCTTCCCAGGAGTTTTTCAAATCCTGTGATGTATTTCTAATAGTAGGGAACATTTGAATTCTTAGTCCCAGTGGACTAATGTATTCTTTAAATAATTCCATATGCCAATATAAATTTGATTTCTTTTTCAGAAGATGTTTAAGTTTACTAAAATATAATTTCAGATCATCTAGTTCCTTATTGGTTCCATTGTATGATGTCTGAAACTCATTCATAAGGCCTGACCAGGCTGTGCCTACAAAGTCCATGATCCACTGGATCTAATTATACACTTCACCAATAGGTTCGAAGAGTTCAGACACGCAGAAAAGATTTAAATATTAGCTCAATCAATAGTGGTTGGACCGGGTATTGGTCCCACCTGAAAAAAGATTGAGGCACAGCAAAAAGAGGCAAAGCCAGACACTGCAGAGGTTCAGATCCAGGTCCAGACAATGGGTTTTGGATTTAGCATCCAAACTCCACACTGATATGTTAGGCCGAACATCCCCAAACCAAACTCAAGTGTGTTTGGCTCATCCTTTACCAGGGCATCAGAGTTGAAACTGCAAGTATGAAAGTGCATAATTAAGTCACAGTGTTAATACACTGCACTGATGATGGCCAAGAAACTTGAAACAGCGATAAGCAGTGTAGAATAAATTACACTAAAATATTAGGCTGTATCCGTGCTGTAAACCACAAAGCACTTTATTCACAGTTGACCCAGGTGCATAATGATGATTTGTATGGCTTTTCTTAATATCCTAAGATTATTAGTAAACCTCTTTTTTTTTTTGCGATGGATGCTAGACATGCAGATACCTTCTCTACTGTGCTTCTTTGCTTTATGCAATGTTAGGGTCCTTTCACACGGAGCGGACCGTTTTTGTGTCCGCTCCGTGCGTGTCTGTCGGCTCAGCGGGGATCATTTGTGATCCCTGCTGAGCTGTCGGCGGACAGGGCGGTCCCCGCACACTGTGCAGAGACCGCCCTGTCTTTCCTCTGCTCTCCCCTATGGGAAATCAGATGAATACGGACCATCTGTCTGTATTCATCCGATCCGATCCGCCAGACGGAAGAAAAATAGTGTTTTCTTCCGTCCGAAAAACCGGATCTTAACGGACGCGATCCCATAGGGATGCATTACAAGTCCGTAAACGTAAATGTTTTTTTATTTTTATTATTTGCTGGACTCTTGGCCTACTTAAATATGTTGCCGAAATCTACTTTTGTCCCCTGAGAGGCTGCAGACCCTCTTGCCAATGTTGTGTCCTATACCACAGTAAACAGAGAGGGACCATGATTCTAACACACCAGAAAAAATCTGATAACATCACTAGCTCTTCAAGGCTGTGGAGCTTTAACACATTGCCTACCCAAAGGTTAAGTATTAAATCCAATTTATTTTTTTTGGACTGAAGACCGGGTTTCTTTAAAATACGAGCCTTTGGTCAAAGTAAATGATCAAAAAGCAGCACATTAGTATGGTTATGAAAAACTGCACATTTGAAGCTACAGTTTTAGTATGCTAGTCTACAATTCATAATATACCTATTTCAATTTAATAGCATCTTTTATAAAAGTTATGGTTGTTACAGGCATTAAGAAATGGAAAACAATTTATTCAAATAGATTTCCATGTTGTAAAGTGTACTAGGGAGAAATTATATTACCATATAACTAAAAGACAACATATCAAAAAGTGGTAGAAAATGTGTTTGCATTACTATCTGTGTGAAGGATAACAATACTAAAAATACAATATAGTTGCAATCTTTCTAATCTTTTAGAGAGCAGGTAAGTTAAGAAAACAGCACTTCATAACAAAGTTAGCACTTCTGTCTGTAGCTTTAACAAAAATTGCTAACTTGAACTTCATATTAACCCATAGTCCCAGGCTCAGGGGAATGCAATGCAGCCAGATCTCTGCAACTCATGTCAAAATTCAATATAAAGTGTAACAACAAAATTAGACTTTTGGATGCTGCCTTCCCACACAATAATGTTTTCTTGTGGGAGAACATAAAAAAGAGAAGGAGATTTAACTGACAGAGCCTTTACCAAAGAAACTTGGTTATTACATATTTTATCTCCTTCTGCCCTGATGCTACGTTCATGAAAATATATTAGGAGATAAACAGCAGCAGTTATCTAATAAAAAGAAAGCACATTTTGCAAGAGGCTCATCTCTATTTTCAAATCAGAATAAAATTAATGAAGTTC
The DNA here is from genome assembly GCA_029574335.1 of Rana kukunoris. Lineage (NCBI taxonomy): Eukaryota > Metazoa > Chordata > Amphibia > Anura > Ranidae > Rana > Rana kukunoris. The sequence continues at coordinate 122,419,008 of CM056056.1, forward strand.
TAAACATTTATAATAATTAAATACATTTCATTTAATATTTTTGTGCTTATTCATGTGCCAATTAGTGCATGGGAACTACATAAGAAATCCAAACAGCGTAAGTTAATGTATCTGTTCAGATCTATACACTGTAATATTATCAGTATTCTTAACATGCCCAAATAGTATTATCACGGAGGTAAAGCTGGATTATACACAAGGTTGCCTAGGTGGGTGCCTAGGGCCTGATAGATGTCCAGGGGACCGAAGGTTTAAGTGATCAGGTGGCTCTTTAGCTACCAAAATTGCTTCTGCTAAACATAAAAAAAAGACAGTTAAAAAAATGCATCAGCCAGACTCTGGTAAGGTAATCAGATATTATTTGGATAACTATAAAGCGAGACCCTATTGATCATAAGTCTCCTCTGCTTCATTTGAGCATGTGTTTTCTTATGCAATGAAAAAGTGAGTGGGCTAGATTCTCCAGATACGCCGCCGTAATTTAAAATCTGCGCTGGCGTTGCTTTACGCCGATTCTCAAACGCAGATACGTGTAAAAAATAGGCTTCTTCCGCTGACGTAACTTGGCTACGCCAGCGTACAATTGTGTGCAATTATACGCTGGCCGCTAGGGGCGTTTCCGTCGATTTGCCGCGTTGAATATGCAAATGAGCTATATACGCCGATTCCCGAACGTAATTGCGCCCACTAGTCGTTTTTTTACGTTGTTTGCGTAAGCGTAAAGTTACCCCTGCTATATAAGGGGTAACTTTTTGTAGGTGCGGCGTACGCAATGTTAAGTATGGACGTCGGTTTTTTCCATCGTTTCCGTCGTTTGCGTAACTTGTTCGCGAATAGGGCTTTGCGCAAGTTACGTTCACGACGAAACCAATGTATTTGCGGCATAATTTGGAGCATGCACATTGGGATACGTCCACGGACGGCGCATGCGCAGTTAAGAAAAAAGATCAAAAACGTGGGGTCACGAATGTTTTACATTAAACACGCCCACCTAATCCACATTTGAATTACCCGGGCTTACGCCGGGCCATTTACACTACGCCGCCGCAACTCTGGACGCAAGTGCTTTGAGAATACGGCACTTGCGTCCTGAGTTGTGGTGGCGTAGCATAAATAGGATACACTACACCCCGCTCGTAGATGCGTCGATCTACGAGAATCTGGCCCAGTGTATTTTTTTTTAAACATAGTTTTGGGGGCCTTTAGTGAAATTTCAACTTCAGAATGCAAATTTCAGCATTCAATTGAAATGGAAAAATGTGTTTGCCTCTGAAAAGGTCAAGAGTAGGGTTGAGCGAATCTGAACTGTAAAGTTCGGGTTCATACCGAACTTTCATTTTTTTTGGACCCGAATCCGAACCCGAATAATTTGCTGAAAGTTCGGGTTCGGGTTCGGAGTTTGGCTATGTAACGGCGCGCTGCAGTTTGGCTATGTAACAGTGCGCTGCAGGGCAGCAAATCGGCATTTCTTTTATTTGTGTGACCTAGAAGCCATCACAGCCATGCCTACTAATGGCTGTGATTGGCCAGTGCAGCATGTGAGCGAGCATGTGACCCAGCCTCTATATAAGCTAGAGGCACACAGCACAGCTAGGGTACGGAAAGGCTGCAGCTGCTCTCAGGGACAGATTTAGATAGGATTTTGCTGCTTCAGAAATCGAATTACAATACTCAGGGATCCTTATAGCATTAGCTACTGTAGTAAAAGGTTCCTGATTGTGCTTATAGGCAGAGAAATATATAGGAGTCAGCCCTACTTCACAAACCTAATTGCACCAGCATTGCATATGTTCCTGTGACATACTCTGCATATTGCACCAGCATTGCATATGTTCCTATCAGATACTCTGCATTAGGGATGAGCTCCGCGTTTGATTCGAACGTATGTTCGCCTCGAACATCCTCTGTTCGTACGTTTGTAGAAATTGAAACAAAACGGGTCTTTCACACCAAATTCGAGTGATGCGTCATGGCCCATAATTCACTGTGGCATTGCGCGCTGATGATTGGCCAAGCATGCACTATGACCCACATGGTTGGCCAATCACAGCGTGCAAAAAACAGAGAGCCATAATTGGCCAAAGCCAGGCTTTGGCCAATTATGGCTCAGGGGGTTTAGTACACGCCCCACACTATAAAAGGCTGCCTGCAAGGCGGCCTCGTGTAGTGTGTTGCGGCGTTGTTAAAGAGATCAGTCCTATAGAGAGAGAGAGAGAGACAGTGTCTTTATTACTAGATAGATAGAGCAGGCAGGCTAGTCAGTTTAGTTAAATTTACAGTGTGTAGAGGATATATATACATCCCAGGAGTTGTACATATATGTATACACTGTATAGCTTAGCTAGATCAGTTCTTCCTAATTTATTGGCATGTAGGTGATTGTGCTTTTAAAGACGTTGTCACAGGTATAGACACCCAGCAGGTACAATATTTAAAGGAATTTTTCATTTTTTTTTTAATTTAAGCATCATTAAAATCACTGCTCCTGGAGAAGTGATTTTAATGATGCTTAAATTTAAAAAAAAATACAAATTCCTTTAAATATTGTACCTGATGGGTGTCTATAGTTTGCCTGTGAAAACGTCTTTGAGAACCCGGGTCTTGCCCAAGGGAACATGTATCAATGGAAAAAAAGTTTTAAAAGCAGTCGTTTTTTTAGGAGTCCTACTCCTGAAAAAACAACTGTTTTTAAAACTTTTTTCCATCGATACATGTTCCCTGAGGCAAGACCTGGGTTCTCAAAGATGTTTTACGACAATGACTTGCATATTAAGCTTTAAAATTAGCACTTTTGAATTCGAACGTTAGAGTCCCATAGAATTCAATGGGGTTCTAAATGTTCATGCAAACGTTCGGTCCGTTCGACGGTTCTGGTGCGAACCGAACGCGGGGGTGTTCGGCTCATCCCTGCTCTGCATATTGCACCAGCATTGCATATGTTCCTGTGACATACTCTGCATATTGCACCAGCATTGCATATGTTCCTGTCAGATACTCTGCATATTGCACCAGCATTGCATATGTTCCTGTGACATACTCTGCATATTGCACCAGCATTGCATATGTTCCTGTGACATACTCTGCATATTGCACCAGCATTGCATATGTTCCTGTCAGATACTCTGCATATTGCACCAGCATTGCATATGTTCCTGTGACATACTCTGCATATTGCACCAGCATTGCATATGTTCCTGTCAGATACTCTGCATATTGCACCAGCACTGCATATGTTTCTGTGACATACTCTGCATATTGCACCAGCATTGCACATGTTCCTGTCAGATACTCTGCATATTGCACCAGCACTGTATATGTTCCTGTAACATACTCTGCATTAGCTACTGTAGGGAAAGGTTCCTGATTGTGCTTATAGGGAGAGAATTAGTTAGGAGTCAGTCCTACTTCACAAAACTAATTGCACCAAAATAGTGTCCCATCATTGGTATCATTGGCAGGAATAGTGTCCCATCATTAGTGTCAGTGGGAGAAATAGTGCTCCATCATTGGTATCATTGGCATGAATAGTGTCCCATCATTTGTGTCAGTGGGAGAAATAGTGCCCCATCATTGGTATCATTGGAAGGAATAGTGTCCCATCATTTGTGTCAGTGGGAGAAATAGTGCCGCATCATTGGTATCAGTGGGAGAAATAGTGCCCCATCATTGGTATCATTGGGAGGAATAGTGCCCCATCATTTGTGTCAGTGGGAGAAATAGTGCCCCATCATTGGTATCAGTGGGATGAATAGTGTCCCATCATTGGGGAAGGTTCCTGCTTGTCAAGATTGTTTTATGTATTTTATGTTATTTTAAGTTATTTCCCTATCCACATTTGATTGCAGAGTACTTGCCATGCTCTTACCAACATTTTGCTGCCATTTGCAGTCCTCTAGCTCGTTCCCTTAGTTTTTTAGAGACATTTTAGTAGTCAAAAATATGGATCCCCATTGACTTCAATGGGGTTCGGGTTCGGGTCAAGTTCGGGTCCCGAACCTGGACATTTTTCCGAAGTTTGGCCGAACCTGCCGAACCCGAACATCCAGGTGTCTGCTCAACTCTAGTTAAGAGTGAAGCATTTTTCTTAAAATAATGAAATATGTGCCATAAGTAATGGTAGTTCCTAAAATGGTGTCACATGTTGATCCTATTTTGTTCTTAAGATGGCAAGATACAATGGGGGAGGGATGGTGGTATCCTTTTTTCCTGCTATACACTGCTTTGGGATCTTGACATGCACTTTGTTTATAACGTAAATTAATGTACAAAAATAACAATTTAATAGCCAATATAAATGCATAGGAGGTAGGCATCCAAATTATATACAAAATATATTCTGCACTGCCTTTTACCCATGGCCGTTTGAAGGAATTTGGGGGCCCCAAGCAAAATGGACATTTCAAAAAAGAAGAAACGCCGGAATTCTGCTAATATACGAGTGGCGTAATTCTGTTACACCGTCGTATATTAGTTGCAGTTTTACGCTGGCCGTTAGGTGGCGCTTCCGTCGTTTTACTCGTCGAATATGTAAATTAGGGATTTACGGCGATTCCCGAACGTACTTACAGCCGGCCATCGTAGTTTACGTAAGCATTATTGCGGCGTAAGGTTACCCCTGCTATAGGAGGCGTAGCCAATGTTAAGTATGGACGTCGGGACAGCGTCAAATTGTACGTCGGTTACATTGTTTGCATAAATCGTTCGGGAATGGAGCTCGGCGTAAGTTACGTTCACATCATTTACATTGACAAATAGCGACGTGATTTCACGCATGCACACTGGGAACGTTCATGGACGGCGCATGTGCCGTCCAAAAAAATACGTAAATTACGTGGGGTTATGATTAATTTACATGAATCACGCCCCCACATCACAAATTTTAATTGCGCGGCCTTACGCCGGGCACTTTATGCTACGCCGCCGCATATTATGGAGCAAGTGCTTTCTGAATAAGGCACTTGCCCATAATATTTGCGGCGTAGCGTAAACAGCATACGCTACGCCGCCGGACAGAAACATTGCATGTATCTGAATCCGGCCCTATATACTGTATGTAAAAAGAAAAAGAAAAGTGAAAAGAAAAAACATAAAAATACATGCAGACACATATGCATCGATCAAAAAAATGTAAATCATAAAAATAAATATAGATCCAAATCTGTGTTTAATCCATTAGGAGTAATAGTATTAAGAAACTGTATGCAATGTACCTCACATCTCCTTAAGGTAACTTCACGATCACCACCTATTTCTTTCAATGCCTTCTAATACAAAAAATCTACTCCAGATACCCAAAGCCAGATAAAAGCCAAAGGGAGAACGAAGATTTGGAATCCAAGGACCTAGACTATGGAACACTCTACCAACCAGCATCCGGTTGGAGGTGAATCACCTGGCCTTCAGAAAAAAACTCAAAACCCATCTTTTCTGAGGGCAAAAGTACAGTAGGGAAAGGATACTAAGCGCCCAGAGGCGATTCAGTTCGCATGTGTTGCGCTATATAAGTTTCTCACTCACTCACTCACTCACTCACATACCATGTCTTTTAATTGTGAGACTGCATGTCCTTTCTCTACAGAATGTCGAGCAAGTGGAAGCTGTGTAAATTTATTTCTGATTGAATATTTATGATGGGCTATTCGATCCTTTGCCTTTTAGGTGGTTTCTCCAATATATAATAATCCACATGGACATTTGATAGCATACACCACATACAGGGCCGTCTTTAACTTTGATTGGGCCCTGGGCAAACATTTTCTTGGGGGCCCCCACTCCCTCCATTCTGAGACATAGAAAAAATAGCAGGTAGACTCAAAATCAGTTTACTGCAGCAGATCATGCAACGATTGCAATCGTTTGCCAAAGGTTAAAGGCTGTCCGGAGCTGAAGAACGCGGAGAGCCGTGTGTAAACACGGCTTCCCCGTCCTTCACTGTGGTGGCATCATCGATCGCGTGATCCCTTATACAGGGAATCGCAATCAATGACGTCACACCTACAGCCACACACCCCTACAGTTGTAAACACACATTAGGGAACACATAACCCCTACAATAGCATAGAATAGCATAAATTAAAGGCATAGTCCCTCCCCCAACATTTTTTTACCTCATACCTTCTTGTGCTGGTGAAAGAGCAGATGGACGTCCATACCTCTGCAGTCGGCAGCATCCAGCGGGTTTAGCCTTTCCCGTGCGAAGTCCTCATCTTGGGCCGCTCAAAGCGCTAAGAAGGCAGGGAACGCCTCTGTGGATCTGGCGGGGTCACCTTGCAGAGTTTCCTCTACGGAACGCAGACTGCCTGGAGCATTGATGAATGACATGCGAGCACGTCAGAAGGATCAGCTCGGCTTCCAGGCCAGTAATCTTTCTTTCTTTTTCTCCCTCTTTATTTTCCTTTCTCTGCACTAACATTGGGATATACAGACCAGAGTAATCAACATTATTCCACACATTCCAATTATCACAATCTGGAATATGGGAGGGAGATACCAAGAAGTCAGTATGGATACTATCATGATAACCATACTCCTAGACCAGGAGTCTCCAAACTATGGCCCTCCAGGTGTTCAGGAACTACAATTCCCATCATGCCTAGTCATGTCTACAAATGTCAGAGTTTTACAATGGCTCATGGGAAGTGTAGTTCCACAGCAGCTGGAGGGCCGTAGTTTGGAGATCCCTGTCCTAGACCAAGGTTAATTTCCACCCACAATAGATTTGCCCCTCTATCCCAACAGAGAGACGAACATCCTGAAATTGAACCCGTTATCTCTAAACATCCCAGCCAATTTGTTGAACATGCTACGCGATATAGACAAGAACAACAAAGCTCTCCTTGGAACATAAATGTAAGGGATGAACCTCGTTTTTTTCCCCCAGCCAACTTTCGACCCAAAAGAGGACCAAATGCAGGAGAGGCAACAGAGGGGGCAGAAAAAAAAAGGAAGAAATAAAAATCGATGGAGTTTTTAATCTAAGCTCGGTACAGCTTTCGAGGGGAGAACAAGCAGTTTTGGGTCATGGCCTAAAATTTGCACCATCATGAAAGCTGAACAAATTTGAAACTTTTATAGACGCTCACAAATTTATTAGAACATCAAGAGACACTTTATGTTAAATCCGATTGGGAGGGATGTCAAAATCTCCCCAGTGACGGTGTTGAGCAATGTTCCTAATAATAATGTTAAATCTATTTGTAAACGGAATGAAATAGTAATTCGCCCGTGGACAAGGGGGGTGGTGTGGTCATCCTTAATAAGGACGACTACCTCACTGAATTAAAAAGGTTACTCTCTGATGATTCCACCTATAGCCGCCTTGCATGTAACCCCATGGTAAAATACAAAAAGGCCTTACCTAAATTGATTGATGAAGGGTTTTCATTGGGGGTTTTGAATAAAAAGGAAAAAGCATATTTAATTCCGTCCGCCCCGAGAGTTCCGGTCATATATTATTTACCGAAAGTACATAAGTGTTTGACAAACCCACCAGGCTGTCCCATCATAAGTGGCATTGATTCGGTAACATCCAGGATTGGGAAATATATAGACGACTTCTTACAGCCTTTAGTCATTCATACTCCATCCTACCTTCGAGACACCACACAGGTCATCAAGCTGTTGGCTGATTTTATCTGGAAAGATGGCTACATTTTAGTGACAGCGGATGTCGCTCCTCTTTACACCATTATTTCTCACCATGATGGTTTACAGGCTGAACGTTTTTATTTACAACAAGATCCCTCCCTATCCATTATACAGAAGGATTTCATTGTCAATTTAATAATTTTTGCTACAACACATAATTATTTTTGGTTTGAGGGTAATTACTTTCTCCAAAAATGTGGCGTGGCTATGGGGGCTAAATTTGCCCCCAGCCTCGCCAACCTATTTATGGCCTATTGGGAGAAGGAAGTCATCCATTTACACCCTCCCACAGAGCTTCGTCTGTGAAAAAGATATATTGACAATGTCCTGTTTATCTGGGAGGGTGATTTTGCTTCACTAGAAAGTTTTCTTTCCCAATTAAACGACAACAATAGGGGGATTTGCCTTAAACATGAAGCAAGTTGTACCGGCATACATTTTCTGGACCTTAGCATTGAGGTCAAGGATGGAGTTTTAATGACTAAGACATATTTTAAGGAAACAGACTGTAATGGCTTTATCCCCCTCACTAGTTGCCACCATCCTACTTGGCTCAGTGCGGTACCAGAGGGGCAATTCCAAAGACTAAGGAGGAACTGCACTAATATAGCAGATTACATACAACAGGCCTCCATTCTTAAAATTAGATTCTTGGAAAAGGGGTACGATGCATCTGATTTGGATAACACCATCAGGAAGGTTGAAAACATGGATAGGAATAAAATGTTGGGTGACATTGGGCAAACTAAAAATGTTGTGGGTACTCGATTTGGGTGCTCCATGATCACCGGGTTTTCCAATCAATATTTCTCCGTCAAGAAGATTTTTAATAAATATTGGAACGTCTTGAAAAATGATAAGATATTGGGTCCAATACTTCCAGACAAACCTCTTGTTTTGTTTAGGGGAGCACCTTCCTTAAGACATAAACTCGCCCCCAATGTTGTCAATCCCCCAAATAGGATTTCATTCGTTCAGACTATGAAAGGGTTCTTTCCTTGTAGGAAATGCAATATTTGCAAATTGAATCAGTTCCAAGGACGTAAATTAGAATCCTTTCAATCAAGTCAAACACACAATACGTATCCTATAGACTCTTTCATTACATGTACAAGTGAATATGTTGTCTATCTTATCCAATGTCCTTGCGCCAAGCAATACATTGGAAGGACTAAGAGAGAGGCACATGTCAGATTAGAAGAGCATGTGGGGAATATCCGACGGGGTTTCTCTAAACACAACCTGTCCAAACACTATGCCAAGTACCACAATAAAAAGGTTGAGAGAACATTATTTGTACCAATAGTCAAACTAGTCCCAAACTGGAGGGGCACTAATAGAGTGCGTGCCATCTCCAAAATTGAAACCCAATGGATTTTTACCATGAGATCTTATGTACCACACGGACTCAATGTTGATTGGGACATAAATTGTTTTTTAAATAATGCGTAATTCCTGGGTCAACTTTTAATAATTTTAACAATTTTTTATGGAAGATATATTTTTTATAAAAAATAATAATATTTTTTTATAACTAAATTCTTGTACTTTATTTTAAAAGTTTTATTAAATTTTTTATCTATGTATTACATTTAGCTTAGATATTTAATTTGTATAATATTGTACACTGTATTCATGATCTCGGGGTCCTTTTTGTAGTTCCCTTTCCACTAGTTCAGTTCATCTGATTTTACAGACGTTTTTTTGTATTTCCTCATGTGATATACTTTTTGGCCACAAGATGGCTCTATTTTCCAATTCCAATAGATTTCCATTCAGCTCTTTTGCCCTTACTGGTTTTCCCTCACTTAAAATGGCGACGGAACAGTATAAAAGGGCACACGCGATGACTAAAAAGCAGCAGCCAATCCCAGACGACGTCGACATATGACGAAACATGTAGGTGTGGCCTGCGTTTTTTGATGTCATCACGTTTTTTTGAACTGACCCAGGAAAGAGAATCAGAGAGGATGCCGAGATCTCGTGTTTGCAGACCGTATATGGTGCATTCGTTTGAACCTTCTTGTAAGTGCAATACATTCTTTTTATTAAAAATTGCATTGCAAAGCTGCACTATGGGCTCTCTGTTTTCCTCTTGCATTTGAGATATCCATCCGCTCTGGCTGATTGCGATCTGAGGTAGCTCCAGCTCATAGTCATTTGGGTGACTCTAAACCAACCCGTGTGCAGTCTGACCGCAGCTGTGGTCAGAAGGTCTGGTAAGGAGATTTTACTTCTGACACTCGGGTGTATCCTTGGTGGAAGGTGGTGCCAAGTTTTGAACATCTTTTTGGAAGACTTTTCATAGCTCACTTATACACGGATACTTTTTTTCATGCACTTGGGAACATTTATGGACTCTTCATCGTTTCATACTTATTTATTTTGATGTGCATGTTATCTTATTATTTTTGGTTGCATTTTTATTCCAGGTTTCGCTTACCTTTGTTGTACTTATTCAACCACTTTATGTTATAATTATTATTATACACTTGTTACTGTTATTAATTTTCACAAATTTTGACATATGTTTCACATTACCAATCGTGATAACCAGATTGGCTTTTGATTGTTCACTTAATTTTTTTATATTTTGATATCATTATCACAAATTTCACACATATTGGTTTTGCGCTGTACCTCACTCCCTTCCAAGTTCTTCCAATATATGTATCTATATTTTTGGTACTAGCAGCATTTCCACCTTTTTTGGTTTAGCGCAGTGTTTTTTTTTCCATTTTACTAACTAACATTGGAAGTGTTTGTTATGCCTTTTGTTTTGTTTTTTTGTGTGTGTTTCCTCTATCTTTAGGTACCTGCTCTCCAGGGTTCCCCTCCCCCTAAGACTTCTCTGCTTGGGAGCCGTGTCTTGGGCTCCGTTTTTGCAGAGCGGGGGGGGGGGGGGGTCTGGCGGGGCTATGGTGAGACTATGGCTCCCTATCCTCGGGGGGAGCGGTGTTCCTACAGCCGCTCCGTTCTGTTCTCTGTGGGGTCGCGGCACTCGCATACAGGACTTCCTGTCTCACGAGCGCCAGGTGTCTGCGCATGCGCGGGCACATGCGCGGACGCTTTCCGACGATGCGGCGGCCATCTTGGCTCAGGGAAAAAGAGCTGGTTTGCCCTTCCTTTCTCCAGGTCCATGGCTGCCAGAGTGAGTTTGGAGCCTTTGCCCTGCTAAGAACACTCCAGCGCCAGCCCTATGGTAAGTTTTTTTAAAAAAAGGGGGGGGAAATGGAGTGTCAGCGTACCTGCACCTCTCTGCGGGTTCGCAGGCAGGTGTTTTGCTTAGAAGTACTTAGTCCTTCTCTCTATCTCGTTTTTCCCAGCCGAACCTCCTGCCCAAAGTCTCGCAATGAGTCATTCACCACGTAACAAAGATCCTCACACTTCCGATAGGTATGGACCAACGATACGCGAGTATGTAAAAAAAAAAAGTGCGCTCACTGTGTCCTAATGTGAGTCCCTTACATCGTAGCCCTGCCCACTCCAAGAGGACCAGAAAATCATCAAGGAGCCGAGACAATGACAGTCCAGATCGCAGGTCGCATTTATTACGACATCGGTCCAAGTCTTCGCGCCATAGGTCACGGAGGTCAAGATCCAGAGAACGTGATCAGGCCCCATCTTCTAGGAACTACAGGGAAAAGAAGTGCTGGACATGCGGAGCTACGCCACTACCAGATAGGGTGGCTTGTAAGGACTGCTTTGCGGACTATGCGTCCAACTGTGAGTAAGAAAATCAGCGTGCAATAGAACTGCTTGATAAAAAAATGAGGGACTCCTTTTCCAAACTTCTGGCTTCGCTCCAGACGCAGCCAGTTCAGCAGTTACCACAGGTCCAACAGATGGATCCTAATCTGCTGGGTCCCTCAGCAGTCAGCACGCCACCGGCACCAATTGATTGCCTGGTCACAAATTTAACACAGAGGATTCCTCAGAGGAATCAGAGCCTTCTGGCTTTAACTTTCCCTGGTAAGACCTTTTATCCAGGCAGTAAAGTCGGCAATCGCCTGGAAGGAGGTGGAAGATCCTCCCCAAGAGGAAACAAACTACTTCCCTTTTCTCAGATGGAAACAAGTTCTCTTCCTGTTGATGGGTGAGATTAACCGGATCATCGTGAATGAATGGGCAAAGCCCGATAAAAAAACTCTCATTAGGACGTTTCAGCAGGTTGTATCCCCTGCCAGAGTCTGAGACGCAGGCGCTAAACAATATGCCATTAGTGGACGCTTCGGTAGTACGACTTGCCAAAAATGTTACCTTGCCGATGGAGGATTCGACGCGGGAACGGCCATACCACGTCCTTCAAGGACGTAAGAGATTGCGTTTGAAGAGCGAAATTTTGTGGATTAGACAGACGAATGAAAAACAACAGGAAGTGATCTGGAGTTAAAGAGGAGTTACTTTTTTTTTATAATCAAAGTTTTTTATTTTACTCATTATATTTTATACAAGAGTATACATTCTTATCATTTATTAAATACACCAATACATTTATCTTGTTAACAATAATCCAAAGTTGCAATTTCTGTGGATGCCTACTTGTCACTCTAACCCCCCCCCCCTATCTAAAAAAAAAAAAAGTTGTATAATTCTCTCTCTTCCCTTTCACTCCCCCTAGTGCCCATCCTCCCCCTCTCCTCCCCCCATCCACTGATGTATAGCTGTTCTGGCCTTGTATTCTCTTTGACTTACTGAGCTTTGTATTCCTCTTCAAGATATAGAGAGAGGGAAAAGCCACAAAAAAAAAAAAGAAACGTATGTGTCTGTTGGATTCTTACATAAATCGATATATTAACCCTTACCCTCCCCTTGCAAGGGGCCTTGTGTTCATAGTGTTAAATTATATATGTAGGTGTTGATATGACATGTTTCTCTTCAGCTTGATTACTTCTATCAAGTTCTCTTAAGGGGCCCGAGGGCCGAGGTGCAAGTGTATATCTGAGTAATTTTAAAACTTGTGATACAATGGTAGTGTCTTCCACTTTCCCTCTCTCTCGTGGTCCTATTTTAGTGATTTACTCCTCGTTTTCCCCCCAACCCCCCCCCCTCCCCCCAAAGTGACATTGTGTAAAACCCATTCCCGTAAGGCAGAGGAACAGGGACCTCCTATTGGGGTCAATATGGGAGGGGGAAAAGGAAGGGAGCGAACGTGAGAGAGAGAAGGAGAGAGAAAAAAAATGTATATAACCACAATTTCTAATGTCTCTTCTCTGGTCAATACTTTTAATTTAATTCTTTGTTCTTTTGAGGTTTAAGGTTTAAGCCATTACCCTCTGTGTACTATGCGTCTGTTACATCCCTTTTCCTCTCACTTAGTTTCTCTTATTCCACTCCCATTTCAGGTTCATGCTGTAACCAGCCTGCCCATGTTGTCTCAAACTCCCCTTTTTTATCTTTCACTGCTTGAATCCACCTTTCAGCCTCCATTATCCGGTTTACTTCCCTTTTCCAGTCTGCTAATGTTGGGCACGTACTTTGTTTCCAGAATCTGGGAATTAACAATTTTGCAGCGTTTAACAAGTGCGGCACTACACTATTTCTGTATGTTTTAATAGGGCCAGATGTTCCATGGAGTAGGAAACATAGGGGCGTAAACTCTATAGGGATTGGGGCCTGTCAGAGTCTAAGAAACTTACCGAGGCCGAGATGCTGCGGACGGCTCACCCTTGCGAACCAGTGCTGACCGCCCTCTGGTGGTGGGAACAGAGGGGTGACAGCACCGAGAGGCACCAGTACCAGAAACAGGAAACTGAGTCAAGGCGTAGATCAAGGAAGGCACCAGAAGACCCTGGAGATGCTTGGTGGACGGGTATGATATCCGAGATACAGGATCTGCAGACAGGCTGAGAAGACAGTCCGTGACACCACCAGGAACAGGGGACCAAACAGGCAGACAAAGTTCAAGGTACTGGCTGTGAGCCAAGGGTCAGAGAGATCAGCAGAAGTCCAGTAATGCAAGCCAGGGTCAAAGGATCAGAGAGGTCAGCGGAAGTCCAAGGATGCGAGCCGGGATCAGAGGATTGGAGAAGTCAGCGGAGTCCAGGGGTGCAAGCCGGGGTCAAGGATTGGAGAGGTCAGCAAAGTCCAAGGCAGGCCGAGATCAGGGATTCAAACAGGTAAGCCAGAAGGTTTCAGGACAAGCAAGTTCACAGCAATGAGACACATACAGGAGCTGATGACAAACCAGCAACCTGCCATGTGTCAGAGGCAGGTTTAAATAGGGCGGTGAGCCCTGTGATTGGCTCCAACGGGATCACGTGTGTTCGCGCCGCGCGCGCTCCCACACGCGCCGCGCCGCCGGACCGTGCCCGCGCACGTGTGCGCGCATGCGCCGAATAGAGACGCGCGGTCGCGCCGTTCTACTGCGCATGTGCGCGCGATCAAAGTCCGCAGAATTGGTGCCCTGACAGTGCCCCCCCCCAAGGGGCGGACTCCGGACGCCCAAACTGGCCATTAGTTCTGGATGTTCTCGATGAAAGGTCCGGATCAATCGAGGGGCATGAATGTTCCTGGAAGGTTCCCATGAATTGTCCTCCGGAGGATAGCCCTTCTATTTAATGAGGTATTGGAGTTGTCTCCCTCTCTTCCTGCAGTTCAAAATAGTCTCCACTTCAAATTCTCTTTCACCTTCAACCTCTACTGGCGGGGGCGGAGGTTCCTCCCTGCCTGGAAAAGGGTCCGGAACCAGAGGTTTAAGCAGGGAAGCATGGAATACCAGATGGATCCTGTAAGACTCGGGTAGCGCCAGTTCAAAGGCCACAGAGTTGATCCTGCGTTTAATTTTGAATGGGCCAATAAATCTTGGGCCCAATTTTTGTGAAGAAATAGGCAATTTAAGGTTTGAAGCGGATAGCCAAACTTCCTCGCCGACCTGAAATGTAGGGCAGTCCTTCCTTCCTCTGTCAAATAATTTTTTATAGTCCTCCTGGGCTTGCCGCATTACTTTTTGTAATAATCGGAAGTTATGTTTAATGGCAGTTACACGTTCCTGGACAGCCGGACCGGGTGTTTCAGGAATGAGGTCTGGCAGGAAGGAGGGATGGAAGCCACAATTGGCCCAGAATGGGGTTTGGTTGGTAGTTGCATGAACTGAATTATTGTATGCAAACTCAGCAGAGGCTAGTAGGGATTGCCAATCATCCTGGGAGGCTGAACAAAAACAGCAGAGGTACTGCTCCAAAGTCTGATTGGTTCTCTCGGTTTGGCCGTTGCTCCGAGGATGGTAGGCCGAGGACAGGCAGACTTTCACTTCCAGAGACTTCCAGAGCTCCTTCCAGAACTTAGATGTAAATTGTGTACCCCTATCGGATACGACGCTTTTAGGGACCCCGTGAAGTCTGATGATTTCGTTAAAAAACATTTTAGCTGTGTCAGAGGCTGAGGGTGTGCCGATCATGGGCAGGAAATGCGCCATCTTAGACAAGCGGTCGACCACGACTAGGATCGTGGTGAACCCCTCGGAAGGTGGCAGGTCCACGATAAAATCCATTGAGATGTCTGCCCAAGGACGCTCCGGGATGGGTAGTGGCTTGAGTAGGCCCCAGGTCTTAGTATTAGATCCCTTGTTGCGTTGGCAACAAGTGCAGGAGGCCACATAGATCTTACAGTCACGTTTCCATTTAGGCCACCAGAAGGACCGAGAGATCAATTCAGAGGTCTTGCGTGTCCCAAAATGTCCTGCAAGTTTAAGGTCGTGGAAGGTGCTAAGAAGTAACTGCCTTACCTCCCTTGGCACGAAGATCTTGTCTCGGGACCACCATAAATCCTCTCGTTTAACCAAGGACGAGACTTCTGGGTCGGAGCATTGGTGTGATGCCTCCTTAAGAGAACTAAGAAGGTCCGAATGAGAAATCAAGAAAAAAAATTGAGGTTTCAGAATAGTACTGGGTTCTGATGAGTTGGGAGTTTCGGGAAACATCCTTGAAAGGGCATCTGCTTTACCGTTCTTTGATCCGGGTCTATACGTAATGTGGAAGTTGAAGCGTGTGAAGAAGAGTGCCCAGCGGGCCTGTCTGGGTCGAAGACGCTTCGCGGAACGTAAATACTCCAAATTCCTGTGGTCTGTAAAAATTAGGATGGGATGGCTTGCCCCCTCCAGCAGGTACCTCCATTCTTCTAACGCAAATTTGATGGCGAGCAACTCCCTATCACGCACATCATAGTTCTTTTCAGACGAAGTGAGTTTCCGGGAGGCATAGGCAACAGGGTGCAGAAGAGATTTGGGACCCTGCCTCTGGGACAGGACAGCGCCCGTAGCGGACTCAGAGGCATTAACTTCTAAGATGAACGGTAGTGCAGGATCAGGATGGTGTAGGACAGGGGCAGAGGAGAATGCAGTCTTTAACTTGGAAAAAGCCTCCTGGGCTTCCTGGGACCATTGAAAATGGCTTCCCTGCCTTGTGAGCTTGGTGATGGGAGAGACGATTGCGGAGAACCCGACAATGAATCTTCTGTAGAAGTTGGCGAAACCAATGAAGCGTTGAACGCCTTTTTTGTCTGTCGGGGCCGGCCACTCTTGAATGGCCTTAACCTTTTGGGGGTCCATGGCAACCCCATTTGTAGATATTATGAAACCCAGGAATTGTACTGAGGATCTCTCAAACTCACACTTCTCTGCTTTGAGATATAACCGGTGTTTTCTGAGGATCATGAGGACCTGTTTGACGTGATCTCGGTGAAGTTCCAACGTGGCCGAGAAGATGAGGGTGTCATCTAAGTATACGACGAGAAAGTCGTCCAGATGTTGGCGAAATATATCATTGACCAGATGTTGAAAAGTGGCCGGGCGTTGCAGAGCCCGAAGGGCATGACTAAGTATTCGAAATGTCCGAATCTAGACCTAAACGCCGTCTTCCACTCGTCCCCCTCCCTGATCCTGACTAGATTGTAGGCACCCCGGAGGTCGAGCTTGGAAAAGACCTGTGCTGAGCAAAATCGTTGGAATAACTCCGGGATGAGTGGTAATGGATACCTATTCTTAATGGTGATCTTGTTTAGCTCTCTGTAGTCGATGCAAGGTCTAAGGGAACCGTCCTTTTTTTCGACAAAAAAGATCCCGGCCCCCGCGGGAGAGGAGGAAGGTCGAATGAAATTTTTCTCTAAATTCTCGTCGATGTAGGCTTTGAGAGCCGTTAACTCGGTCTCGGAGAGTGGGAAGACACGGCCAAAAGGGATCTCGGCGCCCGGCAGGAGATCGATGGGGCAGTCGTACGGTCGATGTGGGGGCAAACAGTCGGCCTGTTGTTTATCGAAAACATCTTTGAATTCCAGGTAGACCGGAGGAACGTGCAGAAGACTTTCTGGTGGGTTTAGAATGGTAGAGCAGGAAACCGGAGGAGGTGGAAGGCAGTGCTGGGAGCAGTATGAGGAGGTAAGGTTTATTTCCTTCGTGAGCCAGTTGATACAGGGTTGGTGAAGCTGCAACAACGGAAGACCCAGGATGATGGGGTACATAGGAGATGAGATGAGGTCCAGACGCAGGTGCTCTTGGTGTCCTGAATCCGTGGTAGCAAGCAGAGGGAGAGTTTCCTGGGTGACCAGACCAGAACAAGGACGGGAACCGTCAGCCAAGAGGACCTGAAGATGACTGTCTTTAGTGCGGCAAGGGACGTGCAACTTCCGGGCCGTAGTAGAGTCCAAGAAGCTGCTACAAGCTCCAGAATCAACGATTGCCGGCAGGCGGGTCTCCCCATCCGGAAGCTGAAGAGAAAGAAAAAGCACGATGTAAGTCTGTGGTAATTGAGAGGCATGGTAATTAAACACCGGTGAAGGTTTCGACTTACTAGGCCGGACGGGGCAGTTGAGGAGGAAGTGGTTACCCGCGCCACAGTAGAGGCAAAGATTCTCCCGTCGCCTGCGCAGTCGCTCCTCTGGGGTGAGTGGTGCTCGGACTACGCTGAGCTGCATAGGCTCTGGATCCGGAAATGAGGAACTGGATGGAGCAGGTGGAGGAATGGGTACTGAAGGCTGTCTTGGTGGGGCCCAGCTGAGACGGGTGGTCTGGAAACGCTCAGAACGCCGCTCCCGCAGGCGTCGGTCCAGTTTGGTGGCAGACTGGATCAGGCCTTCCAGTGAAGCGGGGGTTTCAGAGCGTGCAAGTTCATCTTTGAGGGCCTCGGAGAGACCCTGGCGGTACTGGTACTTTAAAGCCACTTCGATCCAACCCGTGTCAGCTGACCACTTCCTGAATTCAGCAGTATAGTCCTCTATGGGCCGCCGGCCCTGATTCAGATTGTGAAGGGTGGCTTCTGCGGTGGCAGAACGCAGCGGATCGTCGTAGAGCTTGGTCATGTGGGTGAAGAAGGCATCAACGGTGTCCAGAACAGGGCTTCTTTGTTCCATTAAGCCATGGGCCCAGGCCTGGGGCTCATCTGAGAGAAGGGAGATGACAAACCCTACTTTTACAGCTTCCGAGCAAAAGGTCCTTGGTTGTAGGGCAAAATACAAGGTGCAGGCATTCTTAAAGGCCCGATGCTTCCTTCGGTCACCTACAAACCGTTCAGGTGTAGGTACTCGGGGTTCAGGGTGCGAGACCATTACTGCTGGACCCGGAGAGGATGGCGGAGCTGTGAGCCCTGTAGTTTGGACGGCGGGTGCCGCAGAAGGTCCGGGTGGAGTGGCTATTTGCTGTAGACGGCCGTCCATCTGGAGGTACCCCTCCTGTAGTTTTTGTACCGCTTCGGTCAGGGCGGAGACTTGTTGGCAGAGGGTTTCGAATGGTGAGCGCGCCCGGTCGGCCTCAGACATCTGGCTGGTTTGTACTGTCAGAGTCTAAGAAACTTACCGAGGCCGAGATGCTGCGGACGGCTCACCCTTGCGAACCAGTGCTGACCGCCCTCTGGTGGTGGGAACAGAGGGGTGACAGCACCAGGAGGCACCGGTACCGGAAACAGGAAACTGAGTCAAGGCGTAGATCAAGGAAGGCACCAGAAGACCCTGGAGATGCTTGGTGGACGGGTATGATATCCGAGATACAGGATCTGCAGACAGGCTGAGAAGACAGTCCGTAACACAACCAGGAACAGGGGACCAAACAGGCAGACAAAGTTCAAGGTACTGGCTGTGAGCCAAGGGTCAGAGAGATCAACAGAAGTCCAGTAATGCAAGCCAGGGTCAAAGGATCAGAGAAGTCCAAGGATGCGAGCCGGCATCAGAGGATTGGAGAAGTCAGCGGAGTCCAGGGGTGCAAGCCGGGGTCAAGGATTGGAGAGGTCAGCAAAGTCCAAGGCAGGCCGAGATCAGGGATTCAAACAGGTAAGCCAGAAGGTTTCAGGACAAGCAGGTTCACAGCAATGAGACACATACAGGAGCTGATGACAAACCAGCAACCTGCCATGTGTCAGAGGCAGGTTTAAATAGGGCGGTAAGCCCTGTGATTGGCTCCAACGGGATCACGTGTGTTCGCGCCACGCGCGCGCTCCCGCAAGCGCAGCGCCGCTGGACCGTGCCCGCGCACGTGCGCGCGCATTCGCCGAATAGAGCCGCGCGGTCGCGCCGTTCTACTGCGCATGTGCGCGCGATCAAAGTCCGCAGAATTGGTGCCCTGACAGGGCCAGTCTCTCGATCCACGCTGCAATTGATTCCCAAAATATTTTAATTTTTGGGCACTCCCACCATATGTGTAGGTATGTACCCCTTTGCTCACATCCTCTCCAGCATCGGGCATCTGCCGCTGGGTACATCTGGTTTAACCTTATTGGAGTCCTAAACCACCTTGTCATAAATTTGTAGGCCATTTCCTGGATATGCGAGCTTATAGATGTGGAGTAAATTAATTTAATCATTTTTTTAATTTGTTCGTCTGATAGCCTTATATTTAACTCTCCTTCCCATTCCCTAATAAAGTATGGTGCTTTGTTTTTTTGGGCTCCTTGTATCAGCTTATACATCTGGGACAGCAGGTGCTTCGCTTCCCCCCGGTGCATACACTGTTTCTCGAACTTTGTGACCGAGTTTAATGGTCTCAGGGCGGGTTTTATCTTATTAAGGAATCTTGTCAATTGATGATATCTCCATCTTGCTGAGGGTATATTCCCTAAAGCTCTGGCGAATTCCGGGTAGGCTATTAGGCCTCGTACACACCATCGGACTTATCCGATGAAAACGGTCCGCGGACCATTTCCATCGGATATGTCCGATCGGGAGTTTAATCCGATGGCGTGTACACACATCCGATCGCCGCCACGTCACCGCTACGTCACCGCACCAGGAAGTAAAACACTTCCGCGCATGCGCCGAATACATTCGGCGGCGGCGGTGCGGGACGACATGTCTGCTGGTAAGTGTACTAACCAGCAGACATGTCGGGCGGACAGATTCCCACCGGATAGATTTCAAAGCTTGCTTTGAAATCTGTCGGGTGGACAAATCTGTCCGCTAGCCCATACACACGAGCGGAGATGTCTGCTGAAACGGTCCATCGGACCGTTTTCAGCGGACATATCCCCTCGTGTGTACGAGGCCTTAGTGTTCCCTGTGGAGCGAGCCTGCCACATATGACATCCCCTCCCCGATTCCCTGGTCCCAGGGATCCCCCCTCTTCCCCTGGAGGGAACCATGGGAATCCCTCCAGTGGTACCAGGGGGGACACCCCTGGTGAATAATCTCCCATTTTATTCAGCCCATCCCATATTGACAAGGTGTTCAATGTCAGGGGGGATGTCCATTTCGTAAGACCTCTCGAGACTCTCGGGATCCAGGGGGCCCCTTCCAGGTTCCTTCCCGCTATTGTTTTTTCTAATAGGGTCCACCTTTTTTTCCCGGAGTCATGGCACCAGTTCAAAATTCGAACCAGCACCATTGCCTTATAATATATCGATATATCTGGAAGCCCCATTCCTCCGTCTACCTTACATCTTCGTATGATATCATGGGCTATCCTTGGTCGTTTGTCGTTCCACACAAAGGCAACAAATGCCTTCCTTATCTGCTTGAAAAATGTCGCTGGTACTTTAATTGGTACTGTATGTAGTATATAGATAATTCTGGGTAGTATACACATTTTAATTGCACTCACTCTTCCGAACCATGTCAAATAGTGTCTTGCCCATTTTTTTAAATCTTCCACTAGTTTAGTCAATAGGGATGAATAATTAAGTCTATATAGCATTTTTTGATCTGCGGTGATATGTATCCCAAGATAGAACAGGGAGTCCTTCTTCCATACAAAGGGATATGTTCTCTTCAGAGTCCTGCCATTTCCTGAGATACATAACTAGGTAGCAGTATTGATTTTTCAACGTTAACTTTAAAGTTAGACAGGTGTCCTTATCTTTCCACCTCCTTCATTAAAACTGCCAGTGATGTATCTGGTTTTGAAAGATAGAATAATAGATTGTCGGCATAAGCCGACACCTTTATGTTCTTCCTCTCCAATACGTGTTCCTATTATTTCCCCATTGTTTCTAATCCTACATAGGAAAGGTTCCAGTATTAAATATTAATATATATTAATATATATTAGTATATAAATATTGATGGTGACAATGGGCAGCCTTGTCTCGTTCCATTTCTAATATTGAGGTACTCTGATATTGTACTGTTCACTTTGACCCTTGCTCTTGGTCCCGCGTACAAGGCCATTACCCATCCCATCATGCGGTCCCCCAGGCCCACTCCCCTCAGCACTTCACTCATAAAGCCCCAGTTCACCCTATCAAATGCTTTCTCAGCATCCATTGATAGTATGATCCTTGGGGCTTTTTTTGGTCCGTATTGCATCCAGTGGAGGAGGTGCAGTGCCCTAATTGTATTATCCCTTGCCTCCCGTCCTTTTATAAAACCTGTCTGGTCTGGATGTACTAACATTCCAATATGCTCCTGTAATCGTAGCGCTAAGATTTTTGCTAACAGTTTAGTGTCTGAGTTGAGCAGAGAAATAGGCCTATAGTTGGTACAGTTCTGGGGATCTTTCCCTTCCTTTGGTATTACTGTTATAAATGCCACCAGGGCTTCTGGGGGTAATGGATTAGTTATGTTCACTGTATTAAAGTGATTGCATAATGGTTTTATTAATTCTGGCAAGAATTTTTTGTAATAGGTATTTGTCAGCCCATCCGGGCCTGGACTTTTCCCGGCAAGGCTGTTATTGCTCTCCTCAACTCTTCCTCTGTAATTGGGCGTTCTAATTCCGCTATAGTTATTTCTGATAGAGTGGGCATTAAAGACCCTCTTATGTACTCTCGCATCTCTTCCCTTCTATGATCTTCCCTGTCTCCTGTTTGTATGGGTGTCTGAATATTGTATAGATTCTCATAGAATGAGTGAAATTCTTTCGCTATGGCTCGTGTTTCCATTATTTTTCTATTTTGTATTAATAAGTTATGCACATGTCTAGATTCTTGTTGTGTTTTAAGTTGTTTCGCAAGTAACAGGCCACATTTGTTTCCTTGCTCATAGAACCTATGAGCAAAGTATCTATGTTTATTAATTATTTTTCGGTCCAGGCGCTGTGCAAGCTCTGCTCGGAGATTCCATAGTTGTTGGTTGTCCGAAGGCTCGAGATTTTTTTTATGTTCGGTCTCTAATATATTAATTTTCTTTAATAGCTCTGTCATTTCTTTAGATCTTTCTTTCTTAATATAAGAACCATAGGCTATTAATTCTCCCCTCATCACCGTTTGATGAGCCTCCCACACTGTCTGGGCCGACACCTCCTCTGTTGTGTTTCTTTCGAAAAATTCTCTTAATTTAACTGCCAGTTTGTCTGCTATTTTTCTATTATCTAGTATTAACTCATTTCATCTCCATGTTCGCTCTATATATCCAGTCTCAATCAGGGAGAGTGTCAATGTTATGGGTGCATGGTCTGAGATAGTTATGGACTCAATAGTGCTATTTTTGACCTTATCTAAGTAAAATTGATCTATCATGAACAGGTCAATACGTGAATACATTTTATGTGTTTTCGAGTAGTAACTGTAGTCCTTTACTTCATTGTGCATTACCCGCCAACTATCAACCAAGTGTTGTGTATGTAGGAATTGTTTTAAATATTTTAAGGCTCTAAATGATAAAGATGTTTTTCCTGATGTTGTATCTATACTCGGATCTAGCACCGTATGGAAGTCACCCCCTATTATCACACAACCTTCTTGAAATTTTTCCAACATCTTCAGTGTTTTAACAATAAAGTCACTAGTCCCAATATTTGGGGCATATATTGCCGCCAGCGTATATCGTTGTCCAAACATTGTTCCTTTAATAAACAAAAAACGACCCTCTTTATCCAATTGTGACCCCCCTTGCCCTTGCAATAGGGGACGTTGCATGATACCATTGGTTAAAAATATGTCCCGGCATGTTGGGTATACCACCTTCCCTAAAATGGGTTTCTTGTATGAGGGCTATGTCCGCAGCATAATGTTGCAGTTCCTGCCACAAACGACCCCTTTTATGCTGCGAGCATAGTCCCCTCACGTTATATGACACGATTTTTAACCACTTCCCGCCCGGCCAATAGCAGATTTACGGCCGGGAATTGGTTATGAAATCGTGACTAGACGTTCTCAAACGTCTAGCATGATTTCAATGCCGCGCGCGCCCGTGGGGGCGCGCAGCGCGGCGATCGTTGATGCAGGGTGTCAGTCTGACACCCTGCATCACCGATCTCGGTAACGAGTCTCCGGCGGAGGCTCGCTACCACGTAATCAGCCGTGTCCAATCACGGCTGATCACAATGTAAACAGGAAGAGCCGTTGACGCGAGTAGAGGAGAGCCGATCGGCGGCTCTCCTGATGGGGGGGTTCACGCTGATTGTTTATCAGCGCAGCCCCCCCCCCGTATGCCCATACTAGACCACCAGGGATGCCCACACTGGCAGGGCAAAAAAAACGTAAAGAAAAAAAAAACACAAGATAAAAAAAAAAATACAGGTAAAAGAAAAAAAAAAGATGCCAGTCAGTGCCCACACATGGGCACTGACTGGCAACATATACATCAGTGCCACCCCTCAAAGTCCATCGGTGCCACCCCACAGTGTGCTTCAGTGCCACCCCTCTGTGCCAATACATGCCCAGTGCCCACCTATCAGTGCCCATCAGTGCCACCCATAAGTACCCATCAGTGTCACCCATAAGTACCCATCAGTGCCACCCATAAGTACCCATCAGTGCCACCCATAATTGCCATTCTGTGCCGCCTATGAGTGCCCATCAGTGCCGCCTATGAGTGCCCATCAGTGCCGCCTATGAGTGCCCATCAGTGCCGCCTATGAGTGCCCATCAGTGACGCCTATGAGTGCCCATCAGTGCCGCCTATGAGTGCTCATCAGTGCCACCTATAAGTGCCCATCAGTGCCGCATACCAGCGCCGCCTATCAGTGCCCATTAATGCCACCTCATCGGTGCCCATCAGTACTACCTCATCAGTGCCCATCAGTGCCGCCATATAAGTGCCCGTAATTGAAAGAGAAAATATACTTATTTACAAAAAAGTTAACAGAAAAAAATAAAAATGTATTTTTTTTTCTAAATTTTCAGTCTTTTATTAGTTGTTGCGCAAAAAATAAAAACCGCAGAGGTGATCAAATACCACCAAAAGAAAGCTCTATTTGTGGGAAAAAAAGGACGCCAATTTTGTTTGGGTACAGTGTAGCATGACCGCGCAATTGTCATTCAAAATGCGACAGTGCTGAAAGCTGAAAATTTGCTTGGGCGGGAAGGTGCGTAAGTGCATGGTATGGAAGTGGTTAATGCTGTGGCCATTTTTTAGGGTACCAGCCATTTTTGTACTCTTTTTGCCCTTGACCAGGAAGAAAAAAAAAAAAGAAAAGAAAGCACAAAAAAAAAAAAAAAAAAAGGACCCACAAAACCCACCCTTTTGACCTTGATAGGCACCCCCCCCCCCCCAAAGATATTCCATTGAGTCCCTTACCCCGGAACACCCCACCTACCTGGTAGAGAGACCCTATGCACACACCTTATGCCGTAGTCTCTCCACCCCCTTACTGATATCAGTTTACAAATCCCAATATATCGGGATCAGCCTAAATAACCAGGTTGTCCCTGGCTATCCCCCTATTGAGCTCCTTATCCCTCAGCACACTTTTCTCTAATTCTTAAGCTCTGCTGGCTGCATTTTCCATATTCCCTTTCGTTTCAATTTTTTTGTTTAGGCCATTTGACCATTAGACCTCATCGTATACCAATCTCCCTTATTGTTTTTTTTCTTGTCCCCTACGGGGGACCTGCTGCCACTGCTGTGATCGTCTACTGATGGGAGTTCCAACGTATCGACAAAGAACTTCAGATCGTCTTTGGTACGTAACGTTGCTGTTTTACCATTCCTAGAGGCCGTCAGGCCAAACGGAAAGCCCCAGCGATAGTTCACCCCCATAGAGCGCATGTTTTCCAGCAGAGGCCTAACCACTCTACGTTGATACATGGTCCTACGGGTTAAATCTGGGTATAGTGATAGGCTTGTGCCCTCAAACACGATTTCGGGGTTCATGCGGGCCATTCTCATAATGGACTCCTTTATCGCGTATTTGTGGACTCTGCATATCACATCCCTAGGTTTATCCATGTTTGGGGTAGTATATGTGGGGACTCTATGTATCCGGTCTAACTCAATATGTTCTGGTGCTGTATCCCCCAGAATCTGCCCAAAAAATTTTAGGGCCACTGTAGCTAACTTCCGTGATTATATTCCCTCAGGTAGCCCTTTTATACGGATATTCTGCCTTCTGTCCCTATTCTCATAGTCATCTAGCTGGTCCCTGTAGGAGTTTAGGGCGTTTTCGTGATCTTTTATTGACACCTGTACTTCTGCCATTGCTTGCCCCATTACTTCCTGCCTCTCTTCAACATTTTCTACTCTATACCCCAGTGCCTGTGTATCCTCTCTTAATTCATCTACTGCTTGCATACAGGACTGTTCTACTGTGTTAATTAATTGTTAAATGTCATTCTTTGTAGGAAGGGCTCTCAACAGTTCCCTAATTTCTTTAATGTCATTTGCTGCCACCCCCTCCATCCTATTGGGTATCAGGGACTGTCTCTCCTCCTCCCCCAGTAACAAGTTTATGGGGTTTGTAACTTGTATAGTTTGCATATTCAATTCAGTCCCTTCCATTCCAGGGCCGCTATTAGAAAGTTCCAAAATTAGATTTTCTTCTCCCATAGCCAAGTCCTCTTCCACTGTCGGGGGTCCTTTCTCTGCTGATCCTATAGTTCTTTTTTGCAGTTGATCCTCTACCGCTATTTCAACTGGGGGGCTATCACCGTTGCACTCCCCTTCAGCCGTACTACTCCCTCCCCATTCTATAGTTTCTTTTCTATCACTCCGGGGTTGTTGTTTCACATCTCGTTCCGCATATGGAATGTCTTTTCCGGGGAGCTTTCTCCCCCGACCTATAGTTGGTGAGCCCCTTCCATGGTGTTGGGCCTGTCCCAGTACTCGGGCCCCTTGGCCTGGCATCAGTGCTGTCACCCGCTTATTCTCTCTTCTTTTCCTACTATATGCACCCCCTTTTCCATATGGGGTGACATATAGGCTAGTATCCCTCCTGTTTCCTTCCCGCTGCCCTTGGCCGGGTGTTGTGCAGCCTGTCTTCGAATGGTCATTTATTTATTTTTTATTGGCGGCTACGGACAATATTTCTGTCTTTACAGTTTAAAGTTCAAAGCTCGTCCGTGTCCATGTTTTTAACAAGGGCAGCCTGTTTGGGCGGGTGGCTCGGGAGCACGGGAGCACTGCAATGAAACAATGGATACTAGACACTAGCAATTCAGTAGTAGGAGTATTTCGGCCAATTTTATACCACAGCTCTATGAACTCTTAGATATTATACAGTCTTTTGCAGTCTTTTGTATGCAGTCTTTGAAAATACACCTAAGACAAATAGTAGATAATAACAGTGGCGCAACCACAACACAGGGGATGGAAGGAGGTATAAACTCAGACTCCTTTAATATAGTGACTTTGATGTCTCCCTTACATGTAAACAGTCCCCATCTGATTCCATTAAGCTCGCTAAAGTGGAGTAGATGGAGTAAGGGCCACCGTGAGTTTTAAATACCTATTAAATCGGGTTACTAGAGAGCGGCGAAGGCGGCAGCCCCCCAAAAAAAGATCTTCACCTTGTATTGTAACATAATGATCTTTCTCCTTCTACTTTTCACCTTTCAACTGCTATAATTATGTTTTTCACATTGCTTTATACTACACACACCATTCTTTCCCAGAGGGTTGTTGTGAGGTTGGGGCGATAAGCGACATGCGACTTTATTAACATCCAGTAATCTCACAGTCTTAAAAATAGGTGATAAATAGGAGGTCTCCCTTTTCATTGCTCAGTTCAATTCAATTCAAGCTTATTTAGTTCCAAACAACTTTTTTTTTTTTTGGCACTCTTTTTTACAGTCCTCCAGCATTAACTTATGCCCCAGTGTCTCTCAATATTATAAGTTATTGCCCACAGAGAGAGAAAGGAAAAGACAAAACAGAAGAAATAGTTCTTTTCCTACCGGGGCTTCATCCAGTCTTTAGCTCTTCAGGTTTGGTAGGTCCGTACCCCTCCGCTGTATCCACTGATGTCACCGCTGTTTCCATATGCAGGTATATTCAAACACGCCACTGGAGACTGCCTTATTCTAAGGGTTTCTCCTTCGCTTTCTCCCCGCTGTACACTGCTCCTGCTCCAGAGGGCTCCAGATATCTCCCGGCTGCCACCGTACACCTCCCCACACCAATACGTCCGGATACAGGTGAGCCTCTCCAGCCTCCCAGGCTGCTCTGTTCCTCCTTCAATCTTCTGACGCCGGTGGTGGTTGCAGCAACGATAGCGGCGCAATACGATAGAGCACAGAGCACAGCAGACAGGCGGTGTGTCCACCGTATGTCCACACTACACCACTGTCTTCCCGTTTCAGTCACTGTAAGGGATACACGGCAGAAGTGGTGCGGCGGGACTGTAGGTCACAGCGGGATATACGTCCGCGCTGTTCCGTTCACTTCACCATGAGGGTCTCACAGGATCGCACCGTGTCAAGCATAGATGGCGGAGCCGTGCGGTGGGGTGCAATGGATAGCACCTGGTTCACAATTTCCCCTGTCATCTGTCCTCAATTCCTGTTTGTTATGTATGGTGGCCAGTAGTTTAGCAAGGGGGAACATCAGTTAAGTCCGTTTAGTCTCAGGTTTGCAGCCAGCCAGCTCTCATCCTGTCAGGGATTCACATCAGATCCGTAGCTGTGACGGGGAGCTTGAGAGGAGACGTCCTCATTCTCTCACACTCACACCCATAAAGAGGAGTTACTTAGCAGCAGGGGCAGCATGTAAACCAGCCATCGCCCTTACGTCTGTCTCAAATGCCATCAGGTCCTGGACGGATAACATTGAGACTGCCTTGCATCAGGATGTTCCCACGGAAGACGTAATAAAAGCCTTGGAAGAATTTAGGCTATCGGCAGATTTTGTGGGGGTTGCAGCCATCGACACGATCCGATGTTCGGCTAGATCCATGCTGCACTCAGTGATGGCCAAAAGAGCCCTGTGGCTGAAACCTTGGACGGCGGATCCTTCCTCCAAGCACAACTGGTGCAAGATCCCCTTTGATGGGAAGGCCCTTTTCGGAGACAAAATGGATACAGCAATCTCCAGGTTGTCAGGAGGCAGGTCGGGTATGCTTCCACAAGACAGGAAAATACGCAGATTCAGAGGCATTCCCTCTAGATTCCACCGCTTGCTTGGATCCGAAGGGGTTTTAGCAGTCGGGTCAATTTAGAGATATCAAGAGACCCTGGAGGGGTACTCAGCATTCCTTCCTGAACAGGAAAACGAAGGCCCTTCCGGCTCCCCAAGAGCCAAAGCAGTCCTTTTGACGCCAGAGTTCCCCAGGCACTCCCGGTGGGAGCCAGACTGTTATTTTTTGCCCCAGTCTCGTCCACCTACTGCCAGGACTCCTGGGTTTTGTCCACAGTTCAACGCAGGCACTTTTGGCATTTTTCTCGAACCCCACCTCAAAGCTCCTTCAAGGGGACATAAATTCCATTGTCTCCACTGAAGGCTCAGGCCCTGAAGAGTTTTAGTGTCACTTCAGCTTCAGGGTGCGGCCATTCCAGTTCCCTCGGCGGAGCGAGGCACAGGTTTCTACTCCACCTTATTCCTAGTCCCCAAGAGGACAGGGGGATGGAGGCCTATGATAGATCTGAAAAGACTCAACCAATACATTTGCATCGAAAGCTTCAGGATGGAATCCTTGCAGACAATAGTCCAGGCAGTCCAGCCGTCGGATTGGATGGTATCAGTAGATCTGCAGGACGCGTATCTACACGTCCCGATCCAGCCTACGTTTCAAAAATACCTGAGATTCGCAGTGGGACAGACTCGCCTACAATTCCAAGCCCTACCTTTCGGGTTGTGCACCTCTCCCAGGGTGTTTACAAAGATTCTAATATCTGCCCTGGCCCCCTTGCGGGAGAAGGGCTTGAGGGTTTACCACTATCTGGACGACATCCTACTCCTAGCAGGCAGTCCGGCCCAGCTAATTTGTCATCGAGATATTCTTCTGAAAACACTAAAAGAACTGGGATGGCTGATCAATTCAGACAAGAGCCAACTTACACCGACGCAACAAATGACTTACCTGGGTGCAGCGTTCGACACCCAGGTGGGGACAGTGTCTTTACCACTACCAAAGATGACAGTTCTCATCCAGAAAGTGACCAAAGTCATCCGATGCCTGAGCCTTATTGGCTCGATGTCTTCATGCATACCCATGGTCCCATGGACCCATTGGCACCTGAGGTATTTTCAGACTGGTTTCTTGGCGCAATGGAAGAAACATCTGTCCCAGACAATCCTGCTGACAGTAGTGATGCGCAGGAGCCTTCATTGGTGGACATGCCCAGAGAAGCTCTCCAAACCCCATCACCTGGGCTCCCTTCAGTGGACCACAATTACGTCCGATGCAAGCAGACAGGGCTGTGGAGCCCATTGTGGGAAAATCAGAATTCAAGGGAAGTGGTCATTCTCCACCCAAGGGGTGGTTTCCAACATCTTAGAGATGAGGGCAGCCTTTCTGGCACTGACTTCCCTGGCATACCAGATCAAAGGCCAGAGGATACTTCTACGCCTAGACAACAGGGCAGCGGTTGCCTATATACAGAAACAAGGGGGCACGCGCAGCAGGTCACTCCTCAAGGAGGTAGAACCACTCTTGCTCTGGGCAGAAGAGAACCTCCTGGATCTCCGAGCAATGTATCTGCCGGGCAAAATGAACTTGGAAGCAGACACATTGTCCAAAAACTTCTCAGACAACAACGAGTGGGCTCTCCACCCTCGGGCATTCCGCCAGATCGTCACCATTTGGTATCCCCCACAGGTAGACCTGTTCGCCTCCCCGAAGAACTTCAAGCTGGACAGGTTCTTTCTTCCGATTTCCACATCCCCGGACCGTAGCAGTGGATGCCCTGTCATGCCCCTGGAGGTTCACCACGGCATATGCCTTCCCTCCCTGGTCTCTGATATTCAAGTTCCTCCTAAGGCTACTCAGGGAGCCAGTTCAAGTGGTGGCGGTACTACCGTACTGGCCGAGGAGACCTTAGTTTCCACTAGCTATGCGCCTCAGTGTGGATCCTCCAGTCAAGATCCCTCGTTTCCCTCAACTACTGCTACAGGGCAGTCTTCTGCATCCGAACCCAGACCTTCGAGTCTGGAAGTTGAAAGGTGGAGGTTTGAGTCCCTAGGCTGCTCCCCGGGAGTCATCTCAACCCTCCTGAAGGCAAGGAAGCCTACGACGAATTCCATATATTCGAAAATTTGGGACAAGTTCCTGTCTTTTGCCGCTGATAACAATTTTGATTCAATTCTTCCCTCTACAAACCATGTCTTAGGATTCCTTCAGATGGGTCTTGAACTGGGTCTTAGTCTGAGTTCCCTCAAGGTGCAGGTGGCAGCAATCTCAGCCGCAACAAACAGAAGATGGGCAGAGGATCCTTTGCTAATCACTTTCCTCAAAGGCGTTCTTAAAATTCGCCCACCTGTCAGACGTTCCTTTCCTAAATGGGATTTATCCCTGGTTCTCGAAGTCCTGTCAATCAATCCCTTTGCTCTGGTGGAACAAATAACTTTATGGAATCTGACACTGAAAACGGCCTTCCTGCTGGCCATTACATCCGGAAGAAGGATCTCGGAGCTCCACTCCTTAGGGATAGGGGACGAACACATCTCCTTTTTTCCGGACAGAGTGGAACTGCGTCCCCTTCGGGGGTTCACGCTGAAGGTTACTACCCCAGGTCACCTATCGGAACCTTGGGCTCTTCCAGTGTTTACAGTTACAGATTCAGATACCTGTCACGAACTGGACGTATCCAGAACACTTAAGGCCTATCTACAAGCCACAGGTTCCTTCAGAATCTCTGAGAGACTCTTCATCATACCATTTGGTAAATATAGAGGCAAGGAAGCCTCCATCAGGACTCTAGCATCCTGGGTTGTGAAGTTGATCCAACAAACCTACAAGGTGAAGAAGTTGGAGCCTCCATCCCGAGTGAATGCTCACTCCACAAGGGCAGTCTCAGCCTCCTGGGCAGCACGGGCTAATGTGTCGCTGGAGACGGTGTGCAGGGCCGCCACTTGGTCTTCTCATAACACGTTCCTCAGGCACTACCATATCGACCCAGGAGCTCTTACTACAGTCGAATTTGGAAGAAGGGCAGTCCAGGCTGCCATGTCCTCTTCTAATTAAAATATTATTTGTTTGAGCATTATCCCACCCGTGTCAGCTAGTTATTTATCACAGGTATGCTGCCATGGTGGCACCAGGAAAACGGAAAATTGTATCATACTTACCAGTAATTTTCCTTTCCTGGTGCCTATCTATGGCAGCATATGCTCCCACCCTCGGTATTCTATATTACGGAGAATGTTGGGGGAGGGACTATGCCTTTAATTTATGCTATTCACTAGTCCTGAAGGAGGAGTAGAGGCGGAGCTCTATCACAGGTATGCTGCCATGGATAGGCACCAGGAAAGGAAGATTACTGGTAAGTATGATACAATTTTCAGTTTTTTTGCAAATGTCAATTGTCCCAAAAATGTGTCAAAATTGTCCGAATTGTCCGCCATGATGTCGCAGTCACGAAAAAAATCGCTGATCGCCACCATTAGTAGTAAAAAAAAAAAATTAATAAAAATGCAATAAAACTATCCCCTATTTTGTAAACGCTATACATTTTGCGCAAAGCAATCGATAAACGCTTATTGCGATTTTTTTACCAAAAATAGGTAGAAGAATACGTATCGGCCTAAACTGAGGAAAAAAAAATTATATATTTTTGGGGGATATTTATTATAGCAAAAAGTAAAACATTTTTTTTTTTTAAATTGTCGCTCTATTTTTGTTTATAGCACAAAAAATAAAACACGCAGAGGTGATCAAATACCACCAAAAGAAAGCTCTATTTGTGGGGAAAAAAGGACGCCAATTTTGTTTGGGAGCCACATCGCACGACCGCGCAATTGTCAGTTAAAACGACGCAGTGCCGAATCGCAAAAAGGGGCCAGGTCCTTTAGCAGCATTTTGGTCCGGATCTTAAGTGGTTAAGCTGCCAAATGGCCCGAGGCTGAAGTGGTTAAGCAGCCTGCTAGTGAACTTTCAGTTGCAGCAAGAGTCTATCAGGAAAGAATCATTGTGTGTGGGTCATCAGGTCGTCGGAATCCTCATTCATCCTAAATGAAGCTGTATCTACATTGCTGGACAATGTGATTGACAAAAAATTTACGATGTAGGACATTTTAGGGGGTTTATCATGGTCTGTGTGTGTGTTTTTACTATTTCATTTCTTTTGTGAATAAAAAAACAGGGGAACTCCTTAGTCATTGATATGAGGGGGCGGATATCTGGTCACCCCACTGCACAAACCCTAACAACCACTGGACCAGGCTTTGTGGGGAAAATAACCAAGTTTAGGAGAGGGGGGCTCATGCTGCTTACACAAGTTTGCTTTAGTAAATCCTACAGGCATGCCACTTCACAGGCAGGTTTAAAGCAATTCCAATGTGGGTAGGTAGGTATGTGACCGCCTTCATAGCTGTCTGTTCCCTGTGTGCTCCGTAAGACTCCACAACAACTTCCAGTGGGCCTTCTACAACCCATAACCAATGGAGATAGGCCCTGGACCCACCTGTCTATGGATTTCATTGTGGAGTTACCCAACTCACAGGGCAACACAGTTATCCTTATGGTGGTTGACTGGTTCTCGAAAAGTTGCTTACATGGGCTAACCATGGTGATTGTCTCAGACAGGGGTAGTCAGTTTGTGTCCCGGTTCTGGGGATCTTTTTGTGCACAGTTGAGAATTCAGCTTGCTTTCTCCTCTGCGTATCACCAGTAGTCTAATGGGGGCCACAGTCCTTGGAGCAATTCCTACGTTGCTATATTTCTGACCATCATAACAACTGGTCAGACCTCTTACTGTGGGCGGAGTTTGCTCACATTAGTGCCTTGAATTCTGCTTCCCGATTGTCCCCGTTTATGGCAAACGATGGATTCCACCCTTCCATGTTGCCCGACTCATTTGTTCTGCTGAGTATTGCTGCATTAGAGAAGCATCCCCCTGGTCTTCATTCCACTTGGGCACATGTCCAGGAGGCTTTGCGACATTCTAAAAAAAGGTACAGACTCCATGCTGACCGCAGACGCCTGCCTGCACCTTCCTATCAGGTTGGTGACAGGGTCTGGCTGTCATCTCACAAGTTCTGACTTAGTGTTCCTTCTCTGAAGTTTGCACCTTGGTTTATTGGGCCTTTTTGTATCCTTCGCAGGATTAACCCAGTGGCTTAGGCATTGGACCTTCCTTCTGGTATGCATATCTCAAACGTCTTTTATGTCTCCTTACTGAAACCTTTGGTCTGCAACCGCTTTACCACTTTGGTGCCACGTCCTCACCCTATACAGATTGAGAACCATGAGGAGTATGAATTACAGTGCATTGTTGACTCCCGTAGGTTCCGTGGGCACATACAGTGCATTGGAAAGGGTAAGGTCCGAAAGGAACGCTCTTGGGTCTCATCCTCGGACGTACATGCCCCTCTTCTCCTCCATGATTTCCACAGACATTTTTTCCTCAAGCTCGGTGGTCCTCCAAGGGGGAGGTGTCATTGAGGAGGGTGTTGTCAGGGCTGGGCCCTTCCTTCTCTGAGCTGGCTACTCAGCTGTCGCCTAATTGCCAACTCCTATCTTTCCACAGTGACCCACCTATTGATGATCCGGCTCGTCAGCCCTGCCTACTTAAGCCTTTCAGTTCACTTGCTCTCAGCCTTCACCTTGGTAAACATCACAGAGACTATCTCCTGCCTTCCTGTTGAAGACTTGCTTGGCTGACGTCCCTTCTGGCTCCTGATCCTGCTTGCTGTTCTACATGTTCTTCTCTGGCTCTCTGAAATTTGGCTTGGCTGTCTATCTGATCTGGTTCCTGAACTTTGGCTATGTTTTGACTACGCTTATTCTGTTTATCTTTTTAATATTATTATTAAATAAGTGTGATTTAACTGTATTTCTGTCTCGGTCTAATTGGCAATTCCCCTAAACTGACAGGCTGGGTAAGGAGAGCATTCATTGAGGAAGGAGCCAAGAGGCCCATGGTAACTATGGAGGAGCTGCAGAGATCCACAGCTCAGGTGGGGGAATCTGTCCACATAACAACTATTAGCCGTGCACTCCACAAATCTGACCTTTATATAAGAGTGGCAAGACGAAAGCCATTTTTGAAAGAAAGCCATAAGAAGTCCCTTTTGCAGTTTGCGAGAAGCCATATGAGGGACACAATAAACATGTAGAAGATGGTGCTCTGATCAGATCAGACCAAAATGTAACTTTTTGGTTTAAAAGCAAAACTCTATGTGTGGCGGAAAACTAATGCTGGCCATACACTCCACGAAAAATCGTCCGAGCGAACTTTCGAAAAAACGAAAGTTCTGTCATGAGTGCAAACAATAGTGCCATCATGTAATGACCGATAAATCGTTCAGTGGACACAAAAAAAAAAAAAAAATGGTTCATTTGTTTTACTAATACCTAGTGCAGAAAGTTCGGACGGGAAACACATTAACCTTCCGATTTATCGTTCGTTCGGCAGAAAATTTCCAAACTTGTCCTTCGTTTTTTCGTTTTAAAAACGTCCAAACGATTTTCGGTTTTGTGCCCATTAACTGTCCGAAAAACAAAAGATCTTTCTTAATGACCGATTTTTGGCCGAATTTTCGTATAGTGTATGGCCAGCATAACACTGCACATCACCCTGAGAACACCTTCAGCAGGGACAGGGAAGCTGGTCAGATTTGATGGGAAGATGGATGGAGACAAATACAGGGCAATTTCAGAAGAAAATCTGTTAGAGTCTACAAAAAAACTTGAGACTGGGGGGGGGGGGGGTCACTTTCAAACAGGAAACTCTAAACATATAGCCAGAGGTACAATGGAATGGTTTAGATCAAAGCATCATTATGTGTTAGAATGGCCCAATCAAAGTCCAGACCTAAATCCAAATGAGAATCTGCAAAAATACTTGCAGCTATAATTACAGTGAAAGGTGGTTCTACCAAGTGTTGACTCAGGGAGCTGAATACAAATGCACGCCACACTTTTCAGATATTTGCAAAAAAATTGGAAACCCATTTACCATTTTCCTTCAACTTCACAATTATGTGCCACTTTGTGTTGGTCTATCAAATAAAATACAAATAAAAGACATTTATGTTTTTGTTTCTAACATGACAAAATGTGGAAACATTCAAGGGGTATGAATACTTTCTCAAGGCACTGTATTACCAAAACTATTGTGTCACCTGCCTTTACACACATGTGAACTTTAATGGCATCCCAGTCTTAATCCATAGGGTTCAATATTGAGTTGGCCCACCCTTTGCAGCTATAACAGCTTCAACTCCTCTGGGAAGACTGTCCACAAGATTTAGGAGTTGTGTATATGGGAATGTTTGACCATTCTTCCAAAAGTGCCTTTGTGAGGTCAGGCACTTATGTTGGATGAGAAGGTCTGGCTCACAGTCTTTACTCTAATTCATCCCAAGGAAAAGATTCCCGGAGGAGTTGAAACTTTTATAGCTGCAAAGGGTGGGCCAACTCAATATTGAACCCTACAGGTTAATACTGGAATGCTATTAAATTTCATGTGCGTGTAAAGGCAGGTGTCCCAATACTTGGTAATGTAGAGTATCTAATTTTGGGGACTAAAAATATCTGAGGACTAACAATTTCCAATTTTTCTTTTAAGTCATGTAAATATGGATTATTGCATAGGAGTTTTCCATTATTACCGTAATGTTGATTAAAACTATTATAATTTTTATTTATGTCTTTAAAAATATACAGACATAGAATCAATAGGCAGACATTTAAAAAAAAATAAACCTTTACATTCATGTTCACAGTTAAGGAAAAAAAGTACACAAAAGGCCAAACCATGTTAGTAACAATAATAATGTCTTATATGTGGGACTGCATTCTCCTGTAATAAATACATCTATTATAAAAAAATATATAATAAAGAGTTAACAAACTGCCTACAGAATATGCTCTTTTATTTTGTTCTTTGCACACATCAATCAACACAACATGAGCATTTTTCTTCTAGCAAAATATGTCATTTTAAAAGTAAAGTCCCACAAGGAGGTTAATGTAATATTAATACCAAAATAATGCTATCCTTTATTTTTCTCTAACTCGCCCTCCAGTTTCCAGTAGAGTGGCACTAAATGGTATAGTTTTAATGAGTGCCTTGAAATGTTATCATCTTACCTGCTAAACTGCTCCCAAGCTTAGATCACTGCAGTTAAGGGCTATTCTATGCCTGAGGCTGCGTACACTCGATCGGTCCAACTCGATGAGAATGGTCCGACGGACCGTTTTCATCGGTTCACAGACATCAGTTCTAAAACCGATCGTGTCAGTACGCGGTGACGTAAAACACGACGACGTGCTGAAAAAAATGAAGTTCAATGCTTCCAACATACGTCAACTTGATTCTGAGCATGCGCGGGATTTTGGACCGATGCTTTTGTGTACTAACCATCGGTTTGGACCGATGGTCAGGCGTCCATCGGTCCGATTTTAAAGCAAGTTTTAAAACTTTGGTCCGACAGACGACAGACCGATGGGCCGTACACACGGTCGGTTTGGACCGATGAAACTGGACTTAAGTCCAGTTTCATTGGTTTGGACCGATCATGCGTACGCAGCCTAAGTGTCTAGAAATAAGCCAAAATTTTGAGAAATTTGGAGGCCAAGAGGAGCATGTGTCAAGCAAATTGTACTTGTAAAGGAAGGCATCTCAAGTTATGGTTTGATTTATAATTAATAAACATTGACCTCAATCAACTTTGAAAATTGATTGATAAAAATAACCGAAAATTGCAAATTTTTGACCAAGCTGGCAATATTATTTTATTGTAAGAAGTCGCAGGTGAAGGAACACTTTCTGCAAATTATATTTTCATTGAACAATCATTTGTTAAAGCAACAGTATCATGACTAAACAGTTTAGGAATGTCATACCCATAAACAAATGTGGATTAGAGGTGGGTAAAAACTCTGCCCATTAGCAGGTCATGTGAGGAAAAGTTCATCGGTATTAGCAAGGAAAGGAAAGGAAAAAAAAGGGTGAAGGTGGAAAATTGGGGGAGGAAATACTTTTCATCCCACTTTAGGTACTAATTGATAACTGACAACAAAAGCACCATTGTGGCAGGGGGCAGACAGTGATGCAAGCAAAATAATTGACAACCAGCTGAAAACTTACCCAGAAGGCTTGATATGTGAACAATGGTTTTCTGACAGCTTTTTTTTTTGTTTTTGAGGGGGGGGGGGGAATAGGTGTGGCAATGAGATCCGTCTATTGATACTAGGTTAAAATTGTCGGAATGGTTGCAAATTGTGCTTTGTAGCCAAGTCTGTTGGAAACCTAATGCCGCATACAGACGATCGCACATTCCGACAACAAAACCGTGGATACATTTTCTGACGAATGTTGGCTCAAATTTGTCTTGCATACACATGGTCACACAAATGTTGTCGAAAATTCTGAACGGCAAGAACGCGGTGACGTACACACGACAGCACTAGAAAAGAGAAGTTCAATATCAGTCGTGTTAGTAGAAGTTTGATGAGAGCCTCTTGCTTTTCATTCCATTACAGCGTGACGAATGTGCTATCCCCATTATGAACGCTAGTTTTACCAGACCGAGCGGTTCCGTCTCGTACTTGATTCAGAACATGCGTGGAATTTTGTGCGTCGGAATTGTCCACACACGATCTGAATTTCCAAGAACGGATTTTGTTGTCGGATAATTTGAGAACCAGCTCTTAAATTTTTTTTGTCGGAAAAGCTCCCATCGAACATTTGTTGTATTTTTTGTTCATGCATTTAATTGATAAGTACATGTGTGGTTGAACCCAGGTCCTTCCTTAATAAAGGTGCTCTACTTCAGTGCACCAGAGAACTTCCCTGTTTTTAGTTGATGAATTTTGTTTTATCTGTCCACAGCACATTCTCCCATAAGGATTTTCGCTTCCTCAGGTAAGTTTTGGCAAACTCTAATCTGGCTTTTTTATAGCTATGTTTCAGCAGTGGGTTCCTCCTGGGTTTTTCTATCATAGCATCCCCTTTCATTCAGATGGTGACATATAGTGCAACCTGACAGTCGTACTCTGTGCCTGAAGTTTAGCCTGAATTTGTCTGGAAGTTGATCGAGGTTCCACCATTCAAACAATCCTTTGTTGCAATCTTTGATCAATTTTTCTGCCCACCCCTGCCAATTTTGCCTTAATTTTTATTAATGTTGTGAACATACTTTTACTTAATTCCCTCTGGTTATGCAATGTCACAAGTCCTTTACTTCCTTTTCTTCCTCTGATGGGCAAGTCCTGAATGCTGCAGCATTCACTTGCAAGTCTATAGAGGTTTAAAGATACTTACTGGGAGATGATCCTTGACACCTTAGGTTTGCCTGATGTAGATTCAATTACTCTGGGTGTCTTTCAAACGGAAATAGAAAGTGCACTTTACTTTTTAAAAATCAAAACCTTATATTTTTCAAAAAAAATTATTTAAGAAAAAAATAAAAAAGGTTGACATTTTTATACTCTGCTAATTTTAGTTGTTCTTGTTGTATGCGCTTATCACAATCCCATCAAACTATTACATGAAGAATTCTAAAATGCATCATCAAGGTGCATCCTGAACCGGGCTCACAAATGCAACAGCTCATTATGGCAAGAATCATCTAACACCACACTCTAATTGCTTATACTACAGAACGACTGCTGGGTGCTTCCCTTGCACAGGTTACCAAACAAAACAAAAAATTAAAACTTTTTTGCTTCATTAATGCTTTCTGAGTCTATTTAAATCTGATACTGATCCTTTAGCTCATCTAAAATACAAGATAAAATTTGTTTTCTTCTTCCTCATTGTCAACTTTTCTTCCCCACCTACACGGTGCTTTTGATACTGCCTCAGCAAAATAATTTAACAGTCACCTTAGCAAGACACATCTTTTCCCATGTAATATCTTTATCTGAAATTCTTTCTAGATGTGCGTGCTAATACAAAAAAAAGGTGAGATGTGTGCGAGAAATCCGTACAGATCATTTTTCCTAACGCTTTTTCCTTAGAAAATTAACAAGAAACTACAAACTAGACTAATTTAGTATTTTGCATCCAGAGCAGCATTTTATACATTTGATTATCTCTAGTGACAATATGGCCGCTTAAGTTTGCACCTGTTTAAAATATGCCCCAACCGGAACAGCAAATTATTATTCCTACCATCATGTAGGGTGGACTGAAAGTAAAAGGCTATTCTTGAATATAAAGATATTCTAACTTCATAAATATATGCATTTATACTTCTTAGTGAGAGATTTTACGTGTAACATTAGTGGTTAATGAGAACTGTAATCCATAATAACTGTTTTGACAGGTGATAAATGCTTTTTGTGGTTCGCTGTACCAGTAACCTTTTTATTTATCTATCATGCAGTTTACAGGAAAGTTAAAAAAAAAATGTAATAATATTCATATAGGAGGGACATCAAAGTCATAAAGGAACAAGTAGTAAAATAAAGGTAAGTTATTCTGTTAAGAACCAATGTTTTGTTGCAAACACTATGAAATTTCACGTTAAAAACATGCATGGATGAACACTTGAAAAAATCATGTGACTTTTGCACAAAGTATTTCAGCTGCTGTGCATATTAAAAATACAATATTTAGATGCAATGTTTGGGGGGTGCCATACCACCTACCACAGCCTGAAATTTACAAAGGAAAAAAGGCTGCTTAAAGCAGATCTCCACCCTAAAGTGAAGTTCCACTGATCGGAACCCTCCCCCCTCCGGTGTCACATTTGACACCTTTCAGGGGGGAGGGGGGTGCAGATACCTGTTTAAAGACAGGTATTTGCACCCACTTCTGGCCCGCAGTCTCGGGCAAAAGACGGGTTTTTCCCGTTGTGTGCTGGGAACTCTCGGCTCCCAGCACACAGCGGGAGTCAATCGGCGGACACAGCGCTGTAGGGAACCGGGCAGTGAAGCCGGAGCGCTTCACTTCCTGGTTCCCTCACCGTGGATGGAGGGGGGAGCAGCAGAGAGACAAGCGAACGCTCGTCCTCTGCTGCGGACGCCGCTGGACTCCAGGACAGGTAAGTATCCTAATATTAAAAGTCAGCAGCTGCAGTATTTGTAGCTGCTGGCTTTTAATATTTTTTTTAAGGGGCCATCCACTTTAAATTGCCGGTAAATGATAGTTTCAAGCTGCTTCCTTCTGTTTGTGAACAAAGCAGCCAGGGATTCCCTTCATCTATACCAAACCCTCATTTTAAATTAGGGTCTAGTGTAGAGATTAATAGGAACCCCACACAAAAAAGGTATGTGGCTCCCCCTAAAAATACACACCAAACCCTTTACCTTGGTGAATACCATACAAAAAACAAAACAGTGTGGCATCTTTAAGGGAGAACACTCACAAAAAGAAAAAAGGTCCCCACAAAATCTATACTAGACCCTTATCTGAGCATGTGCCCCCCTTCTTGCTGAACCATACCAGGCCACATGTCCTCAACATGGTGAGGGGGTACTGTCAGGCCCCCTGAGGCCAGGTGACAGATGCAGACTGCTGGGGTCAGGAGGTCAGCAGCGCACTGCTAAGCTTGTGGACCCTTTGGCTGAGTGCTGCGGATGGAGCACTGGGTGGTTCAGGAAAGCAGCTGCACCTGAGCACTGACACAAATCAAACAGGGAGCTAAAGCATAGGATTTCCCAGGGTGCAGAGTCTTATGCCCTGTACACATGATCGGATATCTGATGGAATCTAATCCGTTAGATTTTTTCATCAGATATCCGATGAAGCTGGCTTTCATCAGTCTTGCCTTCACACCATCAGTCAAAAATCCATTTGTGTCAGAACGCGATGGCGTAAAACACTACGACGTGCTGAGAAAAATAAAGTTCAATGCTTCCAAGCATGTGTCGACTTGATTCTGAGCATGTGTGGATTTTTGACCGATGGATTTCCCCACAGACGATTCTTTTTTTCTGTCGGTTTTTTAACCATAAGAAAAAATTAAAACAAGTTCTATTTTCTTTCACCCATGGAAAAAAAAAAACAATGGGGCCCAAACATGATTGGTTTGTCTAATGAAAACGGTCACTCGGTCCGTTTTCATCAGACGAACCGATCGTGTGTACAGGGCATAAGAGTCAGCAGGTTTTTAACAGAGTCTTTGATGGTGAGTATGGACCTCATGCCAGCTGACTCCAGGTCACAGTCCCCAAGGTCTTCCATCTCATGCTCTTGGCTGGCTCTGGTGGATAGAGAGGAAGCAGCAGTCCAGGGCAACAAGGAATGGCCAGAAGGACAAGCTGAGGGTCAAGGTAACCAGCAGACAGGGATAATCGTAATGACACGCCAAAAGGTCAGGGTAACAAGCAGACAGGAACAGTTAGGAGAACACGCTAAAGGTCGGGATAACAAGCAGACAGGGATAGTCAGGAGAACATGTCAAAGTCGGTACTCATAATCAAATGTAGGGCACACAGAAAGAACTACACAGGGAGCCTAAAAACACTATTGCTTGGGCAGGACTGGCTTGCAGTGCACAGTCTTAAATAGTGTTTCCTGTTAGAGGCTTGGGTGGAGCCATGCTGAAAGATTACTACTTAAACATGCAGGTGTGAGAGCGCTGTCCCTAAGCTGATACACAGTCCAGAGATAAGCAGACAGGAGTGAAACATTACTGCAGATACATAACAGTTACCTTGTCTGGCAAAGCCTCTTGTCCCCTTATTGATTAGGACAAGTTTCTCTTCCCCACACCCCTGGCTTGGTAGTCAGGGGGCTTATCAGAATCAGGAAAGTCAGTGTAAATATAAGGGGCCCCCAGATACTGGATCCTCCTCTGCATGAATGGGTGTACCCTTGCTCACTCACAGAAAAAAAAAAAACTGTAAACACACACACACTTTTTGACAATTAAAAAAAACAAAAACACCACTGCTTTGATAATTGATGAGCAGATGTCCAGTATATTGAAGGATTCACGTGCAAAATTTTAGAAAATCTGGGAACCGTGGATAGGTTACTACTTCCCGTCCTTGCCCCTGACTAGTTATGATTGGCTTTAAACCTTGTTTGTGCAGGTCTCACATGCGTGGTATTCGTCCTCTCTTGGGGCCCCTCTCGTCTTATGTCTTTCTCTTTTTTTTTCTCTTTTCTCGACCATTGATGGTTAAAGCTATCTGAATGGGTAAATGTTCAGACATTTGGGAGAAGCAGGGTCAAGCCAGCAGAGAACTCATCCCTAGTGGTAATTAGCAATTTAGGAAAATCAGTATATGGACAATATGAAATATGGATAGTGCAAAAGATAAGAAATTTTTCAATAAATTGCATTGTTTGCATTAAAAATTATGGGCCAGATTCTCAGCGGCGTTACGACGGAATATCTCAGATACCCGTCGTATCGCCATTTTTTTTGTCTCGTATCTTAGCATCACTTTTGCATAGATACGCTTCTACATCCGACAAGTGTAAAACCATTACACTTGCGGATCGTAGTTGTAATGACAACTCCGGCCACTAGGTGGCCTTTACGTTGTTTTCGCATTTGCATATGCAAATGAAGTAGTACGCCGATTCCCGATCGCTTTTACGCCGCCCCGTCGTCGCGTACGTCGTTTTCGTTCGCGTAAGGTTACCCCAGCTTCTATGTGGAGTAACCTTACGAAGTACCGTCGGATGCCGTCGGGTCCCGTCGGATGCCATGTTAAGTATGGCGTCGGGTCAGCGCCGGCTTTTTCCGTCGCTTACGTCGTTTTACTAACTCGTTCACGAATAGGGAGTTGTGTAAATGACGCTCACGTCGTTTTGACATCGGTTTCAACTACGCTTTCTGACGTGAGCTGGAGCATGCGCACTGGGATTTTTCCCCGGCCGGCGCATGCGCAGTTCATTCGACGCGGGGGCATGCTTAATTTAAATACAAGCCGCCCCATTTGAATTGCGCGGGTTTACGCTGCGCGATTTACGCGACGCAGGCGAAACCTACGGAGCAAGTGCTTTGAGATTAAAGCACTTGCTCTAGTACGATGCGGCAGCGTAGTGTAACTGGCTTACGCTACGCCGCCGGAATTCTTAGAGAATCTGCCCCTATATTTTAGTTCTGTTTTAACTATAATCATTACCAGATCTTAGAAGTTCTGAGAGTATTTGGGATTATACGTTGGTCTGGTGATGGTGTACCATTCCTATAAAAAGTGGCCCATATCTGTGGGTCAATGTTGGTCTGGTGTACCTCCTTTGTGTAAGAGTTCAATTAAGGATATTTGTTTTAAAGAAGCACAACACCTTTTTTCTTTTTTCTTTAGAGAAAGTATTTGCACCCATTTCTTGGTGAAAGAGTAAATATGTCTAATAAGTGGGGATTTTGGTATGAGTTGGATTGATGTTTCACTATCCTTGTGAGCAGGGGCGGACTGACAACTCATGGGGCCCCCGGGCAATAGAAGATTATGGGGCCAACGGGCTTACAGATGGCCACCATGCCAGGAGGCAGTGCAGAGGCGGGGCAGCTAAAATCTCGGGATTTTCACATCAAAAGCATGTCAGTTTCGGACATATCAGGGACAGATGTAAGAAAAAACATAGATTTTTACATACTGTCCCTGGTTTTACTGAGCCTGGCAACCCTGATGGGGCCCCTAGTGGCATGGGGCCCTCGGGCAGTGCCCGGGTGCCTCAATGGTCAGTCCGCCCCTGCTTGTGAGTAACATTTTTATATCATTTTGGGTGTATACCATAATACTACACAATATTATTTTTGCTGTTTAAAAATCCTGAGAAAATGGCGTATGGTACTGTTTGGCCGTTGGGTTGGAAGAAAGAGGATACTGTACTTTGTCGTATTCAAAGGTGTGCAGGAGAAAGCAGTTTTGACTCTTATGTTGGAGTCATTGATTTCTGTTGAGCCTTTAAGTAGAAAATTGCACAAAGACTCAATTTTGATATGAACCGGTTATTAGCTAGCTATTAGCTAGCTCCGTGATTGCAATAATTAGATTTTTTTCTTTCTTCCATTATTCACACTATGGGGATGTTTTTCTAATATGTTTCTAAACGAGAGAAAATTAACAGAGCCCATATACGAGTGTTAATATTTCTGATGAAGAACTAGACGTGATCATCTTGCCTGCTTCAAAATACCCAGCTGGGTAAAGTGTCCTTTGGTTCACTCACTTTGTAAGGGGTCAATATCTTCTGGTAAGCGTCCATTTATATACTGTAATTACTTTACAGAGATCGTGGGGGAGA
This sequence comes from Rana kukunoris, assembly GCA_029574335.1. Taxonomy (NCBI): domain Eukaryota; kingdom Metazoa; phylum Chordata; class Amphibia; order Anura; family Ranidae; genus Rana; species Rana kukunoris. Next base: position 122,463,485 of record CM056056.1, read on the forward strand.
AATTGTGTTGAATAGCGAAAAATACATCTGAGTGAATTTTTGTATTTACTTATCTTATGAACTTCACTTATTTATAATTTGTTTGTGTTAGCTGTGTTTTTTTATATTAATTTTCATGTTATTGTTATATGTACACTGTATTTGTAGTGAAATAGTTATTTACTAAAGGTGAGGGTAGAGCTTCAACATATTTTTATATTATAAACAACAAGAAACAAATCCCTATATGGCGCTACAACAATGTGAAGCAAGAAACAGTCCAATCTGTAGGATTGAAAAAAATATATATACACAATACTCAGTGCAGCCAACCATTGCAAGATGGACACAGGAACATAAGAACAAAAAAAGCAGCACTCTATGAGTGAAGTCATACAACTTTATAGTTTTAAAAGTAGAAATAACATTGGTATAGGTACACACAATATATAATAAATAATAAAACAACTCATGTTTTAAAAACATATGATATGATAAAATAGGACAGTATATCCAAATCAAGAGCCACTGGGAGGAGTCCTGTGATGAAATAGTTAAATGTCAGAACCAGTACTTCTTACTAAACTACTGTAGGGATGGTAAATACTTCACCCACTGGTAAAGTAACTTAAACAGTGCTTGGGGGATCAGATAGCGTGCGGGGATGGGAACGGCCACGATGAGCGAGCCCAATACGGGAACTGGCCAATAGGGACGGACCTTTGTGGCGGATCGTAAGCACCGCCACTAGACAACAAGGCGGGCAAGCCTGAAGGAGACTGTTGATCCGATAATACTGCCGCACTGCCGTGTCAGGTGGTCACGTGCAGCATCACTGGTGGAGGAAGAGAGACGACGTCTGGACTCCGGCCACCGATGATGACGTGACGACAAGGCACCAATCAGTGGTGTGAGCTCAGACGCTGATGGTAGTTGTAGTAACAGGACTCAAAACAGATGGCGTCAACTGGATAATATGGACGGGGCCGTGGCTTACATGTTTTGCGTTGCTAATGCTTTATCAAAATACTTTGATAAAGTGCTAGCAACGCGAAACATGGAAGCCACGGCCCCGTCCATATTATCCAGTTGACCACCATCTGTTTTGACAAATGATATCTTGCTTTAAAAATTATATCTTGCTTTAAAAATTAAATGTAACAATGTGACAAATATTGTTAAAGCGGAGTTCCGCCTAAAAAATAAATAAAAGCCAGCAGCTACAAATACTGCAGCTTCTGACTTTTAACCACTTGACCACTGGGCACTTAAACAACCTTCCTAACCAGATCAATTTTCAGCTCCATCAGGTGTTCTGGAGCACCCAGACCAAATCTGACATTTCTCTCCTACATGTAAAAATCATCATGTATTTGCTAAAAAATTACATAGGAACCCAAAACATTATATATGTTTTTTTTTCAAAGACCTTAGAGAATACAATGGCGGTTGTAGCAACTTTTTATCTTGCACGGTATTTTCGCAGCAATTTTTTGAACGCGTGTTTTAAAAAAAAAAAAGTTTTGTGCTTAAAAAGAAAAAAGAAAAAAGAAAGTAAAGTTAGCCCAATGTTTTTGCATACTATGAAAGATGAAGTTACGCCGAGTAAATAGATACCGAACATGTCACCCTTCAAAATTGCACACGCTTGTGGAATTGCGCCAAACTTCGCTACTTAAAAATCCCCATAGGCGACGTATTGCAAGGTATTGGAGTATTGGGGTATTGAGGAGTAGTGGGGAATTGTGAAGTATTGAGGGTATTGCAGAGTATTGAGGGTATTGCAGAGTATTGAGGGTATTGCAGAGTATTGAGGGTATTGCAGAGTATTGAGGGTATTGCAGAGTATTGGTGGTATTGCAGAGTATTGCGCAGGGAGGGATGGCTGGATCTGTGATTGCATTTGTCACAGATCCAGCCCACAGTGCTGCTACTGACACCCGCTCTCCCCCCTCTCCTCTCACACTGTGCCGAACGCTAGTTTGTTAACAAGTGATCGTTCCGTCATTTGACAAAGCGATCACGTGGTAAACGGCCAATATCAGCGGCAATTTACCGCGATCCGTGATGCGCCAGGTCTTCAGGGGGCGCGCAAGAGGAGGATTCTGGGAGGACGTCCCAGGGACGTCCTCTCAGAGTAACCCCACCGCGCTGTAGCAGTATTTTCTCTATAGCGCGGTGGGAAAAGGCTTAATAAATGGACACTTACCTGTCCAGGGTGCCTGCGATGTCAGCAGCCGAAGCCGATCAATCGTTTGGCTCTCGGCTGCCCCTGCCGCCATCCTCAGTTCCCTACTGCGCATGCGTGAGTTGCACTGCGCATCCTCACTGGTCCCTGCTTTCTTCTGGGACCTGTGTGTTTCCCAGAAGACATCGGGGGAGGACAGTGTAGGCGCAGGACATGACGTAGGTCACCGCGATCACCGCGTGATCTATGCCAGGAAGTGGGAGCAAATACCTGTATTACACACCCCTCCCCCCTGAAAGGTGCCAAATGTGACACCGGAGGATTCCAAAAAGTGGAAGTTCCATTTTTGGGTGGAACTCAACTTTAAGTTGCTAGCCAGTGTATAAAAAACTTGGTTAGGCCAAGGGACATAAGAGGCATGTTTTATCCTGAAATAGAAATGAGTGTGTATTATTTGAGTGACAATAGCCACACATTGTACAGTGGCTGTATGGTAAAGCTCCAAATGGCAGTGGGCATCAGCTGCCATCTGGAGCTGCAAAAAAAATTAAAAGCTACATTATATGCACACCTAAGTCTTGCAGTTTGACCCAACTTTGTCCAAGCTTTTTGCCCTGCAAATCCTCTCATATAAACTAGTGAACATTTCCAGCCCTGGGTTGCCCCACAGTGGCAGATTCCCAGTCACAATTCTTTTTTTTTTCTTTGTATTCACACAGCTGGGCAGTACTGAGCTGATTTAGTGTGCAACCATCTTGTTAAGTTGCCTGTGAGCACCCGTTTTTTATGTTCATATTTACCTATATAACTTATTAAATATGCTTCAAACAACAGTAATTCTGCCACAGCAGAGCCAGATGGATGACACCTCTGTTTCTTTTTGAGGTAAAGTAGAAACATGGGGCCAGATTCACAGAGCGATTACGCCTGCGCAACAGGAGATGCGCGTGCGTAAGTCTAAATGTGCGCGTGCGTTTCGATGCACGGCATCCCCAAAACGAGATACGCAAGAAATCTACTTTTTTTTGTCCAGCGTAATTTCGTTAGACAGGCGCATCCGTCCGCGCAAAACTGCGCTAGACAGACCATTGATTTGCTAGTCAAATATGCTAATGAGGGACTTACGGGGATCCACAAAAGAACGTTGGGGCAGCGCAGGGTACGCAGTGTGCGCAACAGCAAAATGTCCTGTCTAAAATTAGACCATATAAAAGCTGGTCTAAAAAGAGAAAAATCGTCTACATGTCAGATAAAGCAACACTGTTAGTGAGGAGCTCAGCAGTCACACGTGTTGCACAACAATCTGTATGCCAATATGCCAGTGGCATCCATGCTCATAGCTATACTACTGACTTTAGATGAGCAAAGAAGGAGGAGGGCACTGAGGAGGGCACTGAGGAGGGCACGGGAGATGTTTTTTTTATTTATTTTTTTATTTTTTTATTTTTTTCTTATATAAACTTTACAATTGAATCTAATCTAATACAATATTCTTATCTGATACAAGCCCCTCACTCTTCACTTGATATATCACACATGCATAGACATCTTTGGCATGAGTGATTCTGAGGTGTCTCGCATCTTCAGATTCACCCCTCATGCCATCATGGAATTAACCACAACCTTGCAGGAGGACATCAGCAGCCCAACACATGGCACTACCCATGACACCCATGACAGCTACATATACAATCATAGCCCCATCCCCACAGATTTCGAACAGAACATGTATGGGGACAGCTGGCTGGTTGGTGAGTGACATGGGTGGCAGGCATGACTGTCCCCCCCCCATGATGCACACATCACAAGGGGCACATGCACTACTAACATCCTCCTGTCTTTTCCCTTCAAGATGACTCTGCATATGCACTGGGACCCCATCTCATGACCCCATCTCATGCCAGCTCACATATGCATCTTTGCACGTTAAACACACACATTAATCATGGCACAATGAGAATGCATGCATGCATACCACTGTGGTCCCTAGCACAGACACATCACATCCTCATCACATTGGATTGGCACAAGCCCACCATGCAGGACTTGTGAGCAGCAACGCCATGCCACGGCTCCAATTATGTCACTGTACATTCATACACCATTCACACAGACCTGGGTTTCACTTCTCCACCACAAATGAGGGTGACACCCCTTTTCCCGCAGGAATATCACCCCCACATTCCAAAATCATACACAAACAGAACCAAAAAAAAAAAGAAGAAAATGACGAGCAAAAATAAAAAATGCCCAGCAAAAATATAGATTAAACAAAATAACAACAAAGAAAACACATAAAAGACAAAAATCACTCTGCAAAACAGTCCCCAAATATCTCAAAGACCCGTCACAAACAAACAAACAAACGCTAATAAACAAAAGCACCTTGCTGTATAGGGAGGGATACAAAGGGATGTACTTTTGCAAAGGAAGTGCATTTGTGTCTGTCTATTTATGCTGTCTGCGTAGTTCACTAAGTTGCCCTAGTCCACTTCCAATTTCACTGATTGCGCCGTTCCCGAGTTGTGAGCATGCGCACAGAGGTGCTGACCATGGTCTGCTTCAAGCGAGCATGCGCGAGCCGGCCGGCCCTTCATTTGCATGGGGTCACGGCTCATTTCAATGTAACACGCCCACGTCCTTCCCAATTTGTAATACTCCGCCTTACGCCTCTGAAATAACGTTACGCATGCGCAATTTTCTGCGCAAAAGCTACGAGAATAGGGTGATTACGCGGCTACATTGCACAAGTCTAACGTAAAGGCGGTGCGCTATGCCGGTCCAATAATGCGCAGATGTACCTGAATCTGGCCCATGGGCGATATTAAAAATGAAGTATATGATGCAACCATGGCAAGATTTTTTTTTTTTGTCCCCTATAACAGTTTTATCGCATGTTCATCCTGCCGGGAGCTCTGTTTTCTGTTAATTTTTACACTTTACTAAAACTAAACTTTTTTTGCTTAAGATTGGCTTTAAAGTGTATGCATAAAAAACAAACTTTTTTTCTCAGTTTTAAATAGTTTAGGGATGGTTTAAACCCCCAACATTTGCAGTGTTGGAGGAGATGTTTATTCACTCCCTGCCCAGGGGATACAACAAATTCCGATCGTGTGTGGCCCCCATCTAACTTTTTTCTGTCAGTGTTTAGAAATAGAACATGTTTTATTTTTTTCCGTTGGAATAAAAAAATAGGAAATTCCTATCGTCTGTGTGCAACTCCAACGGAAAAAAAAACATGCATGCTCAGAAGCACTGAACTTAATTTTTCTCACTGTGTTTTGGACGGTCGGAATTTGGTCTGACAGTGTGTATGAAAGACAGCTTGAATGTAATTCCGATGAAAAATTCCATAAGTCCTGATGCTGGAACCTGCAGTTCTCCAGTAGAGTCATGTGACTCTATACTATCAGTTATCCTTGCTTGTTATTGGTACATTTCATATAAAAACACAACACCCAAGAAACCCAATACGAGACACGTGTCTTATAGCAAAGTATGACTACTGTTATTTACTGCATATTAAAAACAAATCAGTTTATCTACTTATTAAACAGATGCCACGAAGACAAAATGCCATCTGGAATGGTTGCACAAGATAAGAAATATGAAGAGATGAATGAAGAATAAGAAGTGACAGCAGACAAATGAGGCCAGGCTTCAGTGGAATTTCAGTTGGGAGGTGCCAAATCTTTCACGGTACATTCTGCCTCCCTAGAATTGTTTTTGTGGACCCCAGAGACACTTAATGGAGACTCTTTACTGCAATCAGTGAACAGGAACTTTCCTCACCTGAGAATGAGTTGTCTTTGTCCTTGGGGGCAGAAGAAGAAGGAGGGACATCTGCTGGGAAACAAACTTGGTCCCCTGGATTAATGATACCATCCAATTTGTTCTTCCCACCACTCTGTTAAAAGCACAATACACGGTGTAAATCTACAGCAAATGTAATGTGGCATTAAACTGAAAATATGTTAACTGTCAGCCACCCTAAGAGCCATTCTGCTTGTGTTCTGGTTTAAAGTTACATATCACTAACACAAGTATAATTTCATATTTAAGGGGAATGTATAGTTTTTCTCTATATTGTTATATTTAATATGCTTAATATAAAAATACTATTTTATTTTTATTTTTTTAATCAAGAAATAGGTGATATTGTATAAGAATATTTAGTATATGTCAATTTCCAGACCGTAAATGGAGCTATTGATTTATTTTTTCTAATGTTTTACATTTTAATTTCAAGTTTGATTTCATACAAAAAAATGTTTTCTTTTTGTTAAGTATGGGACAGAACCAATAGCTTGGTAAGAGATTTTTTTTCAGATTTTTAGTGCTATTGGGGCCTGGCCTGGGATTGTTCTTACTTTATGACATCTGTCATCTGAAAATAAAATTGGGTGCCTGGAATGTTGCAGAATCTCACTCACTAACAAATGAGCAACATGTTGATTGACTGGTAAAGGAGTGACTTCATAGGAAAAGGTAAGTGGCCTCTTGGGCCGCGTACACACGGCTAAATAAATCCGATCAAATCGGTCTGACAGACCGATTTGATCAGATTTGTCTGCTGGGATATTTTGGTTTGATCGTGTACACACGATCAAAGCAAAATCCCTGCCGGCAGACGCCGCCACGTCACCGCACCAGGAAGTAAAAAACTTCCACACATGCGTCGAATCCATTCGACGCATGTGCGGGCAGATATGTCCGCTGGTTAGTGTACTAACCAGCAGACATGTTGGACGGACGGGTTCCCAGCAGACAGATTTAAAGCATGCTGATAAATTTGATCGTGTGTACGTGGCCTTAGCAATCCTGGGGCTAGAATGAATAAACTTGTGACTTCATGTAACTAAAGGGTTCCTTTCCACAATCCTACCTCCCTGTTCTTTTTATTATCTCTTCTGTGTCCAGGACAATTTTAAATGCTTACATGTTTTTAGAACATAGATTTTATTTTATTTTTGTCAATAAAGCCTCCACCTTTTATGTAATTATGTTCCCAGAGTTGACATTGTAGTCACATGATAAGTAACAACTCTAAGGGGTTCCCAATTTTGTCAAAGCGAATTGTGATTGAGCTCCCATGTTAATGGTCATCTTCTTTTTCTTAAGTGAGGACATTTTTTAACATATCCTTGACACAGAGCATAGTCCTGTGAAACATTAACAAACCTATTCAAGACAAGAGGTTAGTTTAAAAGATGGCGATTTTTGTATCTTCTTATATGCACATATACTGTATATGAAAATAAATAATATAACGTAAGTCTTACTAGGCCTACTGATTACCAACAATACAGACTTGATCACGGAAGTAGAAATACTGGCCAATTTAGAAAACGGCAATCACAGGTCAATTCATTTCAGTATAAATCACACTAATAGGAAACATAAGGGGAATACAAAGACACCGAGTTTCAAAAGAGACAACTTCCCTAAACTGCGAGCCTTGCTAGAAGATACGAATTTGGATAAAATCTTAAAAACATAGAACATGGAGGAGAAATGGGTATGCTTTAACCACTTTAGCCCCGGACCATATTTCTGTCCAAAGACCAGAGCACTTTTTGTGATTCGACACTGCGTCGCTTTAACTGACAATTGCGCGGTCGTGCGACGTGGCTCACAAACAAAATTGGCGTCCTTTTTTTCCCCACAAATAGAGCTTTCTTTTGGTGGTATTTGATCATCTCTGCGGTTTTTATTTTTTGCGCTATAAACAAAAATAGAGCGACTATTTTGAAAAAAATGCAATATTTTTTACATTTTGCTATAATAAATATCCCTAAAAAAGATATAAAAAAACATTTTTTTTCCTCAGTTTAGGCCGATACGTATTCTTCTACATATTTTTCGTAAAAAAAAAAAAACGCAATTAGCGTTTATTGATTGGTTTGCGCAAAATTTATAGCGTTTACAAAAAAGGGGGTAGTTTTATGGCATTTTTATTAATATTTTTTTTTTACTAGTAATGGCGGCGATCAGCGTTTTTTTTCGGTACTGCGATATTATGGCGGACACATCGGACACTTTTGACACATTTTTGGGACCATTGGCATTTTTATAGCGATCAATGCTATAAAAATGCATTGGATTACTATAAAAATGCCATTGGCAGTGAAGGGGTTAACACTAGGGGGCGGGGAAGGGGTTAAGTATGTTCCTATTTGTGTTCTAACTGTATGGGGGGGTGGACTCACTAGGGGGAATCACTGATCTTCCGTTCATACATTGTATGAACGGAGGATCAGTGTTTCCCCCGCTGACAGGAACGAGAGGAATGTGTTTACACACATACCTCCCGTTCCCTGCTCTGTAACGAACGAGCGCGCGTGCTCGGCGGCGATCGTGCCCGCCGGGCACGCGCGCGGGACTCAGGGGCGAGCGCTGGGCACGCACGCGGGCCGCCGGCGGCGCTCACGCGCCCCCTAGTGGCCGCGAATGTCCCGACGTAGAGCTACGGGCTCTCGCCCAGGAGAGCCGACCTGCGACCTGCGACCGAATGCATATAAAAGTAAAGGAGAAGGCCTTCCAAAAATACAAGGCTGAGGGATCATCATCAGCATTCCAACTTTACCAAGAATGCAACAAGAAATGTAATGCTGCAAACACGCGATCGGAATTTTCGACAGCAAATGTTCAATGGGAGCTTATTGTTGGAAATTCCGACTGTGTGTAGGCTCCATCAAACATTTGCTGTCAGAATTTCTGACAACAAAAATTTGAGAGCTGGTTCTCAAATTTTCTGACAAGTTTTGGTGTCAGAAATTCCCATTGTGTGTACACAATTCTGACGCACAAAATTCCATGCATGCTCAGAATCAAGTAGAAGAGCCGCACTGCCTATAGAACTTTTCTCGGGGTGTCGTACGTCTTGTACATCATCGCGTTCTTGACGTTCAGAATTTCCGACAACATTTGCGTGACCGTATGTATGCAAGACGAGTTTCATCAGTCAGAAAAAAATTGCGGCATAAGGGTGCAATCAGGGCGGCAAAGACAGAACACAAAAGCGGAGGAGAGTAGGAAAAATCCCAATAAATTCTTTAAGTACATAAATAGTAAGAAAGGGAAGTAAGATCATATTTGTTCCATAAAAAATGATGAAGGGAATCTGGTTACTAAGAATGGTGAGGTGGCAAAGGTATTGAATTTATTCTTCTCCTCGATCTTCACGAGAGAATCGGGGGGCTTCAGTAACCAAAACTGCAAAGTTTATCCTCATGACACGCCACAGGAAGCACCCTCATGGCTAACAGAGGACAGAATTATAAATAACTTGAAAAACACAACATTAATAAGTAACTGGGACCAGATGGTTTGCACTGAGGGTCCTTAAGTCAAGTAATTGTCAGACAATTGTTTCTAATTTTTCTACTGACTGGAATGGTACCAGCTGATTGGAGAAAAGACAATGCAGCACCAATATTTAAAAAAGGGCCAAGATATATCCCTGGAAAATACAGACAAGTTAGCCTAACATCAATTGTATGCAAGCTCTTGGAGGGAATAAGGGACTATATACAATATTTTAACAATGACAACTGTATCATTAGCAGTAATCGGCATGAATTCATGAAGAATCGTTATTGCCAAACCAATCTATTAATCTTCTATGAGGAGGTGAGCTGCCATCTAGATAAAGGAAGGCCTGTAGACGTGGTCTATCTGGATTTTGCAAAAGCATTTGACACAGTTCCCCATAAACTTTTACTGTTCAAAGTAAAGTCATTGGCATGGACCATAGGGTGAGCACATGGATTGAAAACTGGCTACAGGGGCGAGTTCAGAGGGTAGTGATAAATGGGGGTTACTCTGAATGGGCAGGGGTGAAAAGTGGGGTCCCCTAGGGTTCTGTCCTGGGACCAATCCTATTTAATTTATTCATAAACGACCTGGAGGATGGGATAAACAGCTCTTTTTGCTGACGATACTAAGCTAAGCGGGACAATAACTTGGATGTGGGAACCTTGCAAGAAATCTGAACAAATTAATGGGGTGGGCAACTACATAAATTATAGACATGTGCAGACTGGAATATTTTGTTTCGTTTTTTTGTTTTCGTTTGGAAAATAAATTTAGTTACTCCCGAAAATCGTTTTGATTTATTTCGTTTTTTGTTGGGGAATAGCTTTCGTCCGAAAATCCAATAATTCTTGGTTTCTGTCAAATGGTCAAAAGAATATTCGATGGAACGTCGAATCTTTACGTCAAATCGTACATTTCTAGTTCGAATATTCCGCCTACAAGAATTCTAATGTTGTATGACTAGTAATAATGTCGAATCTATTCTCTATAATGTCGAATCTATTTTCTCATAAATTGAAATCTATTCTCTGTAATGTCGAATCTATTATTTCTATAGTGTCGAATCTTTTCTCTATAATGTCAAATCTTTTCCCTATAATGTTGAATATTTTCCCTAAATTGTCGAATCTTTTCCCTATAATGTCGAATCTCTCTATATCGAATTTTTACCGCAACAAAAAAGAAAATAAAGCAATAAGAGCCATTCTGCTTGTGTTCTGGTTTAAAGTTACATATCACTAACACAAGTATAATTTCATATTTAAGGGGAATGTATAGTTTTTCTCTATATTGTTATATTTAATATGCTTAATATAAAAATACTATTTTATTTTTATTTTTTTAATCAAGAAATAGGTGATATTGTATAAGAATATTTAGTATATGTCAATTTCCAGACCGTAAATGGAGCTATTGATTTATTTTTTCTAATGTTTTACATTTTAATTTCAAGTTTGATTTCATACAAAAAAATGTTTTCTTTTTGTTAAGTATGGGACAGAACCAATAGCTTGGTAAGAGATTTTTTTTCAGATTTTTAGTGCTATTGGGGCCTGGCCTGGGATTGTTCTTACTTTATGACATCTGTCATCTGAAAATAAAATTGGGTGCCTGGAATGTTGCAGAATCTCACTCACTAACAAATGAGCAACATGTTGATTGACTGGTAAAGGAGTGACTTCATAGGAAAAGGTAAGTGGCCTCTTGGGCCGCGTACACACGGCTAAATAAATCCGATCAAATCGGTCTGACAGACCGATTTGATCAGATTTGTCTGCTGGGATATTTTGGTTTGATCGTGTACACACGATCAAAGCAAAATCCCTGCCGGCAGACGCCGCCACGTCACCGCACCAGGAAGTAAAAAACTTCCACACATGCGTCGAATCCATTCGACGCATGTGCGGGCAGATATGTCCGCTGGTTAGTGTACTAACCAGCAGACATGTTGGACGGACGGGTTCCCAGCAGACAGATTTAAAGCATGCTGATAAATTTGATCGTGTGTACGTGGCCTTAGCAATCCTGGGGCTAGAATGAATAAACTTGTGACTTCATGTAACTAAAGGGTTCCTTTCCACAATCCTACCTCCCTGTTCTTTTTATTATCTCTTCTGTGTCCAGGACAATTTTAAATGCTTACATGTTTTTAGAACATAGATTTTATTTTATTTTTGTCAATAAAGCCTCCACCTTTTATGTAATTATGTTCCCAGAGTTGACATTGTAGTCACATGATAAGTAACAACTCTAAGGGGTTCCCAATTTTGTCAAAGCGAATTGTGATTGAGCTCCCATGTTAATGGTCATCTTCTTTTTCTTAAGTGAGGACATTTTTTAACATATCCTTGACACAGAGCATAGTCCTGTGAAACATTAACAAACCTATTCAAGACAAGAGGTTAGTTTAAAAGATGGCGATTTTTGTATCTTCTTATATGCACATATACTGTATATGAAAATAAATAATATAACGTAAGTCTTACTAGGCCTACTGATTACCAACAATACAGACTTGATCACGGAAGTAGAAATACTGGCCAATTTAGAAAACGGCAATCACAGGTCAATTCATTTCAGTATAAATCACACTAATAGGAAACATAAGGGGAATACAAAGACACCGAGTTTCAAAAGAGACAACTTCCCTAAACTGCGAGCCTTGCTAGAAGATACGAATTTGGATAAAATCTTAAAAACATAGAACATGGAGGAGAAATGGGTATGCTTTAACCACTTTAGCCCCGGACCATATTTCTGTCCAAAGACCAGAGCACTTTTTGTGATTCGACACTGCGTCGCTTTAACTGACAATTGCGCGGTCGTGCGACGTGGCTCACAAACAAAATTGGCGTCCTTTTTTTCCCCACAAATAGAGCTTTCTTTTGATGGTATTTGATCATCTCTGCGGTTTTTATTTTTTGCGCTATAAACAAAAATAGAGCGACTATTTTGAAAAAAATGCAATATTTTTTACATTTTGCTATAATAAATATCCCTAAAAAAGATATAAAAAAACATTTTTTTTCCTCAGTTTAGGCCGATACGTATTCTTCTACATATTTTTCGTAAAAAAAAAAAAAACGCAATTAGCGTTTATTGATTGGTTTGCGCAAAATTTATAGCGTTTACAAAAAAGGGGGTAGTTTTATGGCATTTTTATTAATATTTTTTTTTTACTAGTAATGGCGGCGATCAGCGTTTTTTTTTCGGTACTGCGATATTATGGCGGACACATCGGACACTTTTGACACATTTTTGGGACCATTGGCATTTTTATAGCGATCAATGCTATAAAAATGCATTGGATTACTATAAAAATGCCATTGGCAGTGAAGGGGTTAACACTAGGGGGCGGGGAAGGGGTTAAGTATGTTCCTATTTGTGTTCTAACTGTATGGGGGGGTGGACTCACTAGGGGGAATCACTGATCTTCCGTTCATACATTGTATGAACGGAGGATCAGTGTTTCCCCCGCTGACAGGAACGAGAGGAATGTGTTTACACACATACCTCCCGTTCCCTGCTCTGTAACGAACGAGCGCGCGTGCTCGGCGGCGATCGTGCCCGCCGGGCACGCGCGCGGGACTCAGGGGCGAGCGCTGGGCACGCACGCGGGCCGCCGGCGGCGCTCACGCGCCCCCTAGTGGCCGCGAATGTCCCGACGTAGAGCTACGGGCTCTCGCCCAGGAGAGCCGACCTGCGACCTGCGACCGAATGCATATAAAAGTAAAGGAGAAGGCCTTCCAAAAATACAAGGCTGAGGGATCATCATCAGCATTCCAACTTTACCAAGAATGCAACAAGAAATGTAATGCTGCAAACACGCGATCGGAATTTTCGACAGCAAATGTTCAATGGGAGCTTATTGTTGGAAATTCCGACTGTGTGTAGGCTCCATCAAACATTTGCTGTCAGAATTTCTGACAACAAAAATTTGAGAGCTGGTTCTCAAATTTTCTGACAAGTTTTGGTGTCAGAAATTCCCATTGTGTGTACACAATTCTGACGCACAAAATTCCATGCATGCTCAGAATCAAGTAGAAGAGCCGCACTGCCTATAGAACTTTTCTCGGGGTGTCGTACGTCTTGTACATCATCGCGTTCTTGACGTTCAGAATTTCCGACAACATTTGCGTGACCGTATGTATGCAAGACGAGTTTCATCAGTCAGAAAAAAATTGCGGCATAAGGGTGCAATCAGGGCGGCAAAGACAGAACACAAAAGCGGAGGAGAGTAGGAAAAATCCCAATAAATTCTTTAAGTACATAAATAGTAAGAAAGGGAAGTAAGATCATATTTGTTCCATAAAAAATGATGAAGGGAATCTGGTTACTAAGAATGGTGAGGTGGCAAAGGTATTGAATTTATTCTTCTCCTCGATCTTCACGAGAGAATCGGGGGGCTTCAGTAACCAAAACTGCAAAGTTTATCCTCATGACACGCCACAGGAAGCACCCTCATGGCTAACAGAGGACAGAATTATAAATAACTTGAAAAACACAACATTAATAAGTAACTGGGACCAGATGGTTTGCACTGAGGGTCCTTAAGTCAAGTAATTGTCAGACAATTGTTTCTAATTTTTCTACTGACTGGAATGGTACCAGCTGATTGGAGAAAAGACAATGCAGCACCAATATTTAAAAAAGGGCCAAGATATATCCCTGGAAAATACAGACAAGTTAGCCTAACATCAATTGTATGCAAGCTCTTGGAGGGAATAAGGGACTATATACAATATTTTAACAATGACAACTGTATCATTAGCAGTAATCGGCATGAATTCATGAAGAATCGTTATTGCCAAACCAATCTATTAATCTTCTATGAGGAGGTGAGCTGCCATCTAGATAAAGGAAGGCCTGTAGACGTGGTCTATCTGGATTTTGCAAAAGCATTTGACACAGTTCCCCATAAACTTTTACTGTTCAAAGTAAAGTCATTGGCATGGACCATAGGGTGAGCACATGGATTGAAAACTGGCTACAGGGGCGAGTTCAGAGGGTAGTGATAAATGGGGGTTACTCTGAATGGGCAGGGGTGAAAAGTGGGGTCCCCTAGGGTTCTGTCCTGGGACCAATCCTATTTAATTTATTCATAAACGACCTGGAGGATGGGATAAACAGCTCTTTTTGCTGACGATACTAAGCTAAGCGGGACAATAACTTGGATGTGGGAACCTTGCAAGAAATCTGAACAAATTAATGGGGTGGGCAACTACATAAATTATAGACATGTGCAGACTGGAATATTTTGTTTCGTTTTTTTGTTTTCGTTTGGAAAATAAATTTAGTTACTCCCGAAAATCGTTTTGATTTATTTCGTTTTTTGTTGGGGAATAGCTTTCGTCCGAAAATCCAATAATTCTTGGTTTCTGTCAAATGGTCAAAAGAATATTCGATGGAACGTCGAATCTTTACGTCAAATCGTACATTTCTAGTTCGAATATTCCGCCTACAAGAATTCTAATGTTGTATGACTAGTAATAATGTCGAATCTATTCTCTATAATGTCGAATCTATTTTCTCATAAATTGAAATCTATTCTCTGTAATGTCGAATCTATTATTTCTATAGTGTCGAATCTTTTCTCTATAATGTCAAATCTTTTCCCTATAATGTTGAATATTTTCCCTAAATTGTCGAATCTTTTCCCTATAATGTCGAATCTCTCTATATCGAATTTTTACCGCAACAAAAAAGAAAATAAAGCATTTTTTATGTCGGATCTTTCGGTTTTTGTTTCTTGCGCTTTCGTTATCGTTTGTTAAAACGATAACGAAAAAAACAGATTTTCGGACAAAAATGCATTCTAACGAAAACAAATGCACATGTCTAATAAATGAGGTTTAATGTGGAAAAACGTAAAATAAGGTATTTGGGTGGCAAAAATATGAGAAAAACAGAAATGGAAGGCGCGCACACCTAGTGCTTATGTGTTTATGGACTTTTGTCAGTTGCATTTTGTGAGTACGCACTTTTATACAAAAAAATAAATATTATTAAATTATCTCTGGTAATGCACTAGGTGTACGCGCCTTCCATTTCTGTTTTTCTTGTAGTTCCTTTCGAATTACCCCATCCGAGGAAGGCAGCCTCCACCTAGCTTTGGGATACCATATATACCTTTTACACCACCATTTTATCTGATATCTGTTACGTCACACCTTGGAAGACCTATTAGCACTGGAAGTGACTGTGTTTTTTGGAAAAAATATGAATGCAATCTATTTACTGGGGGAGAACATTTGGGGGAATCTAGGATGGAAAAGGACCTGTCCTATTAGATGACAGGTTCAGCAATGGCATGCAATGCCAAGCTGCTGTAAGCAAAGCAAACAGAATATTGGCTTGCACTAAAAAGGGGACTCCACAGATAAAGCGATAATTCTCACACTACAAGAATCTGGTCCAGACGCAGCTGGGGTATGCTGTCCAGTTCTGAGCACCAGTCCTCAGGAAGGATGTGCTGGAATTGGAGAGAGGAAAATAAAACCAATAAAGGGTCCTGGAGGACATTAGTTACGAGGAAAGGTTATGAGCACTAAACTCTCTGGAGAAAAGACACTTGAGAGGGGATGTGATCAAGGACGCGCAGGGCTGCCATCAGGGGGGTACAGGCATTATACCTGTAAGGGGCCTGGGGGTCCCCAGGGGCCCCAGATGGAAACCCCCTCTTTTTTTTAATCTATTTTTCTTTATTTCTTCTTTTTTTTGTAAAGGCCCCCCCATTTCTCAATTCGCAGCAGCCCCCCCCCCCCCCGCTTCTCAATTTCAGGCGGCAGCACCCCCCCCACCAGCTCCAGGGGGTCCATGCCTGAAGCTGTGTAAGGGGCCCCATAATTCCTGATGGAGGCCCTGAGGACACGTACACACGATCAAACATGTTCGCTGAAACTGGTCCGCTGACCAGTTTCAGCGGACATGTTCGATCGTGTGTACGGCCTATCGGACCCTTTTCTAGTGGACAAAAGTTTCCAAACATGCTTAGAAACCTGTCCACTGGAAACTTGTCCATCGGACATGTTCGATGGTTAGTACACAAAATCATCAGACCAAAATCCCACGCATGCTCAGAATCAAGTCGACGCATGCTTGGAAGCATTGAACTTCGTTTTTTCATCACGCCGTTGTGTTCTACGTCACCGCGTTCTGGTCCGAGGGGATTTTGGTCCGATGGTGTGTACGCACATCAGACCAACAGACCACTTCAGCCTTGTCCGATGAAAACGGTCCGTCGGACATGTTTCCTCGGACATGTCTGATCGTGTGTACAGGGCCTTAGAAGTACAAATACTGTACTGGTGACGCCACAATAGGGATACAGCTTTCCCATGTAAGGAAATTTAATATGACATGCGGCTATTCACTAGAATTAGAAGAAAATCTGTTTAACCTTAAACTGCATAGAGGGTTATTTGTTGTAAGAGCTGTTAGGATGTGGAACAGGCAGTAGTTTCAGCGGGGAGCATCAATAATTTCAAAAAATTATTAGATAAGCACCTGAACGACCACAACATACAGGAATATACTATATAATACTGACATAAAATCACACACATAGGTTGGACTTGATGGACTTGTGTCTTTTTTCAACCTCACCTACTTTGTAACTATGGTTGATAAAGGCCCATTTGCACCAATCGGGTCTGTTGCATTACTTTGGGCAGCTGTTGCATTTGAAAAAGATGCCCAATACACCAACAGATCAAAAATCAAACCTGCACTATATAAAATGATAGGCAGTATTTATTTTTATTTTTTACATGCCTTATGTGTTGCCTACAGTACCATGCCTAAAAAATGTCAAGCACATTCCTCAGTTCCCCATCTGTTGTGCATCTTGGTTTTCTCCCTAGTTCTTGTAGGTTGTTGTCTCACTCTCGAGTCCTTCCACATCCTTGTCTCAAGATTTATGTATGAATGCCTGCCTACCAGGAGAATCATGGCTCAGTTGGTGCTTCTTTATTAGGATTGGTGATCTCTAATGCCGCGTACACACGGTCGTTTTTTGCGATGAAAAAAAACGACGTTTTTTAAAACGTCATTTAAATTGATCGTGTGTGGGCAAAACGTCGTTTTTTGTCTTCAAAAAAACGACCAAAAAAAAATTCCAACATGCTTGAATTTTTTGTGTCGTTTTTCAAAACGTTGTTTTTTGTTTCACAAAAAGTCACCGTGTGTAGCAAAAACGTCTTTCAAAACGACGTTTTTCAACCCGCGCATGCCCAGAAGCTAGTTATGAAGCGAGCTTCAATGGAAAAGAGTGGTGAACGTAACCTCGCTTTTTGTGAAAAAACGATGGTGTGTATGCAAAATTGTCTTTGAAAAGTGACGTTTCAAAAACGTCGTTTTTTACTTCACAGAAAACGTCGTTTTTTTTCATCGCAAAAAACGACCATGTGTACACGGCATTAGTTGGGGTGAGAGTCAATCAAGATATGTTGTAAAAAAATGTTGTTGTTTTTTTAAAAGTTTGTTATAAAATTTTTCAAATTAGTATTTTTCTTCATAAATTTTATACTGCTACATATAATCCAAATCAGTGCATATTATTTGGTCTTTTTGAAGGTTATAGAGTCTACAAGCTTTGAGGGTAATCAATGAACATTGATCACACCTGATGTACTGACCACCTATCTTTTTTCTTGAGACACTAAAAAGCCAGGAGTACAAATACCCATTTTTGCAAAGTGGACATTCCAAGGTATTTAGTAAGAGGCCTAGTGAGTTTTTTGAAGTTGTCATATTAACAGGTTATTTCTCTCACATGCCATGTGCATACCATAAACTACACCCATAAATACATTCTGCTACTTCTCCTGAGTATACTACATGTGTAAGACTTTTACACAGCCTTGTTACATGCAGAGACTCAACATGCAGGGGCACCATCACTGTTCTAGGAGCATAAATTACACATATCATTCCCTAACAAACTACCACACTTTTCAAGGTCCTGGACCACCAGGACAATGGAAACGCCCACAAAATGACCCCATTTTGGAAAGCAAACACCTCATCGTATAATCTATGAGGGTTAATGAATCTTTTGAACATGTAATTTTTTTCCACAAGTTTTTGGAAAATGTGGAAAGAAAATGAAAATGCAGATAGCATGTACATAGCAAAAATGACCCCCAACAATATATTCTGCTACTCCTCCTAAATTCAGTAAAACCTTGGTTTGAGAGTAACTTGGTTTGAGAGCGTTTTGCAAGACAAACAAAATGTTTTAATACATTTTGCCTTGATATACAAGGGATGTCTTGATATAAGAGTAGCATCATGTCACAAATGAGTATAACAAAGAAGAGAAGAGCCTCTAAGTGTAGCAACATGGTTACATTTAATGAAGGTACAACATTTAGCAACTTACTGCTAGACTTAGAGGTGCCTCTCTTCTCTTTTATACCCTGTAAAAAATGCTTTGATATACAAGTGCTTTGGATTAGAAGCGTGTTTCTGGAACAAATTATGCTCGCAAACCAAGGTTTTACTGTATGGCTATACCACGTGTGGGAGGCTTTTACATAGCCTGGCCATATACAGATGCCCAACATTCAAGTAGCACCTCCAGGATCCACAATAGGGTGGCACTGATGAGCACTTACTTATGGGCACTGATTTGCACTATTGGGCACTGTATAGGCACTGATAAGCACTATAGTGGCACTGTAGAGGCACTGATGGGGACTGTAGTAGCACTGTAGGGCACAGATGATCACTGTAGTGGCACTAATGTGGTACTTATGGACACTGTAGGGCACAGGTGAACACCGATGTTGCACTGTAGTGGCACTTATGGCACAGATGATCACTGCAGTGGCCTTGGTGTCACTGATGTTGCACTGTAGAGCACTGTAGATGCACTGCAGGGCACTGATGTGGCGTTATAGGCAAAGATGAGCACCAATGTGGCACTTATGGCACAGATTAGCACTGCAATGGCGCTGATGTGATACTGATGGCACAGATGAGTACTGTAGATCACTGATGTGGCATTGTAGTGGCACAGGGGGCGCTGATCATGCTCCATATCCCCCCTCCCCTAAAGGTGCCAAATGTGGCACCAAAGGGGGGGAGACAAATGAGCAGAAGTTTTACTTTTGGGTGGGACTCCGCTTTAAGCCTTAATAAGAAAAAAAATGCTCCTCTCTTCTTCTCTTCTATACAATACTAACAAAAATACTGGTTTTGCACTTTAAATACTCAGTGTACTGTAGTCCCACCTTATGGAATATACCCTCCATCATTTTATTTTTATTTTCTAAAGGCAAACTATAATGGTGTTTGCTCAGCCAAACTCATTTTATGATTGACTATAAGTTAAACTATTACTTTAAATATTTGTGAAAAAAAATAATAAAAAATAATAAAAATACATAATGCATGGCACTTTTATAACACTTCTAATAAACCAGCACTACCTGCTCACTTGTTGATAGCTTCTGTCAACTTCAAAAGTCATACCAGACCCTGAGGCGGCGTACACACGACCGAGGTTCTCGCTGGAAACCAGCGAGAACCTCGCTGGAAGCTGCATTCCAGCGAGAACCTCGGCCGTGTGTACGCTTCTGGCTCGCCCCGCCCGTCGGGAATCCCGTCGAGCGAAAAGAGAGCACGCTCTCTTTTTGCTCGATGGCCCGCCTGGATGAATGGCTGGTTGCCATTCCCGACGGGCGGGTCGCCGATTTTGACGGCCGGCAGAGAACCTCGACGGGCGGAACGATGTGTTCTGCCCGTCGAGGTTCTCTGCCGTGTGTACACGGCCTAAGGCCCCATACACACGACCGGTTTTCTCTGCAGAATCCATCAAGAAACTTGATGGGAGATGTATTCTGCCGAGAAAACCGGTCGTGTGTACACTTTTCGCAGAGAAAACCGTCGAGAAACTCGTCGAGCCGAAAAGAGAGTCGAATTTGGCTTGTCGAGTTTCTCGTCTGGCTGGTTTCCGACGAGAAACTCGAGCGTGTGTATGCTAAGAAACCCGCGCACCTTCTGTAAAAGTAGCGTTTGTAATGTAAATAGCACATTTGTCACTCTGTAACAGACTGAAAAGTGAAAATGTCTCTTACCAAACTTTTCAGTAACATGAGATTAGCAAAAGCAGCCCCAAGGGTTGTGCCAATGGAATCAAACTTTCCCTGTTGTTGTATGTGTTGAAGTCACCGCGTTTGAGAACGAGGAGATTTGGTCTTTAACGTGTGTACGCAAAGCAAGCTTGTCGAGTTCCTCGACAAGCCTAACAAGGAACTCGACGAGGAAAATGATGTGTTTCGCCCATCGAGTTTCTCGGTCGTGTGTACGGGGCCTAAGTGTGCAGGAGGGGTCTCCTCTGATTCATTAGCTGTATGTGTAATCTGATATGTAGCACAAAAGTAAGCCAGCTAACTTGATTGTACCTTTTGCTACTTTTTTTTTTACATGTATATGTAATGTTGCATATTTACCCACCAAAAATAAAAAAATAATAGCCATGATCTTACTATGTTTTAGTTCTAAACATATTATTAATAATAAAAAAAAAACATATATGCATACATACAGTACATACATACATACACACACATAAACTATACACTCCTTTTAAAGTAATCCTTACAGTGGATATCAGGAATTCTCGGTCTGTATAGTCAGCATTATAAAACTTTAAGCAAATACCTCAATAAATAATTCAGGAAATCTAAAAGTATTTATTATATTAGTTTTAGAACATAGAATCCATTAGGCAACACTTATTTAGGAAGGTCCATTTATCTTTGAGGCTCACAAGCATCATAAAGTAAGATTGTCTGCCTGTACTGTATCTACAGACTATATCAATCTAAATATGTCAGTTCCTATTCACAACCCAGATTTTATTTTTTATCATTCTTTTTGCTGATAAAAGACAGAGAAAGATAAACAATAAAAATGCTGCCTGAATATCGTGTTTGAGCTTTGGAGTGCACACCCTAATGTAATAGGCTGCACACACCTATGGAGCTAACCAAAATGTAGGAATTACCCCAACCCTGTGTGGGGGAGGGGGCACACTTTTTTCTTGCAGGAATTGACACCCTTCATAACATTTTCAAGAAGTTCAATTAGAGTATTGAATGAATCTACAAGTAAAGCAGGGCCATAGACCGATCAAAGTTTGTCCAGTTAGAAGGTACCCCCCCCCCCCCCCCAAATTTCGATCAACGCCTGGCAACCCCTGCTCCACCAAAGTCAATCATTTGATTGGATTCCTGTTGAAGAGACATGATGGAAAACTTTTGTAAGATCGGTGATTGCAGTAGATCAGTGTATTTTAACAGCAGCGAGTCCCGCTGTTAGAATATATTGTCCCGGCAGGGGAATTACTTATAAAAAAAAAACCTCCCCATCTATTGCCAGCTTAAAGGTGTAAATACCATTCAAGCTCTATTCACTCTGTTAATTTGCCTTAAAGGGGGGTTCCAGCCTTTTTTTATGTTTATTAAAAGTCAGCAGCTACAAAAAGTGTAGCTGCTGGCTTTTAATAAACAGACACTAACCTGTTCCACTGTCTAGCGACGCGGCCGCCCGTAGCTTCCCTCGTCTCCCCCCCTCTCCTCCGGCACCTCCATTCTAACTGTGGGCACCTGGCCATTACAGATTTCGGCTTCACAGCCGGGAACTCGCTGCGCATGCGTGAGCGGCGCTGCGCTCCCTGAGTGGCCAGGTGGTCGCCTGGGACCTGTCACATGTCCCAGGTGATCCCATACAGGGAGAGGCTGCCTAAGGCCATATGACAAGTCACCTAAGCGGTCCCAGGGCGGAAGGAGGAAGTGGAACAGGAAGTCCCACTCCTACTAAAACCCCCACTCCCCCCCCCCCCTCGAAAGAAAAATAACATGCCATGTAAGGGGGCGAGGAGTGGTTTAAGCAGAAGTTTCACTTTTGGGTGGAACTCCGCTTTAAGATGCAGTAAAATGCTGGTTTTATCCAACAATGCCAATTGTCTCAACTGGCAGACGATGGATGTATATTTCAGAGTACCACAACACACAGATGTGCGCCATCTGTCGTTGTGGTAAAGTAATTTGGTAACAAGGTTTAGGTGTTTTAAGGTGCATTGCCAGTCTGTTCAAAATAAAATGGATGTCTTAATGCATGTTAATGTGTTACATTACCACACATGCTTTATTGCGAAGTGTAGTCTAAATGAGCCCTAAAGGTCGTTTTAGTACCTCCTCCATTCCAAACCAAAATTGCAGCATACTTGCTTTGCATATTCAGTCATTGTATTCAAAATTCCTTTGTAAATACAAATATATGTTTATGCAACCAGACAGCTTTGTGTCCATAGTAATCACACAGTCTGTGATACCTCTTGTTTGTTATACAATACATTGGATAAATTAGATAATAGTTATTTAGAAAGCCAATACTCTGTTTAGGGGTTTTCTGTAATTCCAAAACATTTACATATCTGATTGGCACTTGCAATGTAAAAACATACATTATGGGGTATTTGCTAGTTTAAAAAGACTATAAAGTTTGTTCATTCAGGACCAAAATCGTCAATATCCCTTAAAATCCACTATGATCCAGTTCTTCGAACCTTCCCCATATTTCCCCAATGTTGCTCTGATGGAATGTACACTAAAATATTGGTATTTCCAAGTATAGGAAAACATGGCTGCACTCTGAAGATGCAGTACTCAGGCCGGAGTAACCAATCCAAACACAGTCACATGAGAAGGAAGACGACATCATTAAAGTGGTATCAAAGCCTTATGTTTTTTTTTTACCTAACCCACCATTTTGTAGCTAAAGGACTAGGCGACTTTTTGCGATTTGGCACTGCGTCGCTTTAACTGACAATTGCAAGGTGGCTCCCAAACAAAATTGGCGTCCTTCTTTTCCCACCTATAGAGCTTTTTTTTTTGGTGGTATTTGATCACCTCTGCGGTTTTTATTTTTGCGCTATAAACAAAAATAGAGCGGCTATATAAATACAAAATATTTTTCCTCAGTTTAAGCCGATACGTATTCTTCTACACATTTTTGTTAAAAACTGAGGGGGTTAAGTGTTTCCTAGTGAGTGATTCTAACTGTTAGGGGGCGTGGCTTGGCGTGACATCACTGATCGTCGTTCCCTATGACAGGGAACAGACGATCAGTGACACTCTCACTAGGAAGAATGGTGTCTTGAAAAAAAAGTCACCAGGCTTTAACCACTTGCTTACTGGGCACATATACCCCCTTCCTACCCAGGCGAAATTTTAGCTTTTAGCACGGTTACGCTTTGAATGACAATTGCGCAGTCGTGCGACATGGCTCCCAAACAAAATTTACATACTTTTTTCCCCACAAATAGAGTTTTTTTTTTTTGGTGGTATTTGATCATCTCTGCGGTTTTCATTTTTTGCGCTATAAACAAAAAAAGACTGACAATTTTGAAAAAAACACAATGGGCCAGATTCACGTACATCTGCGCATTATTGGACCGGCGTAGCGCACCGCCTTTACGTTAGACTGGCGCAATGTAGCGGCGCAATCACCCTATTCTCGTCGGTTTTACGCAGAAATTTGCGCCTGCGCAACGTTATTTCAGAGGCGCAAGGCAAGGCGCAAATTGGGAAGGACGTGGGCGTGTTACATTGAAATGAGCCGTGACCCCATGCAAATGAAGGGCCGGCCGGCTCGCGCATGCGCGCTTGCAGCAGACCTTGGTCAGCACCTCTGTGCGCATGCTCACAACTCGGGAACGGCGCAATCAGTGAAATTGGAAGTGGACTAGGGCAAATTAGTGAACTACGCAGACAGCATAAATAGACAGACAGAAACGCACTTCCTTTGCAAAAGTACATCCCTTTGTATCCCTCCCTATACAGCAAGGTGCTTTTGTTCTGTTGTTTATTAGCGTTTGTTTGTTTGTTTGTGACGTGTCTTTGAGATATTTGGGGACTGTTTTGCAGAGTGATTTTTGTCTTTTATTTGTTTTCTTTGTTGTTATTTTTTTTTTAAATTAGATTTTTGCTGGGCATTTTTTATTTTTGCTGGTCATTTTTTTTTGGGGGGGTTTTGTTTGTGAATGATTTTGGAATGTGGGGGTGACATTCCTGCCGGAAAAGGGGTGTCACCCCCATTTGTGGTGGAGAAGTGATCCCCAGGTCCGTGTGAATGGTGTATGAATGTACAGTGACATAATTGGAGCCGTGGCATGGTGTTGCTGCTCACAAGTCCTGCATGGTGGGCTTGTGCCAATCCAATGTGATGAGGATGTGATGTGTCTGTGCTAGGGACCACAGTGGTGTGCATGCATGCATTCTCATTGTGCCATGATTAATGTGTGTGTTTAACGTGCAAAGATGCCTAATGTGAGCTGGCTCCTGGCTGCTCTTCTCTCAGAAGACGGGGTAGCCTTGGTTAGGGGGGTTCCGTATAGGAGTCATGAGATGGGGTCCCAGTGCATATGCAGAGTCACCCTGAAGGGATAAGACAGGAGGATGTTAGTAGTGCATGTGCCCCTTGTGATTTCAGCATCATGGGGGGGACAGTCATGCCTGCCACCCATGTCACTCACCAAACAGCCAGCTGTCCCCATACATGTTCTGTTCGAAATCTGTGGGGATAGGGCTAGGATTGTATATGTAGCTGTCATGGGTGGTGTCATGTGTTGGGCTGGTGTTGGGCTCCTGCAGGGTTGTGGTTAATTCCAGGATGGCATGAGGGGTGAATCTGAAGATGCGAGACACCTCAGAATCACTCATGCCAAAGATGTCTATGCGTGTGTGATATATTAAGTGAAGAGTGAGGGGGCTTGTATCAGATTAGATTATTATATCCATCAAGGTTTTAAAGGGCTATTGAAAGATAGTGAGATTGTGTTTGTAATTTGTATGTATGGTATGTATTGATGTATATATATATATGTATGTATTTTTTTTTGTAAAAATGTTTATAAAAGCAAAGACATTTTTTTTGGCCAAAAAAAAAAAAACCTCTCCCGTGCCCTCCTCCGTGCCCTCCTCTGTGCCCTCCTCCGTACCCTCCTCCTTCTTTGCTCATCTAAAGTCAGTAGTATAGCTATGAGCATGGATGCCACTGGCATGTTGGCATACAGATTGTTGGGCAGCAAGTGTGACTGCTCAGCTTCTCACTAACAGTGTTGCTTTCTCTGACATGTAGACGAATTGTCTAATTTTATACCACCTTTTATATGGTCTAATTTTAGACAGGCCGTGCAGCTGTTGCGCACAGAGCGTAGCCTGCACTGCACCAACGTTCTTTTGTGGATCCCCGTAACTCATTAGCATATTTGAATAGCAAATCAATGGTGTGTCTAGAGCAGTTTTGCGCGGATGGATGCGCCTGTTACACCGGCGTAATCGCTCTGTGAATCTGGGCCAATATTTTTTACTTTTTGCTATAATAAATATCCAATTTTTTTTTTTTATATATATTTTTTCCTCAGTTTAGGTCGATACGTATTCTTCTACATATTTTTGTTAAAAAAATAAATCGCAATAAGTGTATAGTGATTGGTTTGCGCAAAAGTTATAGCGCCTACAAAATAGGGGATATAATTATGACATTTTGTTTTATTGTTTTTCTTTTACTAGTAATGGCAGTTATCTGCCATTTTTGTCAGGACTGCGATATTGCGGCAGACACATCAGAAATTTTTGACACATTTTTGGGACCATTCACATTTATACAGCGAACAGTGCTATAAAACTGCACTGATTACTGTATAAATGTGACTGGCAGGGAAGGGGTTAACACTAGGGGCGATCAAGGGGTTAAATGTGGTAGGTGATTCTTACTGTGGGGGGAGGGGACTGACTGGGGGGGGTGACCAATGGGTGTCCCTATGGAAACACCATCGGTCTCCTCTCCCTGACAGCAAGTTTACACACACCGATACACGTCCCTGGCTCTGTGACTGCCGATAGCGGTACCTGGCGGACATCGAGGCCACCAGGCACACACATCGGGAGTCATTCTACAATTCTAGTGTCATTCTACAATGGTCCCAAGCTTGCTGTTGTGTTATATAAATAAGTACAGGATATAAAATAATTGAAAAAAAAGCCATACCCCACCCAAGCACTTTTGCCTTTCTCTTTGCACACTTGGTTATGTTCTACAAAGTCTATTATAATTTGCTCCATATAAGACATATTTCAGTATATAGGTAAAGTAAAAAGCCAATAGTCAAGTCACCTTTTCTAGTGTTTATAATAACATTATGGAATACAACTTATTTAACATGGCATCAGAGCCATATTTCAGCCACATTAATGAAAATGTTTTCTCAGTAATTAATTTTGAAGTGGTACATGGAAATTCAAATGTATTAAGTGACATCTGAATAGTCTTTTATGAAAAGAGATCAAAAACTAAAGTAAAATCCCTTGGAGTAATGAATCAACTAAGAAATTTATTTATCTTTTTTTCCTTAATTATTTACTCAAACATTCAGAGGCCACAGGGACCATTTTTAGGGTATAGCATATCTTCAAAGCTGAAGAGAGAAATTAAATTACAATAATATTAATTTCGACTTTGCAAGTAAATATATACATTTGTATTTCTCTGCACAAAAACAAAACAAACAATGTTTGGTAGTATGATGTTCAAGTTTTTTATTGTGTAACATTAGATTTTTTATAGTATGGAAGACAGATCTGAATCTGCGTATGACCTGCTTTGCGTTTGAAGGTAGACGTGGGCTGCAGTATACCCACTGATCTGAAGGTGGCAATGTACCTTTTTTAAATTGACCATTAAGGACTTATTTGCCTTCCAAAGCCACATCTTGGCTCCAAGCAGCCATCTTGGGAAGTACAGCCATCTTGGGAAGTACAGCCATCTTAAAACAAAATCCTTATCAGTTGCGGACCACCCATCGCAGGGTGGCCGCTCTGCGTTAGATAGTTACATAGTTAGTCAGGTTGAAAAAAGACACAAGTACATACAGTTCAACCACAAATAAAAATGTATCTAGTATGTGATCTGGCACTTCCAAGTCTAGGGCACGTGCACGCGCTGCTGGCGAGCTCCTCCCGCTTGTGTTTGGACTCAGCAGGCCTGGCAGATGCTATGTCCTCTGGGGCCTACTGATCATTCAGGAGAAAGGCAGAAAGGAGGTATGCCTATCTAAACATGGGGAATGTGCTGATCCTGTGTTCCTCTGTTCCTGCTAAACTACATTTCCCCAGTCAAGGCACCTCCTCCACAGTTAGTAATCACTCCTAGGAAACACATTGATCGCCCCTGATGTCAACTCCTTCCCTGCAAGTGTTATTAGTACATCGACAGTGTATATTTTTTTAGCACTGATCACTTTATTAGTTTCACTGGCCCCAAAAAAGCATCAGAAGTGTAAGTTAGGTGTCCAATTTGTCAGCCACAATATGGCAGTCCTGCTAAAAGTCACCGATTGCTGCCATTACTAGTAAAAAATAAAAATATTTATATATATATATATATATATATATATATATATATATATATACATACACACACACATACACACACACCATAGTTTGTAGCTGGTATAACTTGCACAAACCAATCAATATACACGTATTGGGATTTTTTTTTACCAAAAACATGTAGCAGACTACATACTGGCATAAATTTAGGAAGAAATTGGAAATGTTTGATAGTAAAAAATATAGTTTGTCTTTTTTAAATTGTCGGTCTTTTTTTATATAACACAACAAATTAAAACTGCAGAGGTGATCAAATACCACCAAAAAAAGTTCTATTTGTGGGGAAAAAAAAGGACACAAATTTATTTGGGTACAGTATCGCATGCTAGCGCAATTGTTAGTTTAAATAATGCGTTGCCATATCGCAAAAAATGGCCTGGTCATGAAGGGGGGGGGGTAAACCTTCCAGAGCTGAACTGGTTAAAATGTAGCTAAAACTTTATTTTTTTTTAAAGTTTTGGATAGACAGGAGAGCTACTTGAACACCAGTCAGATTATTCTTGCTGTCTTTGTGCCCAATTGGGGAGATGCACCCTCTTTATTTGTCCTGTTTACCTTTATCGACAAAAGTGAAGGAAAAAAAAGGAAAAAGAAAACACATTTTGGAACAGTAATAGAGTGGAAATCTTTCAATAGAGATACAGTGGGGCAAAAAAGTATTTAGTCAGCCACCAATTGTGCAAGTTCTCCCACTTAAAAAGATGAGAGAGGCCTGCAATTGTCATCATAGGTATACCTCAACTATGAGAGACAAAATGTGAAAACAAATCCAGACAATCACATTGTCTGATTTGGAAAGAATTTATTTGCAAATTATGGTGTGAAATAAGTATTTGGTCACCTACAAACAAGCAAGATTTCTGGCTCTCACAGACCTGTATCTTCTTCTTTAAGGCCGCGTACACACGAGCAGACTGATTTGTTCAAAAGCCGCCACGTCACCGCACCAGGAAGTAAAACACTTCCGCGCATGCGTCAAAACCATTCGGCGCGTGTGCGAGAAGACATGTCTGCTGGTTAGCGTACTAACCAGCAGACATGTCGGGCGGACGGGTTCCCAGCCGACAGATTTCAAAGCATGCTTTGAAATCTGTCGGGTGGCCAAATCCGTCGGCTCGCCCGTACACACGGTCGAATCTGTCTGCTGGGACGGTCGGGCCGACCGTTTCCAGCAGATAGATTTGATCGTGTGTACGCGGCCTAAGAGGCTCCTCTGTCCTCCACTCATTACCTGTATTAATGGCACCTGTTTGAACTTGTTATCAGTATAAAAGTCACCTGTCCACAACCTCAAACAGTCACACTCCAAACTCCACTATGGTGAAGACCAAAGAGCTGTCAAAGGACACCAGTAACAAAATTGCAGACCTGCACCAGGCTGGGAAGACTGAATCTGCAATAGGCAAGCAGCTTGGTGTGAAGAAATCAACTGTGGGAGCAATAATTAGAAAATGGAAGGCATACAAGACCACTAATAATCTCCCTCGATCTGGGGCTCCACGCAAGATCTCACCCCGTGGGGTCAAAATGATCACAAGAACGGTGAGCAAAAATCCCAGAACCACGCAGGGGGACCTAGTGAATGGCCTGCAGAGAGCTGGGACCAACGTAACAAAGGCTACCATCAGTAACACACTACGCCGCCAGGGACTCAGATCCTGCAGTGCCCAATGTGTCCCCCTGCTTAAACCAGTACATGTCCGGTGCCCGTCTGAGGTTTGCTAGAGAGCATTTGGATGATTGGGAGAATGTTCGGAGTCGATTCAATACTTAGAGATTAATATTCCAGCCTCAAAATCACAATTATACTCCCTAAATTTTCTTCCGATGCTCAATACAATTCAAACGACCTTGACATCTTATGCATTTAAGAGACTTTAATGGTTTGGTAGAATTAATACCCTTAAGATGGATATACTCCCTCGTCTTTTATACTTGTTTTAAATGATCCTAATTCATCTCCCAGCTGTGTATTTCCGTAAAATCCACCAGATATTCTCTAAGTTTATATGGAACTCAGCACAGTCCTGAATTAGCTTCAGGACATTATCCCTTCGAAAAACAAGGGTGGTGTAGGGGTACCAGATGTTTCTATTTACCATAAAACAACAATATTAACACGTATTATTGACTGGTTTCATCACTCCGCATCCAAGCTATGGGTACAATTAGAAGGTCGCATGAATCCTATAGATCTATGTGCCCTTCCATGGACTTTGTCTATCCTACGAAAGGGCCTTTCAATACCCGTAGATGTCACTAGGGAAACACTACATATATGGGATCGTATGATACCCATTTATGGAATGTCAAAACAATTGAGCCCTATGACTCCCTTCTTTGGAACGCCAGACTTTTTACCAGCCCTACACTCAATTACGTTCGGCTCTTGGTACAAACAGGAACATAGAAGAATTGCTCAAGTACTTCAGACAGATTCACTATCAATGGTTGACTCTTCATCTACAACGATCTCTCATAACCCGGTGCAGTGGCTACAGAGACATCAAGCTCTATGTTATATAAGATCGATCCCATCAAAACAAGATATCTATGCTAAACCAACTGCATTTGACTCTTTGCCCCTGCAAGAAGAACCAATATCACACTCGATATCTGTATTATACTCTATTCTTTTGCTATCAACCCATTTAGATCTCCCCCCATATACACGGAAATGGGAAAAAGACCTCCAAGAGTCTGTAACCGTATCAGACTGGCAAAAAAGTTTCATTTTGACTCATGAAATGTCAAGAGCTACAAGAACGCAAGAGAAGGCATATAAACTGGTGAGTAGATGGTACGAGTGTCCCTCTACCATGCATCAAATTAACCAGGATATGTGAGTCAAAAGGAAATATGCTCCATATCTGTTGGGACTGTCCCCCGGAGAGAAGGTTTTGGAAACATATCTTTGACCTATATGGAAAACAAGTGGATATAACTATCCACGCATCACCCAGAGTGGCTCTCTTAACCATGATTCCAGGTTCTTTAACCACTTGACCACTGGGCACTTAAACCCCCTTCCTGACCAGACCAATTTTCAGCTTTCGGTGCTCTCACAATTTGAATGACAATTACTCAGTCATACAACATTGTACCCATTTGAAATTTTTGTCCTTTTTTTCACACAAATAGAGCTTTCTTTTGGTGGTATTTGATCACCTCTGGGTTTTTTATTTTTTGCGCTATAAAAGAAAAAGGACTGAAAATTCCGTAAAAAAAAATAAAAAATCTTGTTTCTGTCATATTAGCAGGTTATTTCTCACACACAGCATATTCATACCACAAATTACACCCGAAAACACATTCTGCTATTCCCCCCAAGTATGGCGATACGGCGATACCACATGTGTGAGACTTTTACACAGCCTGGCCACATACAGAGGCCCAACATGCAGGGAATGCCATCAGGCATTCTGGAACACCCAGACCAATTCTGACATTCCTCTGCTACATGGAAAAATCATCATTTATTTGCTAGAAAATTACATAGAACCCCAAAACATTATATATGCTTTTTTAGCCTAGACCCTAGAGAATACAATGGCGGCCGTTACAACTTTTTATCTTTCATGGTATTTTCGCAGACATTTTTTGAACGCGTGTTTTAAAAAAAAACTGTTTTGTGCTTAAAAAAAAAAACAGTAAAGATAGCCCAATTTTTTTTCATAATGTGAAAGATAAAGTTACGCCGAGTAAATAGATACCCAACATGTCACACTTCAAAATTGCGCACACTCATGGAATGGCGCCAAACTTCGCTATTTAAAAATCCCCATAGGCGACGCTTTAATTACTTTTATTGGTTACATGTTTTTAGTTACGGAGGAGGTCTAGGGCCAAAATGATTACTCTCATCTGCATCAGAGCCAATCAGAATAACTCGAATATTCGGCAAAAGGAATATTGCGCGATTTTCTTCTCTGCCCTTCTTTTGCATCAGAGCCAATCAGAATAACTCGAATATTCGGCAAAAGGAATATTGCGCGATATTCCTTTTGCCGAATATTCGAGTTATTCTGATTGGCTCTGATGCAAAAGAAGGGCGGAGAAGATAATCGCGCAATAGGAATATTGCGCGATTATCTTCTCCGCCCTTCTTTTGCCCCCTTATTCTCCTTTCTTTTAAGTAGAGTTAGTGTAGAGTTAGTGTTTAGTGCATATTAGTTTAGTAATACAGGAAATGATCTCCGTTTATGAGAATTTCGCAATCATTTTCGCATTAGCGAAATTTCGCAAAAAATTTTTTGGATAAAATATCACGAATATTCGATATTAGCGAATATTCGCGAATATTCTTCTATATATTCGAGCAATATCGCGAAATCGAATATGGCGTATTCCGCTCAACACTACTAGCCAGTCTCCAGATCTCAACCCCATAGAAAACCTTTGGAGGGAGTTGAAAGTCTGTGTTGTCCAGCGGAGATCTACATGGAGGAATGGGCCAACATACCAGCAACAGTGTATGAGAAACTTGTGAAGACTTACAGAAAATCATTGCCAACAAAGGATATATAACAAAGTATTGAGATGAACTTTTGATACTGACCAAATACTTAATTTCCACCATAATTTGCAAATAATTTCTTTCCAAATCAGACAATGTGATTGTCTGGATTTGTTTCCACATTTTGTCTCTCATAGTTGAGGTATACCTATGATGACAATTACAGGCCTCTCTCATCTTTTTAAGTGAGAGAACTGCACATTTGGTGGCTGACTAAATACTTTTTTGCCCCACGGTATGGATTTTTTCAGATTTCAAACTATTCTACATTCTGTATAAAAAAATATAGGCTTTACGCTATCCTCACCCAACTGCCCGACTGTTTCCGTGAACACCCTATCACTCCATGGGGCCAAATAGAACGTCTCTCCCTAACCCGTCCCCCCCCTTAAACACTGGATTCTGAGTATACCGCTGGGGACGACAATTCCGTCCTCACTTTCACCCACCATGAGGGCCACCGCTAAAGCCAAACTGATTAAACACTCCACCTACAAGTCATCTGTCCCCTTAGACCAAATCCCCCTTGAATCACTACACTACCTCTCACCAGGGCTACCCTTGACCCACTGGTCCCATAAGGGTATCTGCTTCCTCCATCAACTATTCCAAGGAAATAGTCCTAAACCCTTCTCCCAACTCCAGAATGAGTTTGCTCTGTCTCCCACAGAATCCTTTACCTACATGAGGATTCGTCACTGTTTAAAATCAATACCCTCACCCATCTACACAATCCCCCCAAAGACCTGGAAATTCTTAACAGACCCCGTTCCCAACATCAAAGGCATCTCTCACTTCTACACTCTGCTCCACCTTAAAACTCAATTTTCCAAGTCACACTCCAACCTACTGTGGGAAGCTGATTTACAGCGTTCCTACTCCAACGACCAATGGAAACATGCTTTGCAATATATCTATAGGTTTACAAAGTGCTCCGCACTTTGGGAGCTTACCCAAAAAATTACATTACGCTGGTATCTGACGCCAGCTAGACTGGCATTGTTTAATCCCCAAACCTCCAAGCTCTGTTGGAGATGCAAAGCCTCTAAAGGTGACATCTTCCACATATTCTGGGCATGCCCCTATATCCGGACATTTCGGGACAACACGTTTAAACTAATATCGACAGTCACCAAACGATCAGTGCTCCCACACACCTGAGCTTGCATTACTCAACCTTACTATTGAAGACATTCCCTCTCCCCTTAGATGCGTTACTTCACACCTACTACTGGCCGCTAGACTCTGCTTAACAAGACTTTGGAGATCAGAGAAGTCCCCGACCATTGACCAGGTTATTGACCTTGTGGACCTACACTCCAGTTATGAAATTCTGATGGCAACCAGCGTTGACCAACGTACAAAACTCCGACTGGTCTGGAGTCCCTGGGTACACTGTTCTAGAACTGCGATGACCACGTAATGCTACTCAAGTTATAATACGTTAGCCAGACCCTTCTTGACCGAACAATGTGATCGCTCACATGTCACAGTTTACAAGAATTTGCTTATATGCCTATCTGTTCGTTTGCTTGTTTTGCTTATTCCTGATATGAACCCAGCAGGGTTTCCCCCCTTTGCGGGGCCTCGACGCTGGTTTTGTCCCCCTCCTGAGTCACAGAGTGAGCCTGTTTGGGGTGACCTAGAGAGAGAGGAGACCAACTCTATTGTTTTGACCTAACTACATACCCTGCCGCCAATCTGATAGTTGAGAACTTGTTCCTTACTACATTTGTACGTTTTAAGACGTCGCTACACGACGTACAATGTTTAACTTGTACTTTGTATTTGCAAAACTTAATAAAAATGATGGAAAGTAAAAAATATAGGCCCAGATTCACGTACATCGGCGCATTATTGGACCGGCGTAGCGCACCGCCTTTACGTTAGACTTGCGCCATCTAGCCACGTAATCCCCCGATTCACGTAGCTTTTGCGCAGGAAATTGCGCAAGCGTAAGGTTTTTTCCAGAGGCGTAAGGAGGAGTAATACAAATTGGGAGGGACGTGGGCGTGTTACATTGAAATGAGCCGTGACCCCATGCAAATGAAGGGCCGGCCGGCTCGCGCATGCGTGCGTGAAGGAGACCATGTCAGCTCCGCTGTGCGCATGCTCACAACTCGGGAGCGGCGCAATCAGTGAAATTGGAAATGGACTAGGGCAACGTTGTGAACTACGCAGACAGCATAAATAGACACACACAAACGCACTTGCATTGCAAAAGTACATCCCTTTGTGTCCCTTCCCATTGAACCAAGTGATTTTGTTCCTGTTGTTCGTTGCAGTGTGTCTTGTAGTTGTCAGATTAGTGTTCTGTGTGATCAAGTGCTTGTTGGTATATTTGTGAAAGTGTTTTTGATAAGTGTTTGAGAGACTGTTTGTTTGATTGATATATTTTTGTTTGTTTGTTTTCTTGCTTTATTTTTTATTTTATTTTTTTTGGTGACTGTTTCTTGCTGAGTGCTAGTGTGATTTTTGGGTGTTCGTTTTCTCTTTGTGTGTGTTCTTGCCTGATTGGTTGTGCTTGTATTTGTGACTGATTTTTGGAGACTGGTAGTGAGTTTGTTTGGAAGTATGACTGAGAGAAAAAGAAAGCTTAATTTTACTGTGGGGGAAAAAAGAATTCTTGCCCGGGCCATTAGCGAGTATGGGCGTTTTCTCCACGGCCCGCAGAGTGCCACCACCACCCCGGCCAGGAGGAGGGAGATATTGGATAGGATCACGGAGCAGGTGAATTCATCGGGGGAGGGGGAGACACGGACCCGGTCTGGGATCGAAAAAAAAATAAATGATCTCCGGCGTCTGGTGAAAAAAAAACTGGCCGCAATGCATGCCCATGCCAGGGGCACAGGAGGGGGCCCACCATGCCGTATTAGGCTTACAGCGACGGAGCATGTGGTGGCCCTGACCTTTCACCGGCATGAAGTGGAGGGCCTGCCAGGCTTTGACACAAGTCCGGTCCCCGCGGTGCCAGGTAAGGTTTTTTGTTCTATCAGGTGTGTAGCATGTGTGGGGGAGGGGGTGAAAGGGAATATGTGCCAAGTGTGTGGATCCTCCAACCTGTGAATGGTTTGTGTCATCCACAGATGTGCAGGAGGGTGCAGGGCCATCTGGCCTGACCGCTCCAACACCAGGACAGCAGCCTAATGAGGCCCCCCCAACAAGGCCACAGTCCGCGGAGGAGGTTCGAGAGGAGGAGGACGATCATGAGGAGGAGGACGATCATGAGGAGGAGGACGACGATCATGAGGAGGAGGAGTCAGGCACTGGACGAGTGGTTTGTGCGGACTCTTCCCCTCTGGCTGGCAGAAGCCTGCCCTCCCTAAGGGGGAGCCCCCCCCCCTCCTCCCCCAACATGGCTCCCGACACAAGGGCCTCCCCTTCTCCCCGCCCACAACCATCAGCTGGAGGCAGGATCCAGAGCACCAGGGGGGCGCCCAATCTCCTGCCCGCCAGTCTGCGAAGGGACCAGGCCCTCCAGACCCGCCATCTGGGACAGCTCTGCCAGACTTTTGGGCGGGTGGAGGAGAGCCTGTCCTCCATGAAGGATACGCTGGGTAACCTGGACTCCCACTCCCGGGCTTTCACAACCTGCCTAAATGAACTGCAGACTACAGCAGCAGGCGTTGGGCAGGATGTGAGGGCCCTTACCCAGGCTATCCAGGCCAACACGGCAACACTTGGTGCTTCCCTGGACAGAATTGCCGTGGCCTTGGAGGGCAGGCCGCCAGGTGGGCAGATATCAGGGGCTGCTCCTCCTTCCCCGGCTTTGCCCCTCCCCCATGAGTCTCCCCTGAGGGGCCGGGGCCGTGGCCGGGGGCGCCCCAGGCGTGGCTCACGCAGAGGGCAATACATTTTTTTTTCCCCTTTTTTTTTTTTTGCTGACATTTTTTGCATTTTTTTTTTGCTGACATTTTTTTTACATTTTGGGTTGTGCATGCTGTTTGAATGTGGGGGTGACATTCCTGCTGGAAAAGGGGTGTCATCCTCAATTTTGGTGGAGAAGGGTTCCCCAGGACCAGGGAGAAGTGATCCTCAGGTCCGTGTGATTGGTGTATGAATGTTCAGTGACATAATTGGAGCCTTGACGTGGCGTTACTGCTAACCAGTCCTGCATGGTGGACTGGTGCCAATCCAATTTGATGAGGATGTGGGGTGTGTGTGCTAGGGACCACAGTGGTGTGCATGCATGCATTCTCATTGTGCCATGATTAATGTGTGTGTTTAACGTGCAAAGATGCCCAATATGAGCTGCCTCCTGACTGCTCTTCCCTCAGAAGACGGGGTATCCTCGGTTAGGGGTTGATTGTCTGGTTGGGGGGTCAGGTCATCACGTAGCTCAACCTGCAGGCCCTTCCTCACTGCGAGATTGTGCAGCATGCAACATGCAACGATGATATGGCACACGAAGTTTGGGGAATACAACAGTGTACCCCCAGACTTATCCAGGCATCGGAAACGTGACTTCAGGAGGCCAAAGGTGCGCTCCACCACTGCACGGGTTTTGATGTGTGCTTGATTGTATCTTTCCTCCCCTGGGGTTTGGGGGTTCCGGAGAGTCATGAGATGGGGTCCCAGTGCATATGCAGAGTCACCTGGAAGGGAAAAGACAGGAGAATGTTAGTCATGCATGTGCCACTTGTGAGGTGTGCATCACGGGAGGGGATAGTCATGCCTGACTCCCATGTCACTCACCAACCAGCCAGGTGTTCCCATACACGTTCTGATCGAATTCCATTCGGATGTGGCATTGATTGTAGATGTAGCTGTCATGGGTGGATCCGGGGTGTTTGGCACGGACGTGCCATATGAGGCCTTGGGCATCAACTATCACCTGTACGTTGATGGAGTGCCAATTCTTCCGATTGCGGTACATGTGCTCTGTCTCATGGGGGGGCTGGAGTGCCACATGTGTGCAATCAATGGCCCCGATGGTGCGTGGGAATCTGGCAATTCTGTAGAAATCTGTCATTGCCTTCAGCCGCAGGTCCTCAGTGGTGGGTTTGATGATTTGGTTGGCCATGCGTCTTAGGATTGCAGGGACAACCTGGTGCACACATCTGCTCATGGAGGATTGTGACATCCCAGCCACCACTCCACTTGTTCTTTGAAAAGAGCCACTGGCAAGGACATGGAGTGTTGCCATGACCTTGACCAGTGGCTGCACTGCATGTGAGCGTTGTGTTCGGCTGGTGATGTCCTCCTGCAGGGTTGTGGTTAATTCCAGGATGGCATGAGGGGGGAATCTGAAGATGCGATACACCTCAGAATCACTCATGCCAAAGAGGTCTATGCGTGTGCGGTATACCCTCTCCCGTGCCATCCTCCGTGCCATCCTCTGTGCCCTCCTCCTTCTTTGGTCATCTAAATTCACTAGTGCAGCTATGAGCGACGATGCCCCTGGCATGTTGGCAGTCAAATTGTAGTGCAACACGTGTGTGTGGTCTGCTCCTCAGTAACGGTGTTGCTTTCTGTGAGATGTAGACGTTTTTTCAAAATTTAGACCAGCTTTTAGGTGCTCTAACTTTAGACAGGACATTTTGCTGTTGCGCACATCGCGTAGCCTGCGCAGCAACTGCGTTTTTTTGTGGATCCCCGCAACTCCCTCATTAGCATATTTGACTAGCAAATCAATGGTGTGTCTAGCGCATTTTTGCGCGGACGGATGCGTCTGTCTAACGAAATTACGCTGGACAAAAAAAAGTAGATTTCTGGCGTAATTCGTTTTCTGAATTGCGCGCATCTAAACGCACGCGCACATTTAGACTTACGCACGCGCAACACTAGTTGCGCAGGCGTAATCGCTCTGTGAATCTGGGCCATAGGCTTTAGTTAAAAAGTCCAATCATAATGCAACTCTAAAAGACCATTCTAGATTCTGTGCAGTACTCTCTCTGATTAGGTCATAATAGATATTTGCTACACATGATTAAAAGCAATACCACAAAAAAAAACATTGCTGTGTGGAGGTATTCAACTGTCTTTAGAGATCAAGAAGGAACTTTTTTGAAGTTGAATAAACTGAACTGAACTAAACTTTTATTTCTTGTCAGGTCCTTATGATGGCATGAATTGTTCAGTGAAAGTATTGCTATATAAAGTTAAACAGGCTATGTAACCACTTAAGACCCGGACCAATACGCTGGTAAATGACCCAAGGTGTTTTTGCGATTCGGCACTGCGTCGCTTTAACAGACAATTGCGCGGTCGTGCGACGTGGCTCCCAAACAAAATTTGCGTCCTTTTCTTCCCACAAATAGAGCTTTCTTTTGGTGGTATTTGATCACCTCTGCGATTTTTATTTTTTGCGCTATATACAAAAATAGAGCGACATTTTTGAAAAAAAAACACTATTTTTTACTTTTTGTTAAAAAAAAATCAAATAAACTAAATTTTAGTCAAACATTTAGGCCAAAATTTATTTAGCCACATGTCTTTAGTAAAAAAAAAAAATCGCAATAAAAAAAAATAGCTACCTAGCGGGAACAGCGACACTAATACAGCGATCAGAAAAATGATCGCTTAGTGACGCTGGCAATAGGGAGTGAAAGGGTTAACTAGGGCGGTGATCAGGGGGTTAAAACTTTATTAGGGGGGGTGGGGGGGCTATCCTGAACCTAACACTAACTGTTTTTTACAGTGCCTGTCACACTGACACTAAATGCAGTGATTAAATCACTGCATTCAGTAACACTGTGACAGGGGGGTGGGGGGGGCGATCACAAGGGGTTAATATGCCTATGTGAGTGTGTGTCAGTGTTGTGTTGGTGCACACTTACTTGTCATGTCTTCTCTCATCAGCAGCGCTGGGAAACAGCGCTGCGATGAGAGAATACATCATTTCCTCCTTCCTGTGTAAACACAGGAGGAGGAAGTGACAGGCTGGGAGCGCGCTCCCATTGGCTGGGAGCGATCGCGGGGGGGCGGAAAACACGGACATCCGCCCGCAGATCCCGGATCGCTCCCAGAGGTAGGGAGACCCCCGCACGCCGCGGAGGGGGTCCCGATGGGACCCCCGAACCGCACTCAGGCGGGGACGTAAATTTACGCCCTTGTGCCTGTACGAGCCATGTTGTGGCCGTATATGTGCGTGCGGGGGTCTTTAAGTGGGTAAAATAGTTACCCATTTCACTGGTTTGCTCCCTCACAGCATTTACATCAGCAAAGGGAGCAGAATCTTGCATATCCAGACAGTGAGGGAGTGACACATTATATTTGGAATTTAAGGCCCTCTATTTTCTTCTTGCATGGGCACCTTAAAGCAATTCTGTCATCAATTAACCAGACCCGGACCATTATGCAGGTTAAGGACCTTGCCCCTTTTTGCGATTCAGTACTGCGTCGCTTTAACTGACAATGGCTCCCAAACAAAATTGGCATCCTTTTTCCCCACAAATAGAGCTTTCTTTTGGTGGTATTTGATCACCTCTGCGGTTTTTATTTTTTGCGCTATAGACAAAAATAGAGCGCCAATTTTGAAAATAATGCTATATTTTTTACTTTTTGCTATAAAAAATATCCCCCAAATAAGATATAAAAAAATATTGTTTTCCTCAGTTTAGGCCGATACGTATTCTTCTACCTATTGTTGGTAAAAAAAATCGCAATAAGCGTTTATCGATTAGTTTGCGCAAAATTTATAGCGTTTACAAAATAGGGGATCGTTTTATGGCATTTTTATTTACCTTTTTTTTTTTTACTACTAATGGTGGTGATCAGCAATTTTATTTGTGACTGTGACATTATGGCAGACACATCAGACAATTTTGACACAGCGAAAAAGTGCTGTAAAAATGCACTGATTACTGTAAAAAAGACAATTGCA
This sequence comes from Rana kukunoris, assembly GCA_029574335.1. NCBI lineage: Eukaryota > Metazoa > Chordata > Amphibia > Anura > Ranidae > Rana > Rana kukunoris. The sequence goes on from CM056056.1 coordinate 122,503,771, forward strand.
GTTTAGGAGTTAACCACTAGGGGCACTGTAGGGGTTAAGTGTGACCTCATATGTGTTTCTAACTGTAGGGGGGCGGCCTGGATGTGTGACGTCAGTGATCACCTTTCCCTATATCAGGGAACAGACATTCACTGCCACAATAAAGAACGGTGAAGGTGTGTTTACACACACCTCTGCCCGTTCTTCAGCTCCTGTGACCGTTCATGGGACAGCGGCGGGATTGGATCCGCGAGCCCCGCATGCGCGGGCGACCCCACAGCTAGGCTCTTAAAGAGGACGTACAGGTACGTGCTTGTGCCCAGTTGTGCCATTCTGCTGACGTACAGTATATCGGCAAGGAGGGGTGCTTAAGTGGTTAAAAAACAACAGGTATAAAGCACCTATAGGTCCCTGCATTTACTGTATTATTCTCCAATCCCAAACTGTATACCTTAATTTGACCTTTCCTGATGAAACTTAAGCTTGTCCATCCCTTCCTGCTTCATACACATTTCTATTGGCCAAGGAGGCAACTCATAACAGTTGTGGACCCATAGACGTGTCTCCAAACTATGGCCATAGGACTGGATGTGCCCCATTGCTTGCTTTTATCCATCCCTTGGGGCATTATTACCCCATGATAAAATACAGTTCCTGCCACTGACAATGACAATGGGACACTATTCCTTCCACTGACCCCAATGATGGGGCACTATTCCTCTTACTGACACCAACGATAGGGCATTATACATCCCCCTATTATCAAGGATGGGGAATTGTTTACTGAAAAAGAACCTAGGATATTTTCTACTCCTGCTAACCACAGTCTGGCCCCCCTAAAGGTTTGAAGGACAGTAAACTGGCTCTTTGTTTAGAAAGTTTGAAGACCCCTATTGTAGAGGTTTGAAGGGAGTGGGCAAGCTTGGATGCGATCAGGGCAAGAGTCAAAGCTTAGCCAGTTAAAATAGCTCACCATTTTGTACATCTTTATGAAATATCTTCGACTTGAGTTTTGGGCATCTGTAGGCAGGGGTGTATTAAGGTTTTGTGCTGCCCTAGGCCTGACTAAATTCGTGCACCCTCTAATTTAAATATGACCCACCCCTTCCTGTCAAGGCCACACCCCTTGCGGGTTAATAAACCACCCTGAAATTGTCAAGTGGGGACACCAGTTCTGATGGCCTGAGGGGGGGAAGGGGCAATGGATTATTTTAATCTGCACAGATTTCCTCTCACTTCCTGTTTGGCTTTGGGACAGGACGGTAGGGGAAATCTCTGCAATGGGACAGGAATGGTAAAAAATTTGATTGATGCCCCCCCCCCCCCACAGTTGCAGAATGCCAACTGCCCACATACTGGAAGCAGTGCAGCTGATTTATGGGGGTGTTAAACTAATTTGCCTAACAGTGTAGTGCAAGCCAGCGGGGACACTGTCCGTGCTGCCCCCCTGCAAAGTGCTGCCTAAGGCCTGGGCCTTGTTGGCTTAGGCCAGGATACAGCATTGCCTGTAGGTCTATGTTAAAATCCCAGACTCCAGACAATACTACAGACAAAGATACAGCCATAAGGAACATGTTAGGACCAGCTTTTTACAATTAAATATGTGCATTCTGAGGACATAAACAATAGATTCATACCACTGCAAACACATCACTTCCCTCTATGTTCCTACAATTTTTTGAATGGTTCTGCATTGGAACAATTCTCTTCAAAGTTCTTAAAAATTAAATAGGTCCTTTTGTCAAGGTGCTTTAAAATGAAATAGTACAAATCACATAAAAAAATATATATATATATATATATATTGGTGTTCTTACTTGCTTTGATATATGTACAGTATAGCTATAAATCTGAAAGTGAAACTTCAATCCCAACTACTGAGGCGATGCTTGACCACAACGGAACAACTTGGAGAACTTCTAGTCAATAAGTACCGAATTAGGACATGTAGTAGGAGAAATAATGGTTTATGAAGAGGTGCAATGAGAGCCTTAATAGGAGCTGTGAGACTTTGGTATATGAATTAGACTATTTTTTAAACCTGCCAGTATAATATTACTTGTACAAATCAACTTAGATATGATCTGAGACCCAAGAGTCCTCTTCCTAGGTTTTAACATTTTCAAGATACTAGAAATGGAAATGTTTTATATTTTTCCTAACCATAAATAGTAACAATAATGAAAAGCTAATATTCACATTTCTCCTCAAAGGCTACAACACAAAATAAAACCCCAGCCCATAAATAGGAAACAGGCGTAAAACAATTCAAATAACAGGCATGAAAAATCTCATTGAGGGACTGTAAAATCCCTGATCTATAAAAAGAGAAGAGACTACAAAATTCTTCTGTACATCACATTTTTGTTAAGGATTTGGCAGTTTTTCTAATTATTGTAGACTGCTGCCACAATGACAAATCCAATACATGTCTTATCAGGGGAATTTCATGAGGTACCAGGTCTGAATTTTTGCAAGGCAATACTGCTCATGAAAATAAAACCTATGAGCTATATTTTTGTTAGAGGATGTATCTGCATGTACAATTAAAGGAGCAGAGCACTCAAAACCAACATTTTACTTATATTTGAGCCTGGTGGGCCTTTGACTTATGTCTTTCATACTCTATGGTCATCCTGCCATCATTTCTGGCTATTTTCTTGTCCACCTGAAAGTTGTGAGTGTTCCTGTCTTTGTGGGAAGCTCTTATGGTTATCTCCATTGTGATGAAAATAAATAAGTGCGCTGATTGAATAAATAGTTACACCAACCGGTGTGCTAATATACATAAATACATAATCAATTAAATTAGACCATAAGTGAATATTGTCTGTATGTAATGTTCCACAAACACCACATATATATTGGTGATGTAATATATAAGTCCCAATACGTGCAATAGTTGCTGAAAAACTTGTGAAAATTCTTCCAGGATCTTAAATACGTGTAGAAAAAAGCCTTCACCACACTCTATTGTTTACACCCAAAAGTGCTCAAATGGTTAATGCGCTTACCAGAACACCCTGACTTCTCTAATTAAAAATAAAGTCAGAAACAGCATCAGCAGTATTGTGACTGCAAGCACATCGATATGACAGGATAGCTGGTATTCTCAATCCCAGGTTAGATACGGTGACATATATGCAAAAGAAAAATAACAATGCCCCATCGCATAATACTGCTTAGTTTATTTAAAATTAGGACATAAAACAGCCAGATGGCCTCTTACATTAAAAGGATGCCAGACCCGGCATCAAGGCTGCTCGCTCGTAGGTCGTATGGTGATCCGCTCTGATCTAGTCTGCTCTGCAGCGACGTGTAGAAGCGTGCGTTCCACTCTACGACTCCAACAACCAGATAGCCGGAAACTGGGTGTAAAAACATGTGACTAGGTACGCTGCCGACGTATGTTTCGTTCTCCAAACGTCTTCAGGGCGCGTCATTATATAAAATAAATAAAAACTCCAACAGTGGTCTCATCAATAGGGAATACAGGTGAAATATTGGGTTTGGATAAACTGGCTCTTTAGCATAAAATGGGATATAAAACACGTATCTGTCTTATGCCGCGTACACGCGATCGGTTTGTCTGATGAAGGCGGTCTGATGGACCATTTTAATCAGACAAACCGGTTGTGTGTGGGCCCTATCGATTAAAAAACTAGGAACTTGTTTTAAAATTATCTAGTTAACTAACCGATAGGAAAAAGACGATAGTCTGTAGGCACGTCCATTGGTTAAAAATCTATGCATGCTCAGACTAAATTAGGGAATGGGAGCGCTCGTTGTGGTAAAACTAGCGTTCGTTCTGGAAATAGCACATTCGTCACACTGTAACAGACTGAAAAGCGTGAATCGTTTTTTACTAACACGGAATCAGCTAAAGCAGCCCCAAGGGTGGCGTCATTGGATTTGAAATTCCCCTTTATAGTGCCGTCGTACGTGGTTAACGTGACCGCGTTCTGACACGATCGTTTTTTTTTTAACCGATGGTGTGTAGCCACGACTGATCATCAGTCAGCTTCATCGGATAACTGATGAAAAAAAACATCAGTCCGTTTTCATCGGATGGACCGATCGTGTGTACAGGGCATTGCTCCTATGCTGCCCAGAACATTGCAAAGAAATTCAACAATGTACACATCTATCACTGAAGCAACAGTGATATAACTTGCAGTACCTTTTACAGACTCTTTCATAAAATAAAATAAAAATCATGAAGTCATTATTGAAACAGCTTAATTCACACCTCATGTTATTATTAGTCCAAGCCTGAAAAGGTGTGACATTTTATGTACCATAGCAAGTATATTGTCATTGATGTGTTAGTATCCTTGATACTTTTTTTAACCACTTCCTTACTGGGCATGTATACCCCCTTCCTGAGCAGGTGAAATTTCAGCTTGTGGCACTGCGTCGCTTTAACTGACAATTGCATCGTCGTGCGATGTGGCTCCCAAACAAAATTGACGTCCTTTTTTCCCCACAAATAGAGCTTTCTTTTGGTGGTATTTGGTCACCTCTGCAGTTTTTATTTTTTGCGCTATAAACAAAAAAGAACGACAATTTTGAAAAAAATAGAATATTTTTTACTTGTTGCTATAAAAAATAGCCCACTTAAAAAAAAAAAAAAAAAAAATTCAGTCTAGGCCGATACATATTCTTCTACATATTTTTGTTAAAAAAACAAAAAAATCGCAATAAGCGACTGGCTGGCGCAAAAGTTATAGCTCCTACAAAATAAGGAACATAATTATTATTATTATTTTTTTTTACTAGTAATGGCGGCGATCTGCGATTTTTTATTGCGACTGCGACATTATGGCGGACACATCGGACACTTTTGACACATTTTTGGCACCATTCACATTTATACTGCTATCAGTGCTATAAATATGCACTAATTACTGTATAAATGTGACTGGCATGGAAGGGGTTAACACTAGGGGTTGAGGAAGGGGTTAAATATGTTCCCTGTATAGTGTTCTAACTGTGGGGGGAGGGGGTGACTGGGGAGTGACCGATCTGTGTCCCTATGTACAAGAGACATAGATCGCCATTGTGAGAGCCAGCAATGAGAAATGATCTCATATGTTTACATATGAGATCATCTCTCATTCGCCGCACAGATCGCATCGCAAACGGCCAAACTGATTGGCCGTTCGCGGCGATCTGTGATTGGCTATGTCCAAGGGACACGCCCAGCACAGAAGTTCCCCATTGCGCGCTCTGGGGCGCGCGCGGGGAACGACGAAAGGGGCGGCCGTAAAAACACGGCGCCTCAGGGAAGTAGAACCACCCTGTGGCCGTATATAGTCGTACGGCCATAGGGAAGTGGTTAAAATTGTTATTATCGTCATTGGATTGTTGTGAAAGTTAAAAGACAAGTAAAGGATTTTTTTTTTTTTTCATTCATACTTACCTCGGTGAATGAAGCATCGATTTGATGCTGCATCTGTCCCCCAATGCCTCTACACCAAGAACCGAGTGATCAAACACCACTGATCTCTCAGTTTTCAGAGATCTGGGAGCAGAGAGCTGCAGACTTGTCAGTCACAGCTCTCTGCTCTGCCCCCCTTGCTCACTGGAGTGCTGGGCCTTGGAGGGGGCGGGTGCAGCCGGCTCAGGCTCATAGCGGCCCGCTGAAAGGCTGAGAGGGGTGTCAGTCAAGGTATCTGGCGGATCCAGACTTTGTCATGATGACGCAGTGCCTGGACTGATATCGGTGACGTCAGCAGAGAGCAGACTTCAGCCCGCTCTATGCTGAAAACTGGATCACAGGAGTGCAAAATGAACTGCACTCCTGTGATCCATAACAGAAGCCCAGTCAAATGAGCTTTGGTTGTACTCCTCCTTTAAGGAAGTGGCACATAGCCACAGATCAGCACTTAGAGCCCTTTTACACTGAGACAGCCTTCAAGCATTTTAGCGGTAGAAATAGCAACTGTAAAGCGCATGAAAACTGCCTCCAATGCCCCTGCATATGAAAGCCTGAGTGCTTTTCACACTGAGGTGATGTGCTTGTGGGCCCTTAGAAAAAGCCTTGCAAGCAGCATCTTTGGGGCAGTGTAGGAGCGCTGTACACAGCTCCCAGTTTGCCCCTGCCCATTGCAATGAATCCAAATAAATTTGGCAGAGAGCAGCAATTTTATTAGTGCTTTAGGCTGGGTTCACACTGCAGCACGGAGCGGCTCACAGCAGGGGTCCAGTGCATCCCCGTTCCAGATCCGATTTCAGCTCAAATTTTGGGCTGAATTTAGACCTGAAATGGACCAAAAGACGCACAGGACTCCTGTGCAATTTACACTGGAGCCGATCCAGAGATGTGTGAACCAGCTCTATAGAGCGCAATAGTGTGAACCCATCCTTACGGTGAACATTAAAAACACAGAATTCCTTTAACCACTTCCCGACCGCCGCATGTAGATATACGTCGGCAGAAGGGCACGTTAAGGCAGATGCACGTTTGCGCGGGTCCGATTGGGACCCCCCCCCGCTACATGCGGCGGTCGGAAACCCGCGGGGAGCAATCCGGGACGAGGGCGCGGCTATTCGTTTCTAGCTGCCCGCTCGCGATCTCTCCCCGGAGCTGAAGAACGGGGAGAGCCGTATGTAAACACGGCTTCCCCGTGCTTCACTGTGGCGGCTGCATCGATCGAGTGATCCCTTTTATAGGGAGACTCGATCGATGACGTCAGACCTACAACCACACCCCCCTACAGTTGTAAACACAAACTAGGTGAACCCACAAATCCTACAGTGCCCCCTGTGGTTAACTCCCAAACTGCAACTGTCATTTTCACAATAAACAATGCAATTTCAATGCATTTTTTGCTGTGAAAATGACAATGGTCCCAAAAATGTGTCAAAATTGTCCGAAGTGTCCGCCATAATGTCGCAGTCACGAAAAAAATCGCTGATCGGCGCCATTAGTAGTAAAAAAATAAAATAAAAATGCAATAAAACTATCCCCTATTTTGTAAACGCTATAAATTTAGCGCAAACCAATCGATAAATAGGTAGAAGAATACGTATCGGCCTAAACTGAGGAAAAAAAAAATTATATATGTTTTTGGGGGATATTTATTATAGCAAAAAGTAAAAAATATTGCATTTTTTTCAGAATTTTCGCTCTATTTTTGTTTATAGCACAACAAATAAAAACCGCAGAGGTGATCAAATACCACCAAAAGAAAGCTCTATTTGTGGGGAAAAAAGGAACGCCAATTTTGTTTGGGAGCCACATCGCACGACCGCGCAATTGTCTGTTAAAGCGACGCAGTGCCGAATTGTAAAAACGCCTTTGGGCATTTAGCAGCATATTGGTCCGGGGCTTAAGTGGTTAAATACCATGCCTGGGGGTGCCCTTAACTTTCTTGTGAAGTGGTGCATCTGTACAATGTATATAACCTACTACTACAGCAAAACAGACATTCACAAAGCAAAAAAATGCCATTTAAATGTATTAACTTTTCTTTGTCAAGAAATGAGAATTGTATATACAGTGCCTTGCAAAAGTATTCACCCCCTTGGCTTTTTCCCTATTTTGTTACATTAAAGCCTTTAGTTCAATGTTTATTTTAATCCAGGGTTCAACGAAATCTGGGCGCCTGGTCGCAATTGCGACTAGAATTAGCGACCTGACTCCAGGATAACCCATCCTGTGTCTCTGTGCGCCTCCACCTCCCCCACCGTGCAATCGTGTCGGGCCACGCCGAACGATAATTGAGGCCGCGGCTTTGCGGCCTTCTGCAGGCCTATGTTTCCTTCTGTGATCTGGCGCCATCTTGTGGTGGCCGTTGGTATGACATACAACCAGCAATGCCAATGGAGGTTCCCCTGTGTTTTCACTGCCATCTCCTTCCCTCTAATTAGAACCCCCAAATATTATATATATTTTTTTATTCTAACATCCTACAGAATAAAATGGCAGTCTTGTAATACTTTCTGTCACACTGTATTTGAACAGCGGCCTTACAAGCACACCTTTTTGGGAAAAAATACACTGTTTTTAATTAAAAAAATAAGACAACAGTAAAGTTAGCCCAATTTTTTTTATATTGTGAAAGATAATGTTACGCCGAGTAAATTGATACCCAACATGTCACACTTCAAAATTGTGTCCGCTCGTGGAATGGCAACAAACTTTTACCCTTTAAAATCTCCATAGGCAACGTTTAAAAAATTCTACAGGTTACATGTTTTGAGTTACAGAGGAGGTCTAGGGCTAGAATTATTGCTCTCGCTCTACCAATTATGGCGATACCTCACATGTGTGGTTTAAACACCGTTTTCATATGCGGGCGCTACTCACGTATGTGTTCGCTTCTGCGCACAAGCTCGTCGGGAGAGGGGGCGCGTTTCTGGCTCCTAACTTTTTTAGCTGGCTCCTTTGTCAAACCCTGTTTTAATCTGAATTATATGTGATGGATCAGAACACAATAGTTTAAGTTGGGGAAGTAACATTTTAAAAATATATACATTTAAGACATAAGACATAACTTAAAAAAAGAAAACTAATGCAGCTGCTATATGTAAATATTGGTAAGCTGAAACATACTATATTAAATGTTTAGTTTTGGGTTTAGATACACTTTAAGTCTGAACTTAATAAAAAAAGTTAATAAAATTAGAATGTGTGAACAGTACAGACAGAAGTTTGTGAATTAAAAAAAGACAATGCACAACATACAGGCTAATCTTATACAGGTGAATTGCAACGCTAATCGATGTTTGCTTTCTCTATAACAGTTTTTTGCTTAAATATCTAAAAAGTATTATTATTATGTCAAGAAACCCTAGCAATATTGTTTTAGTTTATTTTGAAGAGTTAACGGATACAGTGGTAGATACAAAATGATTAATGCAGTTAAATGCCAACAGGCAGCATGGAGCACTAGTGGACCTCTATAATGCCCCATTAACAGTAACATGGATTTCATTTTTGATTAAATAGGTTTATCATGGGAATAAAGATAATTGATGACTGTTAATTGTTTTTTGCCTTCATGCTAATTGCTCTAAGTCACTTCTGGGGGCTTTCTCCGGGAGACCTTCTAACATCATTTAGCTAAAATGCAGAGTTAGAAGAGGCGTGAGACTTTTGAGGCTGCCGCTGGCTTAAACCTATTAACTAAACAGAGTTTTGTTCGACCTATCTGAACAGCGCAGTTGTTAATAAACAGCTATTACCAGCACGTTTCATGACATTAAGAAATGAGTGCACAGGAGGCCAACATGCCTTAAGTGTGAACATTTTTATAATTAATAGCCAATTAATCTTTTTCTTTCTTTTTTTTTTTTATAAATTCTTTATTTATTTTTTTTCATATGTAGCGGGGACAGTTTTTGCCTCTCCAAAGACATATTGATGTTTTACAATGTTATTCTATGGACTGGTGTTGTTAATAGATGTTTGGCACCATCTAGTGGTGAAAATGTGGAATGGACTGCACCATCTTTTGGTTTTTCCAAGAAGCATGAGAGGAGTGATGTGAAGGACTTACCCATGAACACTCGGGGCTGCAAGGCATGCTGGGAAGGTGATAAAAGGTTTGGTGGTGGCCATTTTAGCTCTCTGGTTCCTGGGACATACGCCCTGGAGGAGCTCTCTCTCTCTCTCTCCCTCTTTCGGTGCGATCTACGGAATTCCGGCCTACTTTCTGCAGAAGCAAGCCATCGATCTCAAGAAGGGTGACGGAGGACTTCCGATCGGCTCTGGAGGAGAATCAGACAACCGGATGATTGCTAGAGACCGGACTGAGACCGTGAGGAGTGAAGGCATCCATCCGCCTGGACCTCGTATGGAGTGAAGACATCCATCCGCCTGGACCTCGTGTGGTGAGAGGGCTCATGCCCAAAGTCTTGTACTGTTTGACACACATCTAGGCTGCCTTGGTAGTGTTGCTGGGACTGATAGTTCCACGCTGTCGCGGTGTGCCATAAAGCCACACGTGCAAAGGCCTCAAGCCTAAACCAACTGTTGGTGCCGGTCATTGGAGTTGTGCTCCCAGGAGAGAGTGTACAGGTACCTCTCACAGTTAGACTACAGTTTCAGTTTATTTCACACCACTCATTAACCAGAGAGCACTTGGATTACAAATCTTTCTCTTAAATTGCTAGCAGAAGAAAAGAAGATCAGAGACTAGACTGTTCTCATTGCAAGGCCTTGCAGTACTGCTACCATTTACCAGACACTGTCTGAGGTGGGAACATTAAGTCCATTACACGCTGTGATCTTATTCTTGTTAGATGTTGTACATTGCATAGCGTGTTTACTGATTTTTGTATGGTGTGCTGGAAGTGGGAAGGTGCGCAGTGTTGAGTTGTGGCCTGCGCACTAGTCCCACTTGGAGACGCCAAAGTCCTGCTGATAGGGGAGGACATTAGGGGATTGCTGCCTATAATTTCCTGTAATATTTGTTGCCCACCAAATGTGTTCTCGTGGTTAAGTACAGAATCTATTTCAGTAAAAGTAACTGTTGTTTCGGCACAGCCTGTGTATGATTACTTTCCCCTTCAACACCAAAGCTTTATATCTGTATTGCACCACAGCTGTGTCAAGGGGAGTGAGACCAAAAATACTCGGGGGTGTCAAGGCAGAGTACAGGCCCAAATTTACAATCAGCCGCTCCTTCGGGGGTCAGCGCTACACGTGGGGGCTCGTCCGGGATCACTGTCTCTCTGCAAGTGAAGCCCACCCCTTGGCACCAATATGGATCCTAGTACAGTGGCCCGAAGGTGTGGGGCGGAAGGCGCTCGCTCAGAAGCGAGCGTAGCAATCGCACTCCCGGGAGAAGCCTGGGAGAACGAACAGGTCAACAAGATTGTAATGGCATTGTCCCCAATTAGGAAGGCCTGGGTGGTTGCAACCAGATCAGATTGTGAGACCTCCCATACTTATGCTCTATTGGAATGGAGGAAGGGAATTCCGGAGAACTTTAGAGGCTCAAGTGTACAGCTAGCTGGGAGAAGCACGTTTTACCTGACACACCCAGAAGGGCCTGAAGGGAGCCCTGTCAACTCTAGCTGTGTTAAGCCAACGATGCTGGGAGTTAGTTTTGGGTCAACCCCAACCAAAACCGGTTCAAGGCCCCCTCAGGGGGGGGGAAAGACTGTGTTTGACACAAGCAGGGGAGGTTCTCAGTCGGAACGACAACTATCTGACCTAAAACGGCAGTGCCGCACTATACAAGAAAGATTCAAGGAGGCCTCCGGCATGATCGCAGAACACATTGAAGGGTTAAGTGCCTCATGTAAGGACTCGACTGGTAGTAAGCAAAGGTCAAGACCTGCCTCATTTCTCCAGAGACGCACCCACAGCCACTTGCCAGAGGTGACGATTCGGAAGGACTTCAAAATCGAAGGACAGATAGGAGAAAAGGATCAGAAAGGACTCTTCAATTGGTGAGGGACAGGTTCTATTGGCCATACATGAGATCTGAAGTGGAGAGTTACTGTCATTCCTGTCTCAGGTGCATACAGAGGAAGACCTTACCTCAGAGAGCCGCCCCAATGGGCCATTTAGAGAGCCAAGGACCTATGGACCTAATATGCATAGATTTCCTATGTGTGGAATCCGATCTCAGTGGACAAGGAAACATCCTGGTGGTCACGGACCATTTCACCCGATACGCTCAGGCATTCCCTACCAGGGACCAACAGGCATCTACAGTGGCAAGGACTCTAGTGGAAAAATTCTTTGTTCATTACGGCTTACCTCAGTGGATCCACTCAGACCAGGGGAGAGATTTCGAGAGCACCCTCATTAGACAACTGCTGGATCTACTAGACATAAGGAAGTCCAGGACTACTCCCTATCACCCACAAGGGGACCCTCAACCGGAAAGGTTTAACAGAACCCTCCTTAATATGTTAGGAACGTTGGCTGCTGAACAAAAACAACAGTGGAGTAAACACATCACAGCCATGGTACATGCCTACAATAGTACCGTAAGTGATGCTACAGGGTATTCACCCTATCGTCTGATGTTTGGACGAGAAGCCCGACTACGGGTGGATTTGGCTTTTGGAACCTCTCTGGACCACACCTCGGAAGCCTCTCACCGAGGGTATGTAGACAGATTGCGGAAAAGTTTGAAGGCTGCATATGAAAAGGCCCAAGCCACATCGGACGCAAGAGGAAGTAGAAATAAGAGGAATTTTGACCTCAAGGTACGGATTCAAGACCTACAACCCGGTGACCGAGTCTTGTTGAGGAACCTGGGTATACCAGGCAAACACAAACTGGCTGATCGCTGGAAGTCACAGCCATACATCATATGCAAACGTCTCCCAGGACTGCCGGTCCAGACCAGAAGGGAGTACAGGACCATTAAAAATATGGCACCGGAATCACCTTCTGCCTTTAACAGAAGCAGTCAGAAAAACTCCACAACGGGAACTATCGCCTATGGCTGCGCCTAGACCTGTAACTAGGTCCCAATCGGGATCCCTGGCCACAGGAGGTAGTGAGGAGGAGGAGGAGGGGATGGAGATAAGCTGGTTGTGGCCACCTGAAGTGCCAGGAGTTGATGCACACTGTTCACCTCGCAGACAGGAAAAGGACACTGTAATTCTGAGACCAGAAGCCCCAGAATTTGTGCCACAAAATGAAAACTCTGAAGATCACCCACCCTTTGACACTGAAGTACAAGAGTGTGAAGTGAGAGAGGAGATAGTACCTACTCCCAAGAGACAAAGGGTTAGAAGAGAGATTCATGCACCCAAAAGACTGACTTATGATGTGCTGGGTGAAAGCTCTGACCAGGCTCAGTTTACTGCTAAAAGAAATCCTGAAATGCCTGGTCTCTCTACTGCCAATTCAGAAGGAGAAAACCCCAACTCACCCCTTGACACATCTGTACTAGACACCATGGTGTCACCTGTGAGTGCACAGAACAGCTCCCCATCATATGAGAATTGGTGGGAGGCTCCTCTGTCAGTGTTGTGCAGCCGCATAGAGGCAAAAATGTGTAACAGAGCCAAATATTTTGAATGTCTTTGGGGACCAAAGAATCAAAGCAGGGGGAGTATGTAGCGGGGACAGTTTTTGCCTCTCCAAAGACATATTGATGTTTTACAATGTTATTCTATGGACTGGTGTTGTAAATAGGTGTTTGGCACCATCTAGTGGTGAAAATGTGGAATGGACTGCACCATCTTTTGGTTTTTCCAAGAAGCATGGGAGGAGTGATGTGAAGGACTTACCCATGAACACTCGGGGCTGCAAGGCATGCTGGGAAGGTGATAAAAGGTTTGGTGGAGGCCATTTTAGCTCTCTGGTTCCTGGGACATACGCCCTGGAGGAGCTCTCTCTCTCTCTCTCCCTCTTTCGGTGCGATCTACGGAATTCCGGCCTACTTTCTGCAGAAGCAAGCCATCGATCTCAAGAAGGGTGACGGAGGACTTCCGATCGGCTCTGGAGGAGAATCAGACAACCGGATGATTGCTAGAGACCGGACTGAGACCGTGAGGAGTGAAGGCATCCATCCGCCTGGACCTCGTATGGAGTGAAGACATCCATCCGCCTGGACCTCGTGTGGCTCATGCCCAAAGTCTTGTACTGTTTGACACACATCTAGGCTGCCTTGGTAGTGTTGCTGGGACTGATAGTTCCACGCTGTCGCGGTGTGCCATAAAGCCACACGTGCAAAGGCCTCAAGCCTAAACCAACTGTTGGTGCCGGTCATTGGAGTTGTGCTCCCAGGAGAGAGTGTACAGGTACCTCTCACAGTTAGACTACAGTTTCAGTTTATTTCACACCACTCATTAACCAGAGAGCACTTGGATTACAAATCTTTCTCTTAAATTGCTAGCAGAAGAAAAGAAGATCAGAAACTAGACTGTTCTCATTGCAAGGCCTTGCAGTACTGCTACCATTTACCAGACACTGTCTGAGGTGGGAACATTAAGTCCATTACACGCTGTGATCTTATTCTTGTTAGATGTTGTACGTTGCATAGCGTGTTTACTGATTTTTGTATGGTGTGCTGGAAGTGGGAAGGTGCGCAGTGTTGAGTTGTGGCCTGCGCACTAGTCCCACTTGGAGACGCCAAAGTCCTGCTGATAGGGGAGGACATTAGGGGATTGCTGCCTATAATTTCCTGTAATATTTGTTGCCCACCAAATGTGTTCTCGTGGTTAAGTACAGAATCTATTTCAGTAAAACTAACTGTTGTTTCGGCACAGCCTGTGTATGATTACTTTCCCCTTCAACACCAAAGCTTTATATCTGTATTGCACCACAGCTGTGTCAAGGGGAGTGAGACCAAAAATACTCGGGGGTGTCAAGGCAGAGTACAGGCCCAAATTTACAATCAGCCGCTCCTTCGGGGGTCAGCGCTACACATATATCAAAAAATTATACAATCATATCAAATAAGGATTCATAGTACACAACACCACAGTTATATATATGTTTTTGTTTTTTTTCTTATCTTAATCCTAATTGATATTAATTATCATTTTACATGCTCAATCTCTTAACAAAATAAGCACCATTTATTTTTCCTTAATTTTCGGCGTATTTCGATTGTAATTGCAGCCTGATCAATCTCTGCTGTTGGATGCACAACTTCTCCTCCAAGACCTGCAAATGTATGTCTGATGTGTCCTGCTGCATTTCTAGTCGAGTGACTTTCTGTTCTGTGACCACAGTTCTAACATGGACCTCCTCTATCTCTTCCCTCAGTGTGTCCATTAGGCAGCTCAGCTGTATCAGCTGCCGGATATCTGAGTCTCATCCCCAGAAGCCTGGGATGCCCAAGTTTACAATGTATGGATGAGGGTCCGTTTGACCAGTCCTTTGCATGGGTACAGACACATCCCGTCCCAACTCTAAGACGCACTAGCTCGTGGTTCCTGCAGTGGCGCCATTTCCGACCCGGACAGAATTCTGGTATAGGTGTGATTGGGGATATAAGGTGCTTCTATATTCTTCCCTCTTCTCGGCATGAGATATATGATTGTAGGGATTTTAACAATTCAGCCGTTCTTCTGGAGGGATGCACTGTGGTATTACAGAGCTCTAGTCCCTGCGTAGGTGATTTACAAGCTTGTCTTTGTATTATTGTAATTATTCTCAAAATCAATAAACATATCGAAACAGAAAAAACAAATATATAAATTTGGAAACTAATAAAATAGTATGAATACTAGGGTTGTCCCGATACCGATACCAGTATCGGTATCGGGACCGATACTGAGCATTTGCGGGAGTACTTGTACTCCCGCAAATGCCCCCGATGCCTCATCCGATTGCTGCATATGTGGGGGAACATTGCTGCATATGTGGGGGGACATGGCTGCATATGTGGGGGACATGGCTGCATATGTGGGGGGACATTGCTGCATATGTGGGGGGACATGGCTGCATTTGGGGACACATTTAAAAAAAAGTATCGGTATTCGGTATCGTCGAGTACTTGAAAAAAAGTATCGGTATTTGTACTCGGTCCTAAAAAAGTGATATCGGGACAACCCTAATGAATACCATTTGATAATATCATCCTTTTGGATGGCATTTTCTTGGTGAATTTTAAGAAGCAGCCATAGATAGATCTTACAGAGCTGCAGACTGTGTGATCTTTTGTGAAAGACAGTACTGGTGTTCAGAGTGGCCCCTGCTGCAAGAAAAGATCAGAGCTGTCACTCACAAGGAAAATTGTATGACCATCAGGGGCTGCCCTTCTATTAAGGGCGCATGGGCGCTGCACCCCCCTGTTCATCACCGCCTCCGCTATTCATGCGTCTGATCCCCTTCAGGACACCGGCGCATGGATTCCAATGCAGAGGGACTGTTTGTGGACATTCTCGCCCACACAAGGCTACTACAGCGTGCACAGTATATGCCCCTGTGAATGAAGCCTAAAACATGGACAAATTGGCCACTTGTGAGTTGGAATGATCAAACAAAATTCTATTCATATTCTAATGCCGCGTACACACGATCACTTTTCGGCATGGAAAAAAACAACGTTTTTCAGCATGTAGAAAAAACAAAGTTTTTCCAACTTCATCGTCTAAAACGATGTTGCCCACACACCATCGTTTTTAAAAAAGATGAGCAAAGCGCGGTGACGTACAACACGTATGACGGCACTCTAAAGGGGAAGTTCTATTCAAGCTACCGTCTCATAACTTGCTTTTGAGCAGGCACAGGTTTAAAACATTGGGCCAGATTCAGATACAATTACATTGGCGCAGAGTATCAGAGATACACTACGCTGCCGTATTTTACCAGGCTGTACGACGAATCCTGGTAGATTTTGTCCCTTACGGTACGGCGGCGTAGTGTATTTCTCGCCGCGTAATTGAAATTCGCGATTAGGGGGCGTGAAGCATTTAAATTAGGCGCGTCCCCGCGGCGATCGAACTGCGCATGCTCCATTCAGAAATTTCCTGCCGTGCATTGCGCGAAATAACGTCGATACGTCATTCGTTGTTTGAGTAGCGTCGTTTACGGACATTCCTATTCCCGGACGTTTTACGTCAAAAATAAAAAAAGACGTCGGAAAACGTTGATATTCGACGTGGGAACGACGGCCATACTTAACATGGGCTGTCTAATATTAGACCAGCAAAAAGCTGGTATAGTTTTACGCAGCAAAAAGATGACTAAAGATGCCGTAAGAGATTGCGATAGACGTTCGTAATTTCGTGGATAGTTGGCAAAAGCTCATTTGCATACCCCGACGCGGAAAACGATGGAAACTCCACTAAGCGGCCGCAGTTTTATTGCAGCGTAGATCCGAAGGCGTACGAACACGTAAACCAGTCGGATTGAAGCCCGCAGTCGTAATTTCATGGTTTGAGGTTTCAGAGTAGTGAAAAAACTTGCATAATTCAGAAGTACTCCAGTCTAACGCGAGATAGACATGCGTAATCACTCTGTGAATCTGGCCCATTGTTTTTAACGTCATTTTAGTCCACAAACGATAATTTTTTACAACCCAAAAAACAACATTTTTTTAAAACGATGTTAAAAAATACAGCATGTTTGAATTTTTTTTTTTTTTTTCAGAAGTTGAAAAACGATGTGAAGCCCACACACGATCATTTTAAAAGACGTTTTTAAAAACTTTTTTTTCATGCCGAAAAATGTTCGTGTGTACACGGCATTATATCTGAATGTGGCAGATGCATTTATCAAAAAATGGGATACTGTAAATAAATGCAACTGTTTTATTTTTTTATTTTTTATAGACCTTGGATAGCAAATATCAGACAGCCCAGACTACTGATAATAAAGGAATGCCCCATGCTAGCCATTATACAGGAAGCTTCACCTCTTAATGATGACATATGGTCCTGTAAGATGTCTGAGAAGGAAAAGATAACAGCAGAACTGCAAATTATAGGGAATAAGCCCTTCCCTGAGTAGAATATATTTTATTGCTACAAGGAAAACTTCTTTAGACTGTAATTAGTAAAAATAGAAAGGCTGAGCCATTATCTGTGCTTCCAGATGCATAATAAAAATGTGGGCACTTTTGAAAAATGTCATCACTTTTATTACAGTGCTGATTTGTTCTCAAAATGAACCATTTTCAAATTCAAGTGAGACAGTTATCAAGAACAAGCACTTATGATACAATACCTCTTTTGTCATGTACACCAGTGAAGTGCTGAATTCCAGATTGCCATTTATAGTTTTAAAATGGTCCAATTGTTTGCTTTACAAGTAGTAGGTTGCCATTTGTTCATCTTTTGTTATTGTAACTATGTTTTACTATGAAGTAATACATTTTATAGGTCAGTGTAAACACTAGAAGCTAACTGCGCTTCCAGCATTTGTTCCAAATCAGGTGTTTGAGAAACATGTATGGTTTAAAAATATTTGGGATTCTGCTTGCCACAATCTCAGCAAATGGTTTTTACCTGTCTGCAGGGGTATAACTATGGGCCAGATTCAGGAACAGTTACGCTGGCGGATCGAGTGATCCGCCAGCCTAACTGTGACTTTGAGCCGGCGTTTCTGTTTTCTGTAACCAGAAAACAAGAAACGCCGGGTTGAAGTTCCGATGCGAGCAGCGTAACTGAGTTTCGCCATCGCATCGTTACTTCAACTTAAAAATGGCGCCGGGGGCGTTCCCGCCGATTTACGCTCAAAAAATATGTTAATGAGCGGAAATCGGCAATTCACGATCGAAATCCGGCGCGACGCAATGACGATACGACGTTTCCGGACGGGATACGCGGCGCATAGATATACCTACATGGGGTTGGAGTATCCTATGTTAGGTATAGGCGTCGTCATCACGTCGGGAAAAAAAAAAAAAACGTCGCTTGCGTAAAACGGTCATGAATGGGAATGTGACGTCATTGACGTTCATTCACAGATTTTGGAGCATGCGCACGGGGATGTTTTGACACTCGACGCATGCGCAGTACGTTGGCGGCGGGATCGCGCGTAGTTAGCATACTACACGCCCCGTACCCGCTAAATTTGAATTCCGCCGGCTCATTTGTGATGCGCTGCCGCAACTTTAGGAGCAAGTGCTTCGTGAATGACAGCACTTGCTCCTAAAATTTCGGCAGCGCAACGCAAATGAGAAGCGTTACTCCAGAGCAAAGATGCTCTGGACTACCTGAATCTGGCCCTATGTGTTTAGGAGCTGCAGAGCATAACCATTAAAGTCCATTTAAACCTAAAGTAGGGAAGGACAAATTTTTGGTAATAAAAAATCGCAAAAAGCGTATATTGATTGGTTTGGGCAAAAGTTATAGGCCCGGATTCACAAAGCACTTACGCCTACGTATCTCGAGATACGGCGCGTAAGTGTAAATATGCGCCGTCGTATCTGTGCGCCCTGCCCACAGAACTAAGATAGGCCTAAAAACTGACTTTATCCGACCGACGTAACTTGCCTACGCCGGCGTATAGTGGGTGCATAGTTACGATGGACGCATTTGGCACTACCATTGATTTTCGATGCAAATGAGGGAGATACGCCGATTCACAAACGTACTTACACCCGGCGCATGTTTTAAGCAATTTGCGTAAGGTTTACGTCCGGTGTAAAGTTATTCCCCATATTGGAGGTGCAACTCATGCAAAGGTATGGACCAGGGAACGAACGCCGTCTAATTTTACGTAGTACGTAAATAGGGCTGGGCGTAGGCAGTGATTCAACGTATCTTAGCCAGTTGTTTCGACGTGATTGTGAGCATGCACACTGGGATGCGTCCAAGGTACGACGCATGTGCAGTTCATTTTAAGTACTTGTCTGAAGCTCAGCCCATCATTTGCATGGGGTCACGCTTCATTTAAATGTATCACGCCCACTTCCACCTACTTGGACTTACGCTGACTTACGCCTACAACTATACGCTAAGCCGGCACAACGTTGGGAGCATTTGCTCTGTGAATTCCACGCTTCCCTCTCCACGCTGCGCCGGCATAGCATAAAAGACATACGCTACGGCGGCATATATATGCGCCGATGTATGTGAATCCGGGTCATAGTGTCTACAAAAAAGAGAATCGATTTATGGCATTTTTATCATTTTCTTTTACTAGTAATGGCAGCAATCTGCAATTTTTATCGGGACTGCGACATTATGACGGACAGATTGGACACTTTTGGCAAATTTTTGAGACCATTGACAATTATACAGCGATCGGTGCTATAAAAATGCACTGATTACTGTGTAAATGTCACTGGCAGTGAAGGAGTTAAAGCTAGGCGGCGATCATGGGGTTACATATGTTCCTTAGTGTGTGTTCTAACTGTGGGGGGGGGGACTGACCATAGGAGATGACAGATCGTACCCAACCAGTAGGAACTCACAATCTCTTTCTCCTCTACACACAGAACTGGGCTACGGCTCTAATCAGGCACTTCCAAAAAATACCCTGCCGAGTCCTGTTGTCTGTGTCAATGGACACAGAGGCAGGACTCGGGAGCACGCCTGCATGAGTGCCCCCATGGAAAAGCGGCTCTCTGTGGGGGCACTCGATGAGAAGTACCTACTGAGTACCTAAAGAAATGTGCAAAGAAAAAATTATTTGTGCTGGGTAAATATTCTGAATCCAATAATGAAGCAATCTCATATAAAGTTCATAAAGTCCAAGTGCAATTGCTGAATACAATTTATAATTACATTTCATCAGATGCAAAGTGCATGTGCCACCATCCAGTGCGGGTGTCCACATTTCCCCCAGCCTCTCACCTCATATGGCTCATAAATAAGCCTCTTTAGTAAGTCCACACTGGCCGAGCGTTCACTGGCAGATTGATTCCCTGCTCGTTCAAAAACAGTCAGATTCATCGGATATTCATGCTCAGTAAAATATAAAAGGAAGAAGAGGGCTCCATGGTGCAGTAATTTTGATAAAATATTTTAATCACATTAATTAATTAAGTAGCAAAAAAACTGCATAAATGAAAAAGCTTCAGATCTCGGCCACAACTGGAAGTGACATCACCACGGCTCTGTTACTGACGCGTTGTGTCACTGTCCGCATGACTTTCTCAAAGGGTGTCTTATCAAAATTATTAAAATGGCAAAGATGTTTTTAGTGCAAATTATGTGAGCGAACTGCAGTTCGTCTTTAAAGTGGAAGTCCTTCTAAAATTCTAAATCTAAAATCCTTTAATCTATAGACACCAGGGATCTAAAACTAGCCTCTCTATCCCTGTAAAGAAAAAAAAGAGTATACATCTTTTTGGAAGCCGTTCTCGCTCGTTTCAACCGGATCCCACAATGAGCTGTCAAGCGTGGCTTCACTATAGAGGCGGGTGCAGAGGAGACTGAGGACAACGGAAGCCCCATAGTAACTCTATGGGTGACATCACTTTACTGTCATTTCACAGCCGCTGTCCTCCGTGTCTTCTGCAGAGCTTTTCTTTACTGTGATAGAAAGGTTAGTGTTAGATCCCTGGCCCGGATTCACGTACCACTTACACCGACGTATCTCGATACACGCCGCGTAAGTGTCAAGATGCGCCGTCGTGTCTATGCGTCGTAATCACCTAACTAAGATACACCTAAAATCCGGCTTCAGTCCACCGACGTAACTTGCCTACGCCGGCGTATCTTGGGAGCATAGTTACACTGGACGCCCCAAGGCAAATATGCAAATGAGGGAGATACGTTGATTCACAAACGTAGATGCGCCCGTTGGAAAAGATATGTGGTTTGTGTAAGGCTTACGTCCAGCGTAAAGTTATTCCACATATAGGAGGCGCAACCCATGCAAAGGTATGGACCAGGGAACAGCCAGCGTATTTTACGTCCTTTACGTAGTACTACGTGAATAGGGCTGGGCGTAGGTTACGTTCACGTCGTAGGCAGTGATTCAACGTATCTTAGGCAGTTATTTTGACGTGGTTGTATGCATGCGCACAGGGATACGTCCAAGCTACTATGCTTGCGCCGTTCGTTTTAAGTACTTGGATGACGCTCAGCCCATCATTTGCATGGGGTCACTCTTCATTACCATGCATCACGCCCACTTCCAGCCCACTTCCACCTACTTTAACTTATATACGCTACGACGGCGCAACATTGGGCGCATTTTCTTTGTGAATTTCATACTTGCCTCTCAATGTTGCGCCGGCGTAGCGTAAAGAAGATACGCTACGGCAGCATAAAGATGCACCGATGGCTGTGAATCCGGCCCCTGGTGTCTATAGATGCAGGGATTTTAGATTTTGCATGGACTTCCACTTTAACTGGAAGTCGTCAGATACAAATCAAATACCAGCTTATTTGCCAAACTGTAAATACAAAAATATTGTTACATTGTGTTTCAGAATTTTTCAAACAATGTTTCATAGCATCATATTGCACAGCGGGTGCTGCTACGTTACATAGAAAATCCCAGCTTCCTTTTTGATTCGCTGACAAGTGGGGTGGGAGAAGCAACATCAAGGTAGAGAGACAGAGCTTGCTTTATGTACCCTATGTATGTTGCTGACATTTTTTAGGGCATATGAAGTACACCTAAATTCTAAAGAAGGTTTGTTTAAAAAAAAAAAAAATTGTGTCTGATTCATAATGTGGTAAACACTAGGCAGCTCAGCAAGTCTATGTTAAATATTATGCACCAAGTGGTTCTGATGCACCAAGAATGTCTTTTGTATCCAATCAGCAGATGGCAAAAAAACTAAAATGCTACAAAACGTGACAGTATCCACGCGGAAGACAGTATTTGTAGTATATGTTATATACATAAGTTAACCAAAACTATTCTAAACACATATTTTCCGCCATGCATTATCATTTTTGAATTGGATGGACAAGCCTAGCATTGAACAAAACAAAGTATTAGAAGCTAAATCATTAAGATGACATTCAGTGTGTGATTTGAAAATCATCTCACAGGAAAACAATTAGCATTCGATGTGCGGACACATAAAACAAACAGTTTACAATGTACTCAAAGTAATGAAGAAAAAATACTACCCCAATGGCTTTTCGGTGCTGCATATTTTTTAAAGTGGAAATAGAGAAGACCTTGGAGAAAGCCTGTGTATGCATCAGTAATAGGTAATCTTTTTCACACAGAGTATAATGTGCATTTTACTTATCAGCCTTTGTTCTAATTCCCTCTTCTTCTGTCTATTTATTTTTTCTAATGCTTTACATGATTCATTTTATTATTAACTCATGACACCATTAGCGTTTGTTGTCACCAGTGATGACAATCTGGCAGGCATCAAGGAAGGAAAGGAAAGAGATATCTGTAAAGGCAAAATAAACGAGACCTCTTAATTAACACCTACCTTAATTAAATAAATTACATTTTATGCAAACGATGAGTCGCTTTCACAATCCGATAATGACTGAACAGGCCTTGAAAGTTAGATAAATCATCCTGTTAGCAACATAGGCGAGTTTAAGTCCAAGTCATATAGGACACCAGTACTGGAGTTAATTTCCAGGGCCATCTCCAAATTATTGGGATATGCATATTGCTTAGCATCTATAGCTTATATCTGTGGTCAATGTTATGTAATACTCACCAAAGATCGAAGCCCCCACAGCTATCCTCATCCACCACTCGGACGGCCGATATTTCTCCTAGGTGTTACTTTACGGGTATCGCGGCTCCAGCCAATCATAGCACGCGGGAGCTGCCAATCATGGCACGGCCTCCTTTAGGAACGGCACGATTGCTGTTGCTAAAGTGCACCTGCGCCGTTGTAAAAATCTCCTAAACCGTGAAGATATTAGGAGATATTTCAAGCACCTACAGGTAGGCCTTAATTTAGGCGTACCTGTAGGTTAAAGTGGTTGTAAAGGGTTTACAACCACTTTAATTCACTCAGTCTTACTTCACATTAGATGAGTGTGAATGGGACGGAATCCTGTACAGGACAACAGCAGCTAACAAGAAGTCACTCCTTTACTTCACTATTAGCAATGATATTGAATGAATAAAAACGTATATAGCGTGGCACATGCGAACTGAATCGCATCTGGGCGATTGCATGGAGTCCGGTTAGCATTTTTGCATTACAGCTTTGGTCCTGGGTTCAAACCTGGAACTCTACCTGCATGAGATTTTATGTTTTCCTATTTAATCCACTATGCAAGTGGCTCTATGGTAGGACTAGAAATCTTGGGCCTGGGGGCAAACACAACCAACCTATCATTTAACAGTATGAACATTTTCATGTTTTTGCATCACCACTTCATTTGGTCGTCATGGCATACTGTGACACATTCATGCAATATATGCAAGTGAGCTAGAGAGCAGGAGGTTTTGAGAACTGCAGAAATAATGATTTGGTTGGTATTGAGAAGTTTGGTCAGTGGCGGCCCGTCCAAACAGGACGCAGGAGCACTGTCCCCCTAATCCAGTGTTTCTCAATTCCAGTCCTCACGCCCCCCCAACAGGTCAGGTTTTCAGGATTTCCATTATTTTGCACAGGTGATTTGATCAGTTTCACTGCCTTAGTAATTCCCACAGCCTTTTCATCTGAGGGAAATCCTGAAAACATGACCTGTTGGGGGGGTGTGAGGACTGGAATTGAGAAACACTGCCATAATCCATGTGCATGGCCCCTAATCTACATGCAGGGCACTGCATTAATGTATTCCAATGGGGGTTTTCTTTATTTTTTTTATTTTAGAAGCATGTAATTAATGCCTGAGGCTCTAATCGGTTTTTAAAAAAGTGTGGGCTAGAGGCACAGAGCATTGTACCCTGAGCCCACCCAGTTGTGTGACAATAGCAAATTATAATTCGCTATTGTCTTCTGGATTCTCCTCCTGGCCAATCAGGAAGCAAGTCTTGAGACCAGTCAGCTGATTGGCAGAGAGGAGAAGCGATTCTATTGGCTGCTAAGAAGGAGGAAGGAGGAGATGCAGAGGAAGCCGCCAAAGTCGAGAAGGAGGAGACGCAGGGTGAATGTGTAACTCAAAAATAATTTGCAAAAAGAATGTGACCACCTCTACAGTTGTATTGTAAAACCATAAGTGCTATTGTGTTGTATATAATGTCCTCTATATTAGCACTGAGCCAAACATAGATGCTATTGAACACCCTGGTAGCTGCTAAAATTGTCCTGTGAGATAAAAGTGAAGATAAAGCACAGAAAGCATGGATGTTGCACCAAAGTCCCAGCTCCAAATGAACACAGACCGAATGCAAATGGTAAAAATTAAACACTGGAATAAATGTTTCTAGAGGCTGGTAGTAGTGGTCTAGAGGAAGTTCAAATGTCAGGAACAAGATGTGAAAGTGAAGTATCTTCCATATACCCATATGGGTAAAATCACTCTGTATCATAGACTCCCTCCCTCGCACTAAAAATAAATGCACAGTCTTTGTAGAGCACTGGGCTACCAATAAGATTCCTTCGGAGTCCTTTGGAGTGCATAATCTAGACTAAGTAGGTTGTTACGCAGTCACTATTCATCAAGATAAAATATTCAACAGATACTTATCTAGTCCTGGGGTGCTTTATCAAACAATGCTTGGTCGTCAATGGCTGTACCATGCTTCAAATCCTCAGGGTGATATTGTTGTGGTCATCATCAGAGTTGGTCACATAAATCGCATGACTGGTTTCATCTGACTCACAGCTTCTTCAAGAGGCTAAATCAAAAAGTGGTCGTGATCAAGTGGTCTTAATAAAAGACGCAGGTTAAAGCCATCGCTCGGAGGAAGAGCTGCCCGTGACCTAGATTGGGTAAAAGTGCAGGGCTCGGGATCGTCAGACTTTTACCGGTAGGGGGGTGGCGGCAGGTGAATATTTTGCTGCCCCCACCAAAAAATATACCACCAGCCGCAACTGTGTTTGGTATTTTATAAGCTGAACAGGTAGACAACTACTCTGCTCTGTAAAAAAAAAAAATCTATGATTAAGATTATAAGAATGAAATGTGATAAGCTGGATATACATATGTACCGCCCATGTACTCCCATGTACGGGTGCTTGTAAATTTAAGGGAATGATCAGAGAGTAAAGTGACTCTGATCTCAATTCTGATTATTGTAAGGCTCTCTGTTTCAGCTTGGCTGTGCTGTGGGCCCATCCTGCTGTGCCTGGGGTGTTGTTCCACCCCAGGACGACAGGTGGCAGCAGTATGAGCTGAGGTTCGGGTGTTCTCTCCAAGCGACCAATCAGGAGGCCTGGGCATGCTGGGAGAGGGTACTTATGAGGCAGACGCCATTTTAGGGGGTCTTCTTTTTCCTTGAGTGTGGCACCCACCTTCAGGGTGATCACATCACCGCGCCCCGAGCGTTATGGCCTACCAGGCCGGGGCGTGGGTGCTACGCAGTGTTCTTGGTTCTGGAGCCAAGCTGGTCCGGAACACCCGAGCATTACGGGGACCCAGCGATCGACTGGGTTCTCACCTCTAGAGGTCCCAAGCAAGTTTGGCTGTTCGTGGGGAGTCCAGTTGAGGAGCGCCATTGAGAGGCTGGTGGTCCAACAGTATTGAGACGAACCATCGGGAATCAAGGTACCGGACACTGAGGGATTGATTCCTCTCTCAGTCAGTACCATGGCAACATTAAAGGAAGATTCAGGCAAAGCTTTATTCAGGAGGAGTTCCTCCATTTCTAAACTCAGAGAAGGCCTGTGGCAGAGGCGCTTCTCTGATGGTCACCAAGAAGAGTCTGTGGCAGAGACATCCTTCTCAAGTTCTGAGTGACAGGACCAGTGGCAGCCCATCCATAGAGGGCGCCCGGGCGCCGCCCCCCATCCCCCAGTCAGTAAAAAATAAAATATATATTTTTTTTTTATTTAAACCCGTCCCTTTAAGAAGAAAAAACTAAAAAAGGTCCTTGTGTGCACTGTGTCCGCACGCCGGGCACAGTGCAGTTTGAGTAGCGCCACGTCTGTGCAATCACGGGATTGCGGGCGTGGCGCTACATTGGCAGAAAAAATACGCCTTTGTGGCGCTCTCCATCGTGCCACTGCTTTATTGTTATAGCCGGGCGGGTCTTTGTGTGCACCCGCCCGTCTCTGTGCTAGTTCTGACGTCACTGGAAAACAGGAAGTGACGTCGGTACTATCGAGCTCAGAGCTTAAGCTGAGCTCTGCCGGCACACCACCCCACCCGCATCGACGGCCGGCACACCACCCCACCCGCATCGACGGCCGTCACACCACCCCACCCGCCTAAACAAAGCTTTTTTTCTATGGGGCATCCACCCCCACCCCCCCCCACCCGCTTATTCAAAGTTTTTATTTTTTTATGTGGTGTAAAAATCGGGACAATTTGACACAGGGGCGACAATGGGCACAGTGGCGACAATTAAAGGGCAAAGTGGTGACAATTAAAGGGCACAGTGGCGACAATTGATGGGGACAGTGGCTGTGTTTGATGGCATGGCACAGTGGTGACAATTGATGGCACAGTGGCTGCATTTGATGGCATGGCACAGTGGCGACAATTGATGGGCACAGTGGCGACAATTGATGGGGACAGTGGCTGCGTTTGATGGCATGGCACAGTGGTGACAATTGATGGCACAGTGGCTGCGTTTGATGGCATGGCACAATGGTGACAATTGATGGCACAGTGGATGCGTTTGATGGCATGGCACAGTGGAGACAATTGATGGCACAGTGGCTGCGTTTGATGGCATGGCACAGTGACTATGTTTGATGGCATTGCATAGTGGTGACAATTGATGGCACAGTGGCTGCATTTGATGGCATGGCACAGTGACGATGTTTGATGGCATTGCATAGTGGTGACAATTGATGGGCACAGTGGCTGCATTTGGCATGGCACAGTGGCTGTGTTTGATGGCATGGCACAGTGGTGACAATTGATGGCACAGTGGCTGCGTTTGATGGCATGGCACAGTGGTGACAATTGATGGCACAGTGGCTGCATTTGATGGGCACAGTGAGGATGTAATTGTTTTTTTTTTGCGCCCCCCCAAAAAATTTGAGCACCAGCCGCCACTGGACAGGACTGTTTTGATATCCAAGGCCTGAATCTGCTTTTCTCTTTCCAACCTTTGTCTATCCTTCCCATCACCAATTGCTGTACCCCCTAGGGGGTGTGTTTCCTCGGTGGGATTTTGTGCGTGGGAGATTGGTTATAAAGTAAAAACTATGTTAGTCAACAAAAGTATATCAAAAAAATATCAAATTTTATTTCAGTAATGTTGTTCGTGGACAACATATCAAATAATGTGTCAACGGCATGAACAGCAAAAATATCCAAATGACCAAACATAAAGGAAGGCACAAACTAGGATGAGTGACCATGAACGGCACTATACATTACTCAGGATAAGACATAGACTCGAAATTATGTTATTTGGAGCGACAAAAAAATGCAGTAAGGAACCCTTCCAATACTGTCTCGTAGGTGCAGACAGTGGTGCCAACGTTTCGAGGCTCATAGAAAGTACCGCCTCTTCATCAGGGCTAGGGTAGTGCAGAAATGTTGCAATACAATCTAAAGGATAGAGAGAATAAAATGAATACTTTCAGTAAACAATAGAAAATGCTAAAATGTTACATTGTTGATTACAGAGAGCAATATATATAAAACACTGGCAAATCCTAATCATGACTCTCACCGTGATGCTCAGAAACCAGAGTCGGGACAAAAAAGTCCAGAGTCCCCCTCCCAAAGTATCGACCATACCTGCAGTCCCATTGTTTCATTGAAGCAAAATATATATAACAGTGAATACTAACCGGCCAGTAGATGGTCGGTCTATCTCCAAGAGACGTGGCAAAAAATGTTGCTCGGTCAGTTTGGGGAGAAGATATCCTGGATCATTTAAAAAGGGGGGTGGATGCACAAAATGTCTCCATGCGATGTGACCTAATGTCTACAGGGTATATGAGACCAGAAGGGACAAAGTAGGGAAGGAGAAAAAGGGGGAAGTCAGAAAAATACCATACATGAAGATGAAGTGTTGCATTTGTCAGTGGCGGCTAGGGCAAATTAATGTACTAACATGCCAGTTTGAATGTGTATTGGCAATGTGTATGATTACTAAGTGCTTTTTAGGGGATTCCGATGTAAGGCAGATCTATTGGCAACAGGGGGCGGCCCGAAGAAAACGGGGGGAGAGACGCGCATAAGTACGGTATACAGTGGGTCAAAATCAGTTAATCTTAATACCTATAGTATATGGTCTATAATATAGTTTAATGGAACAATGCGCCATATAATATCAGAGGGATATATGTATTAAAGGCCCCCAACACACCAGAGGGTGTGAAAAATATATATGGGGATATTTTAATTTAATTTTTTGCAGCATATCGCAAAACATAAGCAAAAACAAATAATAAATACAATTTATATATCATTGCTGCTGGAATAGCAGTATTGTTACATTGTTACAATGGTAAGGAAAAAATAAATAAACTGACCCATTGTATAAATATGTCCCTGCAAACAAACAGGTGGTCCCCCTGATTAAACGGTGTGTATAGCAGACTAAAATGACAGAGTGCAGACATAGGTGTACAGATACTCACCCAAAAATGGGGGAATATTGATCAAGCAAGGGAGAACAGAAAAAGTGTAAGTTTCTCCCGCCCCAGGGCAGTATGGAAGGTAAAAGCTTATAGCAAGGTCCACATCCAAGAAGGAATCTGTGGTGAAAAAAACAGTATTGTCATGCTTGGGCCAGGTTACTGACAGGTAAAACTTAGATCACCATCTAAAAGAAATTAAAAAAAGGGATAATTGGCAAAGCCTGCTGAAGTGTATAAAGTAGGGAGGCTAAAAAGATTGGTTTTTCAATACCTGGTCCTGCAATGTATCCGTCCTGCTTTCCAGGGGAGACTGAACTGCTGTCAAGTAGTTATATATGTGTAGCAATTAACGGCTATAGCCTACAGCTGAGTGTAGGCGAAAGCCAAGGGGAATGCAAGGAGGCGCGTCACCACATCAGGGGGCCGCCCTCCAGGTGCAGTGGCGCGCGAAGTCCCCGCCCACCTCCCCGCGGCCGCCCATATGGGGAAACCCCAGCTAGCTCTGGAGGTGGGCGTGACCAGAGGCGTCACTGGGACTGTCTTCAACAGAGGGTGAAGGAAGGAGGAAGAGAGAAGGCGCCGCGCGTCAGAGTCCCGCGGTGCAGAGAGGAGAGGGAGAACAGTGCCCAACCGTGCAGGGGCACGGGAGGACCACCAGAGCTCCCCCAATAAAAGGAAAAAGGAATCCTTAATCCTCTCCGCGCCGAGTGCCAAAAACGACCCAATACCGGATCCCAAATGCACAGTTCTGCATCAAGGAGGGAATTCAAACAAACAATGAAGAATCCCCTGTCCACTGTCAATGATTCAAAAGTTTGTATGTATGCATTCCAGTAAGGCAGTATAATGGTAAAAGACTTAAATAAAAGGGAGGTGAGCACCAGAGGGAAATCCATCCCATACAGGGGGAGAGCCAGGCTTACAGTCTAATTTCATATCAATCATCAAATTATTAATAAAAAGACGCCAACAATTCAATGAAATTACAAATATGCACAGCAAAAAAATCCACAACAGAAAGAGGAGGGAATTATTATGGCAGCTTATTACATGCAGTGATAATACGTACAAGGCATTTTCAGCATCATCAGGATGGATGCATGATATGGTGAATATATGTTTTCTTTATGGACCTATCAATCAGATGGCAACATATTGGCCCATTAAGGGGGGTCCCATTCAGGGCCTCCCGACGAGAAGCCCTCAAGAAAGGGTCTGAAAGAAGTGCATCCATTCAAGCCCGGCGGGGAGGTAGCGTTTAAAGTGAAGATCCACTTCTGTTCAATTTGAAACAATAATTTGTTAGTATCGCCGCCTCTAGGGCTTGTATGTACGCGATCCAAGATGACAAAAGATACCCGCTGGGGCACTCCACTGTGAATGTTGGTTACGTGTCTCCCTAGTGGGAGGTCCGGGTTGCACGCTTTCATCGAAAGGATGTGCCTGTAGGCCCGTTTCCAAAACGGTTGGATTGTTTTACCTACATAGTAGGAAGAGCACTGACATAATAAAAGGTATACTACTCCTTTGGTTTGACAATTAGCATAGTGTTTTGGGTGATAACCCTTACCATTTGGTAAACGTAGATTTTTCTTAGTGTTCATCAACTGGCAGTATTTGCAACCACCGCAGGTAAAAGTGTCTGGAAGTTTACAGGGACATCTTTTTTGCGACAACTTAAATTCACTCGAAGTCAGATGGTCGCGTAGGGAGCAAGCCCTTCTAAAGGTGAAAGATGGGGCTTTGGTCACGTATGGGCCAATTGTTGTGTCCATTGATAACAGATGCCAATATCTCTTGGCAATTTGTTCAATGGCACTGTGCTGATTAGAAAACCTTGTGATGATGGAGATCGGATTCTTCTTGTTTTTTTTTGAGGTAGGATTGAACAATAACTCTTTGCGTGATTTTTTGGTGGCTCTATTGTAAGCCCTTTTCAATAACCGATGGGAATAACCACGACTAAGAAGTCGATTCCTTAGGAGATCGGCTTCTTGTTGAAATTTGGTGTTGTCAGTACAGTTCCTTTTTATTCTCAAATATTGGCTGTATGGGATGGAAGCAATAAGATTCTTTGGATGAAAGCTACTCGCATGTAGTATTGTGTTCCCTGCGTTTTTTTTTGCGGTATAAGCTACTACTGAGGATACCTGTAGGATCCTTATGGATGGTTAGTTCAAGAAAATCGATCGAGGTCTCATTCCAGCTCATGGTGAATCGCAAGTTGAAATCATTTTGATTTAATGTGTCCAAAAAATTTGCCAATTGTTCTTTAGGCCCCTCCCATATGACGAAAAATGTCGTCTATATAGCGGTACCATACTTTAACAAACTGCAAAAAGGGGCTAATACAGGTGATTGCCTGATCATGGTCTCCCACTCCCCCAGGTACAGGTTTGCATAAGAGGGGGCACAAGAGGTCCCCAATGCAACACCCTGTACCTGGAGGTAGTGGGAGCCATTGAAGAGGAAATGATTATGGTGCAGAATGAAGTCTAGGGCACTCAGAAGAAATGTGTTGGTCTCTGGTTCGAAAAGGTTGTTCTGGGATAAAATATGATCCATACTGGCCAAGCCCTTATCGTGGGGGATGGAGCTATATAGTGCTTCCACATCTATGGCTACTAGCATTGACATGGGTACAACACTAAGACCTTCTACTATTTGTAGCAAATGTAGAGTGTCCCGGATGTAACTTGGTATTTGTGTTACATATGGGCGTAGGTGAGCGTTGATAAAGGAGCTAAGATTTTCGGTGAGACAGCCGTTACCAGAGACTATGGGTCTACCTGTAGGATTTTTTAAACTCTTATGCAGTTTGGGAAGGGAATAAAAAGTAGGAATTTTGGGGATTTTTGTTCTAATAAAATCCCAATCAGGTTTTCCCAAGACGTTTTGGGTGTATGCCAAATCAACCATTTCATAGAAATGCTGATTAAAGGTTGTTATTTTGGACATACTGATTTATTAATGCCAACTTTTATTGGAGAGGATCTTTTCACACATATTGATGTAAAAGGTGTTGTCCATAACCACAATATTTCCCCCCTTATCGGAGGGTTTTATTGTGATATCGGGGTTTTGTTTGAGCAGTTTAAGAGCCTGTTTTTCTTGGGACGATAGATTATTATTGGTCAAATTGGTATCTCGTAGTTTGCATATATCTCCTACCACCAGTTTAACGAAAGCCAAGACATTCGAATTTGTAGAGAGAGTGGGAAATGTATCTGACTTTTTTTTGAACGAGGGAGGAGGAGGGGGTTCAAGCTGATCATATCTGCCCAAAAGTTGGTTTAAGTCTAATTGATCAATAAGGTCAGATGTCTCGTTTTCCTCCAACAGGCTAAACAGGGCATCAAGAGCTTGCAGCTCCAAAGATTCAAAGACAGGTTTGGGAGGGGGGTCTTTGGAATAAATCTGTTTTAGTATCAGTTTACGGGCAAAAAGTTGCACGTCTTTGATGGTGTCAAACTTGTTTAAATCGTGGTTGGGACAGAAACTTAGGCCTTTAGATAGTAAAGCGTATTCAAATTCTGATAGTTTGTAGGAAGATAAATTAACAACATTAAGTTCACTGTTAGTAACAATCACATTGGATGCATATTCCCCTATGTCTCTTACCCCATCCTGATCATGATTTCACGAAGCGTCGACATTCGAACTTCCTTGGGTTGACTCCTTGCCTTGCTTAGTGTTGCTAGGACCATCTGTTGTTGGAAGTCTAAGGAAAAAGGAAGTATTTATGTCTTGATTGAAGGGGGTTCCCAGTTGATTTTTAACTGTAATGGGATTCCCTCCTTTATTGCCGCTTCTGGGATTAGCAATGTGAGGTTCAGTGATATGTTTCTTGTTAGAATTTTCCTGGGGTCCATCACTCGTTTCCTTCCCATCACCTGTTAACTGTTTTTACCCGGCTGGGTAATAAAGAGCACATATAAAGAGACTTCCTATTTGCGGACATTCCTTTACTGCTACTTCATTCGTCGTTCACCCTAGACACTTCACCGGAGCCATGAGGTAACATGCCATCCTATTATTTCTCAGCAGCTCCTGCGGGGGCAGTGCTACACATATACAGGTTTTTTTTGGTTTTTTTTTTTCATTCAACCAGCAGGTTGAACAAAAAAATAAAGAAATGACAGATCCCAACATCAATGACTCCACTGAATTTTAGTATATGTGTACCAGGCTTTGGAGTGGGCTGATCCTAGGCGGGGCTGCAATGTGTTCTGTTCAAATGAATGAAATGTATTGATGGAGCTGACATCATCGCAGTGCAGCTGTTTGGTAATCTCATAACAATACTGGAAACTTTGCAATACATGCCAGCAGAAAAAAGGGGCAGACACTGTATGTTCGGGGTTGCTCGCCCACATGACTGTCAAAATGGGATGAGTAAGCAACTGTGTCTGTGCAGCCACTGCATTCACATAGACAGAAATAGGCTGCATGCATAAAGCACCTGGCAGCTCCAGACACTAAAAGACATGGCCCATTCATAGACTTTGGTTTAGGCACCTGTGTGAATAAGCCTAAAGTAACTCAGAATCTACATTGCAAGTACACTTTACTAGGGCTTGATGCATCTTTTTGAAACATTACATCAATCTAAAAATGCCTTTAAAACACCACTGTCATTGCGTTGTGCCTTTTCATTTGCTTTATAAACTCTTCTATGAAGAAGTGTTTCCTCACATTCCTTTAGGCTACAAGAAAGTAGGTAATATGAAAAGTGACAGAAAGCTGCTGATTGAATTTTAGCACATTTTAAAATGCAACTAGATGTGTGGTAGGAAGATACAGCCTGTACATTTATAGAAAGACACATAATGTTTTTGTTTTTTTTTGGAGTACAGAATGTTCCAATCTATCATTAGAGTCACTAACTTTCAATTTTTATTTTTTTAACTTTTTTTTTTGTTTTTATGTTGAACTCTAGTAAACAATTTTTTTTTTTTTGTCTTTTAGTTTTGGATACAGTAAGGTAACAACTAGCCAGTTTTGGACAGACTTCCTCTTACCTTTTCACAAAGCAAAAATAAAAATTGCATACAGCAATCTTGGGGTACAGCAATAAAAACTAAATAGCAGTAAATACAGGAAATATATCAAGCAAAAAAACAACCTGTTTTCACTGAGAAAAAAAAAGTGCCTGCATCATAAGTACACCTACAGAATTTGTTAAATTACTTCTTGCATGGTTAATAGAGAGGTAATTCATTACATTGAGAAGAAAGAGACAAGCTGAAAATTATGCTTCGAAAAAGGGAAATTAAAATCTTCAAGCTTGATATGGAGTATCAGTAGTTTGATTATAAAGTGTTTGATGTAATGTAGTGTTAACACGCCTTCCACAGATCTAGCAGGAAAGTGAGAGTACTACCATTACCTCTGCAATTAGCGCTGCATAAGTCTGAGCCCCTCCAGAGACTGTCAGATGACTGGAAGCCATCTGTCCTACCAAATAACCATATAGTATGCTACAATGCTTTGCATGGCCGGTCATAATTATTTACAGGGAGCAATTTGTGAAGCATACCAAACTCCTAGACAGAGGTGATATACAAAAATGAAAACATATGGAATCAACTAAACAGTTAATTGGGTGACATGAATACATTATCAAAATTGTATAACCATACCTCATGATTCCCTGGACAAAAGAAAAATATGTAATGTCACTTCTGAGTGATGCTGTCCTACTTGGTGCACATTAAACTAAACAGAAGAAGATTTCTACAGCATCCCAGCCTGGAAATATGCAGAAACCATTGGCAGTAGCTGAACAAAGAAATTACACAAGCTACAGGGATTCAAGAAAACTGGAACTGTAATTGGCAGTGGTGATCGGGCCAATCTGAATTGATGCCCATAAAGCCAGGTCTTTGTCCTCATGGTGTCTATGGGAGAGCGTGAGATCATCCTCATGCTCTCATCAATATCCACTGACCTACAATGGGAGGGTTACTGTTCCTCCATATATTTTTCATATTTTATTCATGTTATTTACCTGTAAAAACTGCTCTTGTGTAACAGTCCAAAATCCCTGAAACTGCTGCTGGGCACCACCATGTTGGATGTGATGTCACCAGATCCAGCAGACAGAGCGATCAATCAAGTGACACTCTTCAACAGGGATGTCAAACTGCTGAATGCGGAGACAATCGTGTGTTTCGGCTGCACAGAGGTGCAGGACCTGTTGGAGGAGTTCTCACTTCCTCTCTGCTGCTGACTGCTGAGACAAGCTGGGGGGTGGAGATGAGGGGATGCTGCAGCTGCAGGAGAGTAGCAGGGGCCACATGAAATGGCCTGGAGGGTCGGATTCAGCCTGCAGGCCTTGTGTGCGACAACTGTGCTCTACAGTATTCCTCTTTCCTCCACCGCTAGCAGCTACATCAATTTATGGAAGGGAAAAACACTGCAAGTAAGCATTTAAAATACTTGATTTTTTGTGCTTTTACTTGCAGTTTAAGTTGGTTACAGGATCTCTTTAAGCACTTTGAATGTCTCTTGAGTATTTTATGTTCTGAGTGGTATTTTATTTAGTTTTTGGGTGAAATTTGTTGTTTGTTTAGATGTTTTAACCACTTGTCCACCGCCCACCGTCAAATGACGGCGGACGGAGGACTCCAATCTCCTGACTGCACGTCATATGACGTCCAGTCATTTAAATAGGGAATGCGCGCGATCGCGTGCGCGCATCCCTGTACTGTCGGTAGCGGCGTGTCACGAAGACACCGCTTGTTACTGACAGGGGTGAACAGCGGTGCGGATGTGCTGTTAACCACGTGATCGGCCGCAATGAAGTCACGGCTGATCACGCATGGCAACACCCCCATAGTGCACGGCGTGTGTCCGTCGGTGGCAGCGTGTTCCCGGGAACACTGCTCGTCACCGACAATGGTACACAGCCATTGGTCAGGGCTGTGTACCACGTGATCAGCTCTGATCACTATTGTAAACAAAGAGCTGTGACTAACTGTTACCAGCTCTTCTCCCCTCACACATAGTTTCCAGTGTGAGGATAGAAGAACTAGAAGCAGTGAGTTACAGTTCTGTGTTACTGTAGTGTCTGCACAAACATCACATCTTTACCTTTGCCCCCCGCGCAATTGTCACCAGTCACCCAACAGTCACACATAATGTGCACCTGTCACATAAATAGACTGCCATCAGCGGTGCAACCGTCACCCATCTGTGACCTGCCCTGTCACCCGTCACCCACCAGTGACCTGCCCTGTCACCCGTTTATGAAGAAAAAATACTAATTTGCTAAATTTTATGACAGAAACAAAGAAAAATGCAATTTTTTCACAAAATCTACCGTCTTTTTTTTATTTATAGCGCAAAAACACGAGTGATTAAATACCACCAAAAGAAAGCTATATTTGTGTGAAAAAAAGGACGCAATTTTTATTTGGGTACAGTGTTGCATGACTGAGTAATTGTCATTCAAAGTGTGAGAGCACTGAAAGCTGAAAATTGGTCCGGGTAAGAAGGGGGTTTAACCACTTGCTTACTGGGCACATAAACCCCCTTCGTGCCCAGGCGAAATTTCAGCTTCCGGCACTGCGTCGCTTTAACTGACAATTGCGCGGTCGTGCGGCGTGGCACCCAAACAAAATTGGTGTCCTTTTTTTCCTCACAAATAGAGATTTCTTTTGGTGGTATTTGATCGCCGTGCGGTTTTTATTTTTTGCGTTATAAACAAAAAAAGAGCAACAATTTAAAAATATATATATATTTTTTACTTGTTGCTATAATAAATATCCCAATTTTTATTTATTTTTAATATTTTTTTATTTATTCTCAGTTAAGGCCGATACGTATTCTTCTACGTATTTTTGTAAAAAAAAATAAAAAATCACAATAAGTCACTGCTTTGCGCAAAAGTTATAGCACCTACAAAATAGGGGACAGAATTATGATTTTTTTTTAATATTTTTTTTTTACTAGTAATGGCGACGATCTGCAATTTTTATTGGGACTGCGATATTGCCCGCGGACACATCGGACACTTTTGAC
Organism: Rana kukunoris; assembly: GCA_029574335.1. NCBI lineage: Eukaryota > Metazoa > Chordata > Amphibia > Anura > Ranidae > Rana > Rana kukunoris. Next base: position 122,540,697 of record CM056056.1, read on the forward strand.
ACATTGTTGGCGCCATTCACATTTATACAGCGACCAGTGCTATAAATATGCACTAATTACTGTATAAATGTGACTGGCATTGAAGGGGTTAACACTAGGGGGTGAGGAAGGGGTTAAATGTATTGCCTGGGCGTGTTTACACACAGAGCTCCACGTCCCTGCTCTGTCACCGACGATCGCGTGTACCTGACGGACATCGCGGCCGCCCGGGTACACGCATCGAATCCTCGGTGATGCGTCGGGACTGTTTTTCCCCGCCGCGCGCCACCCTGTGGCTCGCGCGGGGAATTACAAGTAAATCACGTCCAAAGACATGACCCCGGCGCTTAAGGTCCGCGCTGTTGACGTATTCTGTCAATAGCGTGGACCCAAAGTGGTTAAGTGCACTGTATTGAAGTGGTTAAACAAGAGCTATAAAAAAAAGTGTGAAAATAATACCTTAAAATTATAAATCGACATTGGCTGACAAACTTGGGGGGATGATTTCTTCCCTAATCTCTCCTTTCCAGTCAGGTTTTATCCCTCATTGTTTTATCACAGATAATATCCGCCTGGAAACTAATATTATACAGGATGCAAACCTTTTTTCTAAAACACTGTTTATGCTTAGCCTTGAAATAAATAAGGCGTTTGATAGTGTGTCTTGGAGCTATATGTCTCTCCTACTACAATGCTATGGTATTCGGTGTGATTTCCTTAAGCTTTTCATACTATGTACCAGAACCCCAGCACTCAGGTCAAAATCCCTGGATGTAGCTCAGTTTTTTTTCTGGCTCAGCAGGGGTACTAGGCAGGAATGCCTGCTGTCTCCGCTTTATTTTTGCTCTAACCATTGAGCCTCTGGCTATTGCAATCCTTCGGAACCCTGACATGTCTGGCTACAATAAGGCTTCCTTTACATATAAATTCGGTATGTATGCAGATGATGTGCTCTTATTTCTCACCAACCCGTTGATCACCCTGCCTAACCTCCTTAGTACCCTAGCTTAATTTGCGGAGGTCTCCGGCCTTCCTGGTAATTTGGCTAAATCAGTGGTTCTTCCTGTGGGCTTCCCCCTTGCCGAGGTGTAAAATCTTAAATGATCTTTCTCTTTTACATGGGCTAAGTCCAGTCTTTCATATTTGGGGGTAAAGCTTTCAGGGGATTACACAGGCTTATTCGACCTCAAACCCCCCCTCCCCTCATTGTTCACTTGAAACATCTACTCAAAACTTGGGCTTCCTAATGGGATTTCATTCTTGGGAAGGATCATAGCAATCAAGATGACGATCTTGCCTAAGCTCATTTACCTATTTAGGGCCCTGCCATTTCCTATGTTTTTAAACTGCAGGCTCACCTGAATAGATTTATTTGGAATAATAGGCCCCCTAGGTACTCAAGGTAGATGCTTTATCAATCGTATAGGTCTGGGGGTTTGGGTGTTCCTCAGATCTGGCTATACTATCTGGCCAGTAGATTTTTCCAACAAGCCCAATGGAACATTCATGACTTAAAGGTTCCTTGGGTCAAATTTTATCAAGACTCTATTGTCCCGTACCACCTGCCTGGGTTGTTGTGGTCCTCTAAATCTTTTGCTTCTGACCTGTTCGGGAGGAACCTGGTTGTGGCTCATGGGTTGAAGTTGTGTCATAGGCTTCAGTCTGGGCTGGCTCTTAAATTGGGGGTTCCTCCTAGAGCCTCCTTTTTGAGTGACCCCAGGTTTCCTGCGGCCTTTGAGGCCCCAGGCCTTTTTTGGTGGTGGACGAGTTGTGGTTTGACATCCTTGGCGGATTTCCTTTAAGGAAACAAGTTTGTCTCTTTCACCCAGCCCAAAAAGATATCCCTGCTGGGGAATATTATAGATATTTGCAGATCCGACATTTTTTCCTGGACACACTATGCAAACACCCCCTCGGACTCTAACACCGCCTTTGAAACCCTTTAACTCTTCCCCCAGACAAAAATGTATGGAGGGGAGGGGGGGGGCTCCACACTTAAACACATGACTCAGTGGGTGCAGGAAATTAATCTTGATTATGATGATAGAAACTGGGAGGCTAATTGGCAGAACCTATGGAGATGCACAATTTCTCTCACTATCAGAGAGGCGACAGATGGCATGTTTGGTATGTATATACTTGGTGTAAGATCATCTTTTATATTTTCCCAAAACATTGGGTTTAAAAAAACACTGCGAAAATACTGCGTGGTATTAAAAATTGCAACACCCACCATTTAATTCTATAGGGCCTCTGCTTTTTAAAAAAAATATGTTTGAGGGTTTAAAGTAAATTTCTAGCCAAAAAAAAGGATTTTTTCATACAAAAAAAGCTAGAAAAGACATGGTCTAGGGGTGATATGTGGCATAAGCTTCTAATGTTAGTATGCCAGGATAGTACAAAACACGCTCCCAAATTACCCATTTTTGTAAAGTAGACACCCCAAGGTATTTTATGAGAGGCATGTTGAGTGCATGGAAGATTTTATATTTGGACAGAAATTCCTAGAAAATTACAATACTTCTTTTTTTTTTACTCAAAGTTGTGATTTTAATAAGATATTTTTCATGCATTTTTTTTTATGTGGCATTACACCCCAAAACACATTCTGCTACTTCTTCTGGAGATACCACGTGTAAGAATTTCGGCAGTCTAGCCATGTACAGGACACCGAAAAGCCTAAAAATTCCAGAACAGTAAAAATCACCCCTCAAATTACCCCTTTTTTAAAGTAGACAACCCAAGGCAGTGCCGACCCTGACCTCCCTAGGACCCTAATTAGAATCACATGTCACATTGAAGTTACATGGGGGGGGCGCTGCCGACAGTGACATGTCACATTAAAGATTAAAGTTGAGAAGCGGGGGGAGGGGGTGTTCTGTTGTCAGAAGTGGCATCTTACATTAAAGTAAGAAAAGGGGGGTGCTGACTTCTTACCTCTTCTCCCATGCGGCCAGTGAGTTGAAAAGCGGGGAGAGGGGCCATAAATGACTTCTCACCAGACGGGGCCTCTAGTAATTTGGGGGCCCTTCGCAGCTTAGCGGGGCCCTAGCGGCTTGCATAGGTGAGCCTATAGGGCGGATCGGCCCTGCCCCAAGGTATTTGCTAAGCAACATGGTGAGTATTTTGCAGATCTCAATTGTTGCCCTTGGCATTTTAGCGCCTCAAGAAATGTGATAGGCAGTCAGAAGTAAACACTGCATAAATTCCATGAAGACACTATGGGCCAGATTCTTGTAGAATCTGCGGCGGCGTAGCGTAAGCCATATACACTACGCTGCCGAAACTTACTGGAGCTAGTGCCGTATTCTCCAAGCACTTGCTCCGTAGTTTGCGGCGGTGTAGTGTAAATGGCCCGGCGTATCTCCGCATAATTCAAAGGGGGCGGCTTGTATTTAAATTAAGCGCGTCCCTGCGTCGAGCGAACTGCGCATGCGCCGGACGGGAAAAAAGCCCAGTGCGCATGCTCCAGCTCACGTCAGAAAACATCATTGAAACCGACTTGAAAACGACGTGATCGTCACTTACGCAATGCCCTATTCGCAAACGACTTAAAACAACGTAACCGACGGGAAAAAGACGACGCTGACCCGACGCCATACTTAACATGGCATACGACAGAACTTTGTAAACCTACCACTCATATAGGAGGGGTAGGTTTACGCTTACGGAAACAACGTAAACGACGACGAGGCGGTGTAAAAACGTTCGGGAATCGGCGTATTAGGCTCATTTGCATAGGCAAATGAGAAATCAACGTAAAGGCCACCTAGCGGCCAGCGAAGTAATTACATCTACGATCCGACGGTGTAAGTGTTTTACACCTGTCGGATCTTCGCTGTATCTATGCGTAAGTGATTCTAGGAATCACACGCATAGATACCCAGGGAAAAAAACATCTCTTTTGAGAATCTGGCCCTATAACTTTTACACAAACCAATATGATGAAATGAGAGTTTATTGGATATTTTTTATGTCAGAGAAGTAAAAAAAAAAAATTCACAACTTTTTTGCAAAAAAAAATAAAAATAAAAAGCCCAGTGGTCATTAAATACTACCAAAAGAAAGCTCTATTTGTGTGAAAAAAGGACATACATTTTGTTTGGGTACAGAATTGCATGACCGCGCAATCAGCAGGTAAAATAACACAGTGCCGAAAAGTAAAATATGCTCTGGTCAGGGAAGGAGGTAAAATCTACCGGAGGTCAAATGGATAAAAAATGTAAATAAAATAAAAAAATATATATGTCTTTGTATGTTTTTCTGCATGCTGTGGTTTTACTAATAAAATATCAATTGTTTTTATACCAATTATATACAAATCTCCAAACAATGTATACAGTATTTTATTTAATTCAGATCTATTTGTCATTACGGACTGCGCACATCACTGTACAGCCAGACAGTTCTGGGCTCCCTGTGCTCACAGGCCCGAAGAAGTCTCATGGTCTGCCGTGGCTATAGTTGCACCCTCAGGACATTGGACTTTAGAAATGAATGTGGTCTGTGCATCTTTAAAGTGCTGCATAATTTCTTAACATAGAATAGAATACATTCCTGTAGTAAATAAATAAATCAGTCAATTTTCCAAATAACAGGACAGTAATGAACCCCTACATTTAGGAAGATAGTTCTAAATGTACCAGTCTGTAGATATAACAGGATATTTCAAACACTGTAGCAGCTAAATTACCTTTCCTTAGGAATGGATTGAAGTATGATCCATTATACATAGACTGTAAGTCTGTTTTTAGTTCAAGCTAGAATATTCAGTTACAGTAAACCATATTTTATTCAAGACTCGAGGTGCACCAGTAATGTGTTTTCCACAGTCTGCAAAAGGACAACTTTGCATGGAAAAAAAACATCCTGATTACAGTAGCGAGAGATCATTACTAGCTCAGATATTATATATGTTCAACAAGTATTTCCTGTGAATCATAAACCGATTTCTCTTCCTCTTGTACTGTCTTAAGGGACATAGAGCCACATGACTCCAGTGGAGCATGTTTGCTACTAAGTGTTAAAGTGTTGCATGGCAGGGGCTTCTATAAATGTACCTTAGAAGAGGACCATGATAAATCAACTTATTTTAGGAGCTTTTTAGACAAACTTTCTTTAGTAGCTGTTTTTCTTGTTTTCTCGTTTTATGTCAGTACAGTATATAAAAATGTACCCATAGCTGAGGTCTCATCAATATAAATAGGCGAGTCCCTGATGTGCAATTAGGCATCAACATTTTATTAAAAATATTTGCATTTCAACTTCCCTTGAAGAGGAACTAGACTTAAAATTTTAAATAATGTTAGCATGTAGTTTTATGGCAAGGGAGACTTTGTTTGTCTTTTCTGGCAAAGAACACTCTGTTCCTTTTTCTGTAAGCAATTTATTAAAATAAATTAACTGTACATCGATCGTGGAGAGTAAGAGTGAGTCGTCCAACCAATGTAATGGCTGCCCAATAATCACTGAAAAAAAAAAACATACTCGAAGAAATATATATAAAAAAATCTAGCTATGGCAGAACAAAGAAGCACCCCCAGCCTTACAACACTACAGTATAGACTGGGTGGTAAGCCTACCCTAATGTGGCAACTGCGCTAGCGACATGCTGCAGATTCCGTTCTGCTTTAAAATTGGCCTCCCGCTGTGTTTTGCAGCTCTTTGCCAATCAAACTAGTGAGGGATCGCATTGGGTCGAGGAGGCAAAAGAACAAAGCAAAGTACACCAAAGCTGAGAGATCTTTCAAAGTAATAATGCACAGCATTTGCACACATTTTTTGTAATTTCTAATAAAACCCCACTTTGTGTTGCACTTGAAAGAAAAAATAATTGTTCTAATATGAGCAACTTAGAAAGAATGACAAAGGATACATCGGTTTCCTATTACAAGAAACACATTTCCAACTGAGGTAATAGCACCTGCCTGAAACTATAACATATGAAAAGTAAAAGGAACAATTTGCCTCTACCCACTGCCGAGTTGCTAGGTAGCATGCAATTCCAGCATTTTAGAAGAAATCTGTTTTATCTTTATCAGATAGTGGCCTACAATCTCTTATATTTGATGGACAGCCCCTTACTAACTACAGAGAAGACTGGCATTTATAACCTTAAAACTCAAAATACAATCTCTAATACTATTTAAAATTACATTTTCTTAACTTTATAAACTTTAACAAACCCTAACTTGTCTCGTTGCCACAGAAACTAAATTCATGGGAGCTGTGCAAAAAATCTGAAAAAGTCAAAAGAGACAGTAAACAAAGAACTGAGATTATAAAGAACTAATCTTCAATTGACATTTTTCATTCAATTACTAACTTTGCTGTACGTACATTGCAATGCATTTACTTTAGGTAAATTATCACAATCCTACGTAATTAAAGGAACACTAAATGCAACGTTTTTTTTTTTTTTGTTTTTTTAAATCACAAACATGTTATACTTACCTCCACTGTGCAGCTCGTTTTGCACAGAGTGTCCCCTAACCCCGTCTTCTGGGGTCCCTCGGCGGCTGTCTCGGCTGCTCCTTGCAAAAGCTTTCCACTTTCATGCGAGCGAGCGCCCAATGGGAAAAGCTTTTGCGAGCACACTCCCATGATACAGCGGCAGACATAGCCGTCGACTGGACCACTGGGCCCCGCCCCCCGGCAAGCCACGTCATCCGCTGTGATTGATAGCAGCACCAGAAAATGGCTGCGCTGCTATCAATCCGTCCAGCCTAGCCAATCAACGGCCAGGCTGGGAACCGAAGAGGATCACATGGACGCGCGCGTCACTTTCGAGGAGTCAGGTAAGTAAAACAGGGGTTCGGGGGGGCGGTGCCGTCGGAATAGGATGCATTAAGGTGAAAAAAAAATTACCTTTACAACTAAATAATGATGAAAAAAATGCCCAAGCAGAGGTAACCTTTGGGCTGTTCACACTAGGGTGCCCAACGTGTGTCTTGGATTGCCCGGGACTGTCCCGCAATTGACAAGTCTGCACCTTCATTCTGGGACAATACAATGTCCGGAATAAAATAGAGGACACAGCTACCCCCTACTAACAACCAGCCTGTCGGATTCTCTTGCCATTATTGCTAGTGGATTATCTTCACCTGCCCGCCCCCCCCGTTGGAAGAAGACAATGGCCCGCCAGAAGGGATTTCTGCATCAGCACTGTCTAAGGGTGGTAGACATGGAGGGTATGAATCATCTTTTCATTGATCATTAGGGTCACCAGGATGCTATTTACATCCGCAAAAAACAAAACAGCTGGCTTTTTTCTGTCCCTGGCTATTGCACGTTTGAGGGCAATAATTAAGTGACCAATTTCTGCTGGTAGGAGAAAAGGCCTGGAATCAGACAGTGAAGAACCGCTAGTTTGGCATCCCTACGAATAGGTACACAGAAGAGCGTGAACAAGAGTCCAAAAACCCTAAACCAGAATCTCAAATATAATTATTTCTCTCCTCGCTGTCCACAACCCCAAAAACATCTGTCACAGTATGAGGGATTTGAATTGGCAAAGCGGGCTGGGACCCAGTACCAACAGAGGAGGACCTTGTAGGCAGCCTCCAACATAATGTTATTAAAAGTGCACTTTGCCCACTCTTGCCCCACTTTATCTCCCCCTTTTGTCTGCCCCTGCTTCTTATTCTTCTCTCGTTGGCTGATTACATTCTTAGGACTCCATTAGACCACATACTATGGCCTTGGCCCGCCGTATGTTACTGGTTCGCTATCTGATCCCATATGTTATTTTTTCCATACAGATTACTATGCACTCCCATATACTGCACCGTATGCAGGGTAGCACTGTTCACTTACCCGAAGTATGATTGATAGCTACAATAACTAAATCATTCCCCTTTTTTTAATATGCAGGGATTGCAGCACTTACGGCCTTGTGGTGGTCCTCGTACTTATGCTTTTACTCCCATTCCTATGTAACATAGACATGTTTATGTTCTGTCATACAAGATACATATTGTTGATGTATTCTATTTCGCTGTTTGTAATGTTTGAGACGATATTTGTCTTTCTGCTTTCTTTCTTTAATAAAATAAGATTGAATTAAAAGTGCACTTTGTCATAATAGACGTCCATACTTCTCGGATCTCACCCCAATTGTTTTTCTCTACTCTGCTCCTCTATCTGCCCATACTGGCTTTCTCTGCTGTGCTCTCACCCAGTTGCTCAACTGCATTGTCCCTCTTTGTTCATCACTCTCTGGTCTTTTTGCCTTACTCAATTCACAATCTGACTCACCTCCGCTACCCTTTTGCTTTCAATGCTCTACTCCATATTTGCTCTGCTCAATTCTAATTTGCTCTGATTCCCTTGCTCTGATATATAATGGTATCAAGCATGACCCCAGAGAGAGAAATATGTACTTGTGAACAAAGTAAATTACAGGGAAAAGAAACCCATCATGAGACAAAACAAGTGACTCCATTGCAGAGTTTCTTCTCAAAAAATGCTTTTTAGTTGAAGTTATACTACTAGGGTCAGTACTTTGAGTCACTGACTTGGAAACAAGTATACAAATTGAAAAAGCTGGAAAAGCTTATCTACATACTCATTCTAGGTCAGCAACTCAAAGCTCTGAAATCGAGCTACAAGTATGCTAGCATTTCCACAAGGAGAGGTCACGAATGCAAGCCCCCATGTTTTCTATCATGTCAGGATTTCTTAACCAAATGAACAATCTGATTTTAGCTAAACTGCAGTATTTACTGGATAGAAGTGGAAGCACATTGCTTGCTTTCATTTGTTGCATGGGATTACTCTTTAAAGTGGTTGTAAACCCTCTCTGGCTACTTTTACCTACAGGTAAGCCTAGATTAAGGCTTAGGCGGCGTACACACAAGGGGATATGTCCGCTGAAAACGGTCCGATGGACCGTTTCAGCAGACATCTCCGCTCGTGTGTATGGGCTAGCGGACAGATTTCTCCACCCGACAGATTTCAAAGCATGCTTTGAAATCTATCCGGTGGGAATCTGTCCGCCCGACATGTCTGCTGGTTAGTACACTTACCAGCAGACATGTCGGCTCCCACCACCGCCGCGCCGCTGCCGAATGGATTCGGCGCATGCGCGGAAGTGTTTTACTTCCTGGTGCGGTGACGTGGCGGTGACGCGGCGGCGTCAACGTCACCGCCGCGTCACCACTACGTCACCGCGCCGTCCGGCGGCGGGGAATTTGATCCGATGGTGTGTACACGCCATCGGATCAAACTCCCGATCGGACATATCCGATGGAAATGGTCCGCGGACCGTTTTCATCGGATATATCCGATCGTCTGTACGCCGCCTTAACAGTAGGTGTTTGCAATATCTCCTAAACTTACATGGTTTAGGAGATATTTGCCAAAAAAAATGCGCATGCATGCCCACTGAGCGTGCTGGGTTTTGACTGATCTGCCAGTCCCGCATGCATGCGCGGGAGTGACGTCATTGCCGCTCTGGCCAGTCACATCGCCGGAGCTGCGATACCCGGAAGGCACTCGGAGGAGACATGGTGGCGGCCGAGGAGGGGAACGAGGAGTGCTTCAGGGGCTTCGATCTTATGTAAGTCATTCATAATGAGCTAGTATGCTTTGTATACTAGCTCATTATGTCTTTCTCTTGCAGGATTTTTATTTTCAGGAACATCTCTAGAGGGTTTACTTCCTCTTTTATATTCAATGGTATTTATTGAAAAGGTTTAAAGATGTATACAACAGTACAAAAGCGTTCCAACACATCCACCAGCGTTAGCAAACGCAATCAAGGACCCATACATATACCGTACAAGTAATGCAGTAAGTTATAAAAAAATAAAAGTACAAATACACACAAACTCTGAAACCCCCCCCCTCCCAGGATACCACCCAAAGGGTAACCCTTCAGGAACAACATAACATAACTAACAGTGCGTATGCCAGGGACCTCAAGTCCCGCTGGACAAAAGTTCTCAGGCACAAAATTGTAAGCCCATTTTACTGCTAATACCAACACCTGAGAAAAAAGGGCCATTCTTTACTTCCTCTCCACTTGACCACCGAGCCTGGTTTTCAGATTCTGTGTTTTTTCTGCTAGAAAATTACTTAAAAACCTCAAACATTATATATATATATATATATATATATATATATATATATATATATATATTGTCTAACACCCTAGAGAATAAAATGGCAGTCATTGCAATACTTTTTGTCACACTGTATTTGCCCAGGGGTCTTAACAGCACACTTTTTTTGGAAAAAATTCACTTTTTTGCATTAAAAAATAAGACACCAATAAATTTTGCCCAATTTTTTATATATTGTGAAAGATAGTGTTATGCCGAGTAAAATGATACCCAACAAGTCACGCTTAAAAATTGCGCCCGCTCGTGGCATGGCGTCAAACTTTTACCCTTAAAAATCTCGATACGCGATGTTTAAAAAATTCTATAGGTTGCATTTTTTGAGTTACACAGAAGGTCTAGGGCTAGAATTATTGCTCTCGCTCTAACGATCATGGCAATACCTCACTTTTTCATATGCGGGCGCTACTCGCGTATGTGTTCGCTTCTGTGCGCGAGCTCGTCGGGACGGGGCGCTTTTAAAAAATGTGTTTTTGTTTTCTTATTTATTTTTATTTATTTTATAATTTTTACACTGAAATGAAAAATAAAATAAAAATGATCACTTTTATTCCTATTACAAGGAATGTAAACATCCCTTGTAATAGAAAAAAGCATGACAGGTACTCTTAAATATGAGATCTGGGGTCAAAAAGACCTCAGATCTCATATTTAGACTTATATGCAAAAAAAAGAAAAAAAATGGAAAATGTCATTTTTTCAAATGACAAAAAAAAAATGTTTCTTTAAGACGCTGGGCAGGACTGACGTTTTGACGTCACTTCCGCCCAGCAAAGCTATGGGGACGGGTGGGGGCCATGTTGCCCTCACTCACATCCCCACAATGACAGCCGAAGGACCCGATTGCCTCCGCCGCTACCGACGGCTCCGGTAAGCGGCGGAGGGCGCGGGAGAGCGGCAGGAGGGGGGCCCTCTCCCGCCACCGATAACGGTGATCTCGCTGCAAATCCGCTGCGGAGACCGCCTTTATCATTGACAGAACCGCCCACTGAAGAAATGGATGGTTGTGGCAGCAGCTGCTGCCGTTACTGAGATATCCATCTTTAAAAACATGACGTATATTTACAGTGGGCGGTTGTCAAGTGGTTAAATAAACAATATAGTTTGCAACATTAGATTGATCACCTAAAAATGCAGCAATGATCAAACTAGGTGTACCTACAGTATATATCATAACTTAAGGAATTGAAAAGAAATGCTGGTATTGATAAGTTAATTTAACAAGAAACTCTTTACCTTTAAAGTAACCTTTAGAGGAACTTTTGAACTAAAAAAAACAAAAAAACAATTGCCTAATATAATAAATATTTTGGCAAACTGAACTTCCCTGCATAAAATCATATCTGTAATGAAACCTCTTCATATTAAGGGATCCACGTGATATTTCCTCCCTTTTAGAGATATGTCATTGAATGTTTTGAATTCCTATGAATTTGTAGACATTAATATTGGCCATGGTTGTCATGCATGCACTTATGGTTTATCTAATTTAGCTAGATAATATTTGATTACAGAACTCCATTTGTAAATTAGAGCCCTTACTACACAGGTGATGTCATCTCTGAAAATGAGTAATTTGAAAACTGATGAAATCTAAATGAAAGATCCTAATGTGTAAGTGTATTCAGCTAAACAGTAGCCATGTGCAATTATCAAATCTATATCACATAACTTCCGATTGGTTCTGCCCGGGTCCGGGGGTATATCTGGCCTGGGGCTGGTCTGCATCTCACTCCACATACCATAACCACAGGTAATAGACCTCTATGTGCTACATTTATTTTCAGTTCAAGTAATTGGGGATTATTTTTATCACTTTACATACCTCATACACAAATACAAACGCACACACACAGACATATATACACAGACACATACATACATCTACATAGATACATACACCAACACATACACACAAATTCGCACACACACATTCATATACATCACTACTGCATATGCATGATTTATTTACATTTCTTTGTATAGATATGTGTATTTACACATATTCAATATATTGTATTTACTCGAGTATAAGCCGACCCGAATATAAGCTGAGGTACCTCACTTGACCGCAAAAATCTGGGAAAACGTATTGACTCGAGTATAAGCCTAGAGTGAGAAATGCCACGGCTACTGTAATGCCCTGTACACACGATCGGTTCGTCTAATGAAAACGCTCCGATGCACCGTTTTCATCGGACGAACCGATCGTGTGCGGGCTCCATCGTTTTTTTTCCCCAACGGTGAAAAAAAATAGAACCTGTTTTAAAATTTTCTAATGGTTAAAAAACCGATAGGAAAAAAACGATCGTCTGTGGGGAAATCCATCGGTCAAAAATCCACGCATGCTCAGAATCAAGTCGACGCATACTCGGAAGCATTGAACTTCATTTTTCTCTGCACGTCGTCGTGTTTTACGTCACCGCGTTGGACACAATCAGATTTTTAACTGATGGTGTGTAGGCAAGACTGATGAAAAGTCAGCTTCATCGGATAGCTGATGAAAAAATCCATCGGTCCGTTTTCATCGGATGAACCGATCATGTGTACGTGGCATAGGTGGAAAAGAGGGTCAACAGTGCCCATTTGCAGCCTCACTGTACCCATCTCCCTGCCTTACTGTGCCCATCTCCAACCTCACTATGCCCATCTCCAGCCTCACTGTGCCCATCTCCAGCCTCACTGTGCCCATCTCCCTGCCTCACTATGCCCATCTCCCTGCCTCACTGTGTCCATCTCCCTGCCTCACCGTGTCCATCTGAAGCCTCACTGTGTCCATCTGCAGCCTCACTGTGTCCATCTCCCTGCCTCACCATGTCCATTCTCCCTGCCTCACCGTGTCCATCTCCCTGCCTCACCGTGTCCATTTGTAGCCTCACCGTGTCCATCTGCAGCCTCACTTTGTCCATCTGAAGCCTCACTGTGTCCATCTGCAGCCTCACTGTGTCCATCTCCAGCCTCATGTACCTTGATCTCCAGAACACCAGCACTGTGACATGCAGTCACTCTAATCGGTGGCCGTGCAGGGTAACAAAGCCCCGCCTCCTCCTTGTCCGTGATGGAACACTGATTCAGTTTTCCAGCAGTGAGTCAGTGTTCCACCTATCACAGATGAGGAGGATGAGGCGGGGCTTTTTTTACAGTGCATGGCCTCCGACTAGACTGACTGCCTGTCACAGCGCCGGGAGATCAGGTGTATGAGACTGCAGATGGACACAGTGAGACTCGAGTATATGCCGAGGGGGGCATTATCAGCACACATAAAAAGTGCTGAAAAACTCGCCTTACAGTATACTTGAGTATATATGGTATATCTTTTAATTAATTTAATCAATTTAATTATTTACACATTCTCCATTATTGCACATATTTAATATTTCCTGCATGACTTCATACTCACATTTAATCTACACTCACACATAGTTAAGCATTTCATAATTTTTTTATTGATTGCTTCTTATTATTTTACTTTACATTTCACAATATGGCATTGTGTAGTGGCTGTCCGACCCGCTCCCTAGCTACTGTTGCCCATGGGTCCTGTCTCAGAGATCTCCCGCCTTAAAGGGTTTGTAAAGGAAATGTTTTTTTTTTACCTTAATAGCTTCCTTTACCTTAATGCAGTGCAGTTTTCATGTCCTCATTGTTCGTTTTTTGCTCTCAAGTTGCTGTAATTCTTCTCTGATCTCCACACTTCCTGGTTGTCTGTTTCCTGATGACCACAGTCCTGGGAGCTTTCTCTCTGTGGTCAATAACTTCAAGGAGGTGTGATTAAAGCGGTATTTCACCCTAAATATAAGATCTCCCATGTGATCCAGCATACTGGCGTCAGCGCCAGTATGCTGTTTTTTTTTTTTTTAATCGCACACTTACTGTATTATGCCGGAATTTCTTTTTTTCCCCCGTGGTGGACGGCGCCAGTATAGCGCGTCACATCTTCCGAAAATACCCGATATGGACTCGGGTAATCTCGGCGAAAATGCGGCGCCTGCGCACAGACCTAAGAGCTGACTGCGCAGGCGCCGTATTTCTCCGAGTCCTACGGCTATGGCACGTCACGCCCTCCGAAATAGGACTCGGAGAAATACGGCGCCTGCGCAGTCAGCTCCTAGGTCTGTGCGCAGGCGCCGCATTTTCGCCGAGATTACCCGAGTCCATATCGGGTATTTTAGGAAGATGTGACGAGCACTACTAGAGCCGTCCACCGTGGGGGAAAAAAATGAAATTCCGGCATAATACAGTAAGTGTGCGATTAAAAAAAAAAAAACCCAGCATACTGGCGCTGACGCCAGTATGCTGGATCACATGGGAGATCTTATATTTAGGGTGAACCTCCGCTTTAATGTGTGTCTAGTTTCTAGTTTTGTTTTCCAAACCATCACTGCTCTATGGCTCTGTAAGCTCTGTATAGCACAGAGGCAGGAAATAACATGCAAAAACGAACCTAGAAACTACAGGTACATTATATGATTGAATTTTATCTATTTTTAATTGTTTTTAAAAGGAATCAGTTAACTATTATGTCTCTATACCCTGTAAACATTCATTTCAACATTTTTTTTTCCTTTACAACTCCTTTAACCCTGGTTGGGACTACTTATGCTGGGCCACCACTTTATCCCATTCCCTGGAGCTGGCCATAGTTTATGGGCTGCTTTGTAATATTGAAAGTGCTTCTTTGTTCTTTTCTCTGCCTTTTCCCCATCTATGGGGAACAGTGGATCATAAATGTATCATAAATGTTTCACCGTTATCGGTTGTATTATGCCTATTATTATTATTATGTATTACCCTTAGGGGATTGTGACATTCAACTTACTCATGTTTATCCCATACATTATTATACGCATCAACATGCCTCATGTAAAGTTCCAACCCCACTTTGTTTTCGCATATACTGAGATTAAATTACACACAGGTGGACTTTATTTACTAATTAGGTGACTTCTGAAGACAATTGGTTCCTTTTGAGGGGTATCAGCGGAAAGGGGGGTGAATACAAATGCACACCACACTTTTCAGATATTTATTTGTAAAAAGAAATTGAAAACCATTTATAATTGTTCTTACTCTTCACAATTATGTGCTACTTTGTGGTGGTCTATCACTTAAAAACCCAATAAAATCCATCTACGTTTTTGGTTGTAACATGACCAAATTTGGAAAATTTCAACGGGTATGGATAATTTTTCAAGGCACTGTGTGTACCTTTCTACACTATATATTCAAAGGAAATTATCTTTAGTTCTTTATAGGAAGCCTAGTTAAACAATTTCCTCTTTGAGCCACAAGGGGAAAATGTTGAGCAAGCTAATCTCCTGCATCCCAATTCAGAAAGCAAAATTGGGGAAGGACCCATAGGAGAGAGGGGAATAAGGCAAACTGGTCAAATGAACAGGCAAGGTTTGGCAGCAGGTAAACAACAGAAGATCATACCAGGGTCAAGGCAAGCCAAAGGTCATGATTGCAGATAAGGGGTAGTCAACAGAGCCGGGTCAGTACAGGTAATAAGCAGACAGTTTCACAGATTACTAGGCACAGAGCTGCGTATCAAACAGCAATGCACAAGTGCAGCTGCTGTCTTTTTAAAGGCCCATTGGCGCCAAGTAGCGCTAACGTGCACACGTGCTGTTGCCTGATCTGGACAGGAATGCGTGTGCACATACCTGCACGCAAGATCCTCCGTTCTGTACCAGCAGGTCCCTGACACCTGGATACTAATCTATGTTTGCTAACCTGGTTCCTTACCCGACTATGCCTGAAACCTTTCTCAGATCACCCCTACCTGCTATATCTGCTTCTAGCTTGAGTTACCAACCCCAAATTTGAGTTATAACTGTGTCTCTGCTTCCTGATTTGGTACCCCACTACCAGCATCTTACCAACTTTTGCTCGTTCCCGACTTTGAAACTGATCCTGATTCTGCACTTGTCTGCCTGGCTCCCACTGAACAAGGCTTGTGACCTGGCTCCACACTACCACTGGAAGGACTCCTGTGTCTCCAACTCACACCTACAGCTTCCAGGCACCTGCGTCCTTCCACTGCTTAAGCAGTCCGTATCTCCACTACCAAGGCCACCCTCCCCATCTCGGGCTCCACTGTCAGGTTTGTGAGAATGACTCAGAAAGTAAAGCAGTTATTGTATCAGGCTGACAGTCAGGCAAATAGTATTTTCAGAAGTATAGCACCACAGTAGCAGCTCCAATTTTCTTTTAGTACAGGGTTGCTTTAAATCATTCCATCTTTGTGATACAACTTTTTCTTTAGATGTAAGTTATTTCTTGATGGAATAGTTTGATAGAATGTAAACCTAATATAAACTACCCAGTGAGGTTGGAAGCATTGTTATAAAACAGGTATTGTTCTATATTTGTAGTTTATGGTACATGTCCCAAATATAAGATAGATATGGTTATGGTAAAATTTGTGTTCAGCACAGCTCTATTCTACGTATAAGGTAGCAGGATTTATATATAGAACTGCCTGCAGCATTTTATGTGATATTCAACAAGCAGTGCTATGAAATTATTTGTGCCCGGAGTCCACCGTCTTATATACATTTCTGGAAAATATGCATGGAAATAAAAATAACAAAATAACTTTTTTTTCATTGCAAATCCCTTAGAAACTCCCATAACATATGCTGCATTGTAATCATAATACAATTTTATTTATAACTACCTTCTTCATTACACCCTACTTTGACTTCTATTTCTTTCATGCTAAAAAATAATAATGGATAGGGGTCACTGTGTGCTAGGGGAGTCAAAGGCTGTGGTGCTTTGCTCCCTTCTTTAAGCAAACTACATTTCTCATTCTGATAGTGAGTAAGTAGCCACTTGGCTTAATTTGACAGCACGTCTCTTCAGAACTTCCCTAGAGCCTTCTGATGCCTGCCAAAGTTTTAGTCACTTGGCATGCACTTAGTAGTTTTTATGTCTGTCCATATTTCATCTTGGCACATGGTTTTTAAAAAGTCAAGTCAATACCACTGTTGTTTTCTGAATGTCTCAACAGGGGCGAAATCAGTGATCAATTCTTACATGATTTGATACACAAAAAAAAGAGACTGTTGGGGTTAAAATATAATACATGGTTAAAATGCTGTAGCGTACATACATAAAGCTCATTGTACAGGGAAAGTTCAAACTTTAACAACCCTTAGACTGCATTCAGTCTACAATTTCTGTAAATAACATGTTTGTTTGACTTAATATATTAGTTTTAAGAATATTTTTAAAATTTAAGCCCATCGCCAACTATTTCTGTGATGACCCTTAGCCCTTGCTCAACGAATCACCCCACACCCCCCCCCCCCCCAACCTAAAATCTTCTGGTCAGTTCAACGTCATAGGTAGCTTCTCTTCTCCAGTGGTGGTGGGTTGGTGGTGGTGACTCGTCCATTCTCCTGTACCGCACAGCAATTATAGAATAATGTATGAGCACTTACTGTCCAGGAGTACTGTGAGCCCAGGCCCATGTCATGACCTACCCCCAGGACTTACAAGAAGTGGGTTAGATGACACTGGACACTACTCAAAAATGGAAGAGGATAAGAACAGAATTGCAGAGAATTGCAGAGAATTGCAGAGAGGGAGAGTCTGCAGGGAAAGTACTGGAGAGATGGTGAGTATTTTAGCCTGAGATGCATTTTATTTTCACACAGACTTGATCACTTTTTCATTTCCACCTTAAAAGTGGAGTTGGACTATAAGTAAGAAATACAATATTGTTTAAGGGTATTTTGCTACTCAAGGAGGTTTGGGACAAATTTAGAATTTACTTAAATAACAGACTTGACTGCTCATGGAAACTTACCAAGACTTTCACAGCTTAACACCTTCAAGTCCAGACTGACCAGTTTCAGCAGATAAATTTGATCGTGTGTATGCAGCCTCAGTGCTGTCACAATTTTTGAATGATTGACAATTACATGCAACCCGGTACCGAAAATAATTTTATATCATTTTTTTTAAATAGATAGAGTTTTCTTTTTGGTGGGTTTTCTATTTTATGCTATATAAAAGGAAAAAAGTCCAAAACATTTAAAGAAAAAAAATATATCTTTATTTACGTTATAACATTTTTCAAACACAACTTTCTTCATAAATTTTAGGCCCTAAAATACCAGTACAGTACAAATACACCCAAATGACTCTTTTTAGAAAAGTAAATAGTCTAAGGTATTTAGTAACAGGCATGGTGAGTTTTTAGACTTTGTAATTTCTTTGTTACAATTTTCGGAAAAATTACGATTTTTTTTTCTCAAAGTGAACATTTTAACAAGTTAATTCTCGCACACAGGATAGGCATATTTACAGTTACACCCCAAATATTTACAGTTACACCTCCAAATATGGGGATACCACATTTGAGACTTTTTCACAGCCTGGATGCACAGAGGATCACAAAATTCCCCTTTGGGCTTTCAAGGAACATAAATTACACATCTAAGTTCCTTTACTTATCATATTTCTTGAGTACATAAAGTGACATGCCAGAAGACACCCACAAAATTACCACATTTTGGAAAGCAAACACCCCAAGGTATTTTCAGAAAGGCATAGTGAGGCATTTAAAAAAATGTTTGCCACAAGTTTTTAGAGAATGTGGAAATACATTTTGCTATGCCTCCCGAGTAAGGCGTTCTAGGGGCATAAATTACAGATCTAATTTCCTGACTACCCATCACATTTTTGGAGGCCTTGGAGTACCAGGACAGTGGAAACACAAACAAAATGACCACATTCTTAGGTATTTTCTAAGAGGCATGGTGATTTTTTTGAAGACTTTTTGAAAAATGATTGGAAATGAATATCATTATTCTTTATCGTACATCATGGGACACAGAACGCATAGCCATTACACTTGGGTTATATGGGTACCTTCAGGTGTGGACACTGGTGTTATCAATTTCACAGGAAGTTTCCTCCCTATATAAACCCCTCCCACTGGGAGTGCTTCAGTTTTTTCGCCAGTGTCTTAGGTGTTGGTCACGTCTAGCTGTCCCTCGGAGGTCTCGGGACCCAGGATAGCTAACCGGATCCGTCCGAAGTGCTTCAAAGCCAAGGTGTACGGTACCCGGTCCCTGCTGGAGTGGGGTTTTGCCTATAATGCCTCTCCTTGGAGGGCTGGATTCTGGGCTCCAGTGCCTTAGTCTCTTCCAAGAACTAAACGCCACTGATGCCAGGATGCTATATAGGTCCAGGGGTGTGGGTTCCTTAAACACAGGACCCCGGTCCCTGAAGGTCCAAGACAATACCCACGGAGATGGGGGAAGGCTGGGCCTCTTGCAGTTTGCAATACCCTGCGGCGTGGAGCAGGTAAGAGGGAACCTGCGGGACTTGGTTCGACAGTAGGTATCCCCCTGGGGGTTCTGGGTTGGCTAATGGTATGCTTGTGCATCAGCCACTATCTCCACTATGTCTTTTGAGGCAGGATGGGATGTACTAATGTTTACCCAGATAACATGTAGATATATGTATGCTTGTTTAAGATATATATTTTGCTACTCCCCCCAGATTTGCCTGTTAGCATGGATACTGCAGCCCCCACGTACTATAAAGAGGGAATGCTGGTGAAACTCCTGTTTCTTAGGAAGCCTATGGGGTCAGCTTCCTCTATGTGTGCACTACATTGAGAATTAGTGCTTACCTGGTGTCAGTTTGGGCTGCTGGCGTTGGTCCATGCTTCTCCTCTGCTCCCTGCTTCCTCCATGTTGATTTCAGCGTGGGGAGGGTGCGCGCGCTTGCGTGCACGCCGTCTTTTATGGCATCCTCGTGCATAGGGGGGGCGGGACGGCTGGTCTTTCCCTTCTGAGAGCGGTGGAGAAAGGACACAGAGCGCGCAGCTGAGCCATTTTTTTGGCATGCAGTGACACCTAGTGGCGGTTGGTGGATCTTCAGGTCTGGACTTAAAGTCCACTTTGACCAAGAAAAAAAAAAAAGTTTTTTTTTCTTAAAGGGACTCAGCCTTAGATCCGGCAGCATCTGAGTCTACCTCGGGCTCCAGCTAACGGGCATTGGTGTTGCAATACTCACAGGTTTTCCTCGGTATTGCCACATTCTAGAGCGTGGAAAAATTCAAAAAAAATATATATATTTTTTTCCATAGCCTGTTCTTATTTGTTCACTCCTAGCTACAACAGTCGGGTGTTGGTTACAGGGGTGTCTCAAGGTTGTGCAATGGCTCCCAAGGGATCAGGACCAGCTAAGGCTGCAAAGGGTGCCAAAGAACAAGTCTCCATCGGGGTCAGAGGATTTGGGTCAGGATGGTCCCACCCTCGCTAGATAGGCCACCGAGTAGCATCTTACAGGAGCCATTGAGGGTGCTGAGGGCAGAGGCGGCCCCCAATCCACCTATGCCCATTTACGTAACGGAAGAAATGCTAGCGACCACCCTGGGTGGGCTAGAGGAAAGGTTAACGGCTTTGATTGCCCGCTCTTTGCCAGGTGGCAAACGGGCTAGATCCCCGTCACCTAGATTGGTGTTTTCAGATGCGGGGTCTCCTCGCCGGAGGAACAGGACCTACAAGGGGATCAAGCGGACCAGAGTCCCGACGGGTCAGACATGGAGGGTTCCACTCTAGATACATTTTTTCGGCTTCTCAAGCGGAGAGCCTGTGGATCCAGTCTCTGACAGATATTGTTCGCACTGCTTTTAAAAAACTTCCAGTGTCAGAACTATTAGCCCCTGCAGTATCCTCATTAGGTTCTTTAAAGGCACCATTAACTTGGGTGTCTTTTCCAATTCACCTCCTTCTGGAGAGCGTGTTTTTTTTTCAGGATTGGGCTCGACCTGATAGGATCTTTTTCCCTCCTAAAAGGTTCACTATTTTCTATCCTATGGAAGAAAAATTTGCAAAGAAATGGGCACTCCCTACTGTGGATGCGGCCATTTCCTGCGTGAGTAAATCCCTGACCTGTCCGGTTGGAAATGTCCAGATGTTCAGAGATCCGGCCGACAAAAAATTGGAGACCCTACTGAAGGCTTCGTTTACCACAGTAGGTGCCGTGGTTCAGCCAGCAGTGGCAGCCATTGGCGTTTGTCAGGCTTTAAAGAAACAGTTGTTAAAAGGACATGCCGGCTCAGCAGACTCGTGAATTAGCAGACCTCCCAAGGGCTCTCTGCTTTGCAATAGATGCTATTAAGGACTTCGTTCAACGGGCGTCCCGTCTATCTCTGCTGTTGGTTCATATGCGTCGTCTTTTGTGGCTAAAGAACTGATCAGCAGAGGCACCCTGCAAAAAACTTTTAGCAGGATTTCCCTTTCAGGGTGGAAGACTATTCGGTGAAGACCTAGATAAATATATCCAAACCATATCAAGTGGTAAAAGTTTTTTCTTGCCGGTCAAGAAAAGACCGCGCGGGCCCGCGTTTAAGCGATGGGCCTTTTACTGGCTCGGCCCCTTCAGCTTCCCGTCAGTATCGACGGCCTCCCGGGCGTTCAACATTTAATAGCCGCCCACAGGGACAAGCCGCGGCAAACAAGAGGCCATGGTCTCGCAAGCCGGCTAAACCTGTCATCGAGTCAGATTCATGAAGGGGCGCCCCCACTCTCTTGGGTGGGCGGAAGACTTCGGTTTTTCTCCGAAGTGTGAAAAGCCAGAATTCCCGACTCTTGGGTTCGGTTCGTGGTAGCCACGGGCTACAAACTAGAGTTTCGAGAAGTCCCCCCTCCTCATTTTCGGGGGTCAAAGTCTTCCAAGCGGCCCATTAAAGAGGGCCTCTCTCGTAAAGGCATTGAATCGCCTCTGGCTCCAAGGAGTAATTGTAGAAGTACCAACCCAGGAATGGGGTCTGGGATTCTATTCCAACCTTTTTCATAAATACCCAATGGTGACGTCAGGCCTATCTTAGACCTCAAATGCCTAAATCGCTTTCTAAGATATAGACCTTTCGTATGGAATCCATACGTTCGTTGGCAGCCAGCCTACATCATGACGACTTTCTAGCATCTATAGACATAAAGGATGCTTATCTGCACATGCCAATCTACCCGGCACATCACAAGTTTCTTCATTTTATGATAGATCAACGTCATTTCCAGTTCGTAGCCCTCCCTTTCGGGTTGGCAACAGCTCCGTGGGTATCCACAAAGGTGTTAGCCCCGGTGCTGGCCGTCCTAAGGACAGAAGGCATTTTGGTCCTGGTATACCTGGACAATCTCCTGCTTATCGACAGATCAGCTTCCAACCTCAATCATGCAGTAGTCCGCACAGTTCGGCATCTAGAGGAGTTTGGGTGGGTTTTGAACCAAGAAAAATCAAGGTTGCAACCCACAAAACAGTTAGAATTCTAGGCCTTCGGCTGGATACAGTCGGCCAGAGGATATTTTTTCCTCAAGCAAAAGTCAGGTCATTGACTCAAACAGTTCAAATAGTCTTAGGCAAGAAGAGGCCGACTATTCGCCTAGGCATATGACTGCTGGGGAAGAGGGTGGCCGCCTTCGAAGCAGTGCCCTATGCCCAGATCCATACCAGAGTTCTCCAGGCAGCCATTCTCTCTGCTTGAAACAAGTCCATGCAGGCACTAGACCGCCGGTTAGTTCTCTCAGGGGTCCGGTGCAGCCTGTTCTGGTGGCTGGTCCCTCAATATTTGTCAAAGGGGAAATCCTTTTGCCCCGTCACATGGAAAATGTTAGGAAGACTGACCCAGCAGGGACAGTGATAGGAGGCAGAAAGACTGCTTCCCAGTAATATCCTACAGATCAGAGCTGCTCGGTTGGCCCTGGTCGTCTGGACTCTCCCCCTTCGGGGTCTGCCAGTAAGGGTACAGTCCGACAATGCCACGGCGGTGGCATACATAAACCACCAGGGGGGCACGAGGAGCCTAGTGGCTCAAAGGGAAGTAAACCTGATTTCTCATGGGCCGAAGCCCATGTACCCTGCATCTCGGCAGTGTTCATCCCAGGGATAGACAATTCTCAAGCAGATTTTTGAATCTTCAACAGTTGCTCCCGGGGGATTGGTCTCTTCACCCCCAGGTATTCCAAGACATTTGCCAAGGATTCGGAGTTCCCGATGTAGACATCATGGCAACGAGAGTCAACAAGGAATTGGACAAATTCGTATCCTGAGCCAGGGATCCCTCGGCCTACGGGACCAATGCGTTGGTTTGCCCCTGGCACCAGTTGTCTCTCCTGTATGCATTCCCTCCACTGCAGATGATTCCCCGCCTTCTACGAAGGATCAGGGTGGAGCGCAGGCCTGTGATCCTGGTGGCCCCAGCCTGGCCCAGGAGGGCTGGGTACGCGCCCATCGTGAGGATGTCAGTAGGGGCACCGGGGCCACTCCCCCTGCGCCCAGACCTGTTATCTCAGGGCACGATATGCCACCCTGCTTCACAGCAGCTAGATTCGATGGCTTGGCGGCTGAATCCCTAATTCTTAAGGGCAGAGGCCTCTCAGCCCAGATCATATCTACGTTGATTCTGGCTAGGAAACCAGTCTCTAGAAATATCTATTACAGAGTCTGGAGGACCTATGGGGAGTGATGCGAGTCTCAAAGAGGGCATCCTCGTAAGTTTTATCGACAGGATCTTGCGATTCCTCCAGGTTGGCATTGATAAGGGAGTAGCTCTTAGTACTCTAAAGGGGCAGGTATCTGCCTTATCGATATGGTTTCAAAGGCCTTTGGCCGCGCATTCGCTTGTGAAAACCTTCTTGCAGGGGGTCTTGCATGTAAATCCCCCTATTAGAGCTCCCTGCTGCCCCTGGAATTTAAAAACTCGTCTTGTCAGCTTTACAAAGACAACCGTTTGAACCTCTGACAGAAATCCCTCTTGTGCTGCTAACCCGAAAGTCGGTTTTCTTGGGGGCTATGGCTTCGGCCAGAAGGGTCTCCGAGCGGGCAGCCTTGTCTTGCAGGGAACCGTACCTGATTCGGCATAAGGTCAGAGTGGTTCTGCGGCCTCAACCTTCTTTCCTTCCTAAGGTCATATCCAGTTTTCACTTGAATCAGGACCTAGTCCTACCATCCTTCTTTCCTACTCCCCAGTCCAGAGAGGAAAGACTGCTTCATACTTTGGACGTGGTCCGAGCCATGAGGGTTTATCTCAGGGCTACAGAGAAGATTCGGAAAACAGATGTGCTTTTTGTTCTTCCGGATGGCCCCAAAAAGGGTCAGCCGGCTGCCAAGTCTTCCTTGGCTAGGTGGATTAAGCAGCTGATTTTTCAGGCCTATGGTCTGAAGCGCATTCCACCTCCCTTATCAGTTAAAGCCCATTCTACGAGGGCCATGAGTGCCTCTTGGGCGGCACACCATCAGATCTCTATGGCACAGGTTTGCAAAGCGGCAACCTGGTCTTCCGTACATACGTTTATTAAATTGTATAAGTTGGACGTCGCAAAAGCTACGGACGCAGTATTTGGGGCAGGCGGTCCTACGGGCAGCAGTATAGAATCCTCTGGCCCGGTTCACGCCCCCTTGTTTTTCTGTTGGTGGAGCTATTTTTTCTCCTGACAATGTTTTTATTTGGCTATTCTTGGCCTTACGGTCTCCCTCCCTTCATAGAGCATTGCTTTAGGACATCCCAAGTGTAATGGCTATGCGCTCTGTGTCCCGTGATGTACGATAAAGAAAAAAGGATTTTTAATAAACAGCTTACCTGTAAAATCCTTTTCTTGAAGTACATCACGGGACACAGAGCTCCCACCCCTCTTTTGGGGAACATTGTGTAACCTCGGGAGAATTGCTTGCTACAAAACTGAAGCACTCCCAGTGGGAGGGGGTTATATAGGGAGGAAACTTCCTGTGAAATTGATTACACCAGTGTCCACACCTGAAGGTACCCATATAACCCAAGTGTAATGGCTATGCGCTCTGTGTCCTGTGATGTACTTCAAGAAAAGGATTTTACAGGTAAGCTGTTTATTAAAAATCCTTTTTTTAATACACAAAGATGTCAATTTAATAAGATATATTTCACACGCAGCATAGACTGAATATTAAATATTTGGAAGGTACCAGATATTGTATCTTGTGTATCATAAAAATCAACCAATTATAACAAAACAAATGAATATAGCCTAGTGTTGAGTCACCAATAGCAATTCCCTTTCCCATAAGCTAAGCAAGCTAGCCTACTGGTATGTGGATGCCATGTTTACTGGCCAGGAAGCATTGAAGCCTGAGTTTTACTTTACCTTTGGCCCAAATACATTTTATAAAGTACCCCACTATATCTTCCTCTGTACATGTTAATAAAGTGGCATACATTCTAACATGGTATTCATGAAAGCATTTCAAAATGTCATCCAACGTACATACTAAAGATCCCCGTCCGTTTTGTATCTTAGAGATAACCAACGATGACTGTTGTTTGGCTATAAATGCCAATAGTCTACTAGCCTGGTTCCCATGTTCAAAAAATTTCTGTTGTGCAATTTTTTTTTTCCATTTCGCTTTTATTTCTATTTGGCTTTTATATAACCTGAGTAGGTTATCCCATTTTGCCTGATTTTCACTCGAGGGGTTAGATATCAACTCCTCCTCCGCTTTTATACACTGCTTACCAGATTCTTCCTCCCCTTGCTTACTAATACGTTTAACATGTGATATAGTTGATTCCAGGACCCCCCGTAAATATGCCTTAAATGCATCCCATACATTACCATCCATTACATAGGTCTTGTGTGCCTCAATAAAAATATTGAATTGTTCTGGAATATGATCATTGGGCCCAATCTGTGCTAGCCAATATGCGTGCATTTTCCAAGTTGGACGATTACCTCTAGGGCCAATATTTAGTCCAAACATTAATGGGGAGTAGTCGGATACCCCCCGAGGAAGGTATCCAACTTATTGTACCAATGGTTGAACTTTATCATTCCCACAGACCATATCTATACGCGACAAAACGATGTGTCCTGTTTCATGTGATTCCTGTGGCCATTTACAGCAATCACAGTAGTACACAAAGGCTGTATGAATGCCTTTATTTACCATAGGTAATGTGATTGCTGTAATTGGTCACAGGACTATGTACCCTGATATATTATCTGCTTTGTCCAGGGGGATTCCTCCCAGGAAAGGCACTTTTTCTTCCCAGCCACCGTACATGTATACTGTTAAGTGGTTTGTGTGTATGTATAGGAAAAGTACCTAGCTCAGCCGGCTCAGTCATCCTGACTTATTTTATGCTAGAAAACCACCAAACTACAACAGGCTACTAACTTCAGTAGGATATCCAGTCAAAATCCTTCCTTCCACTGGCCACTAATACACTGAGCCCTCAAACTATAAGGTCATCTCTTGAGACTAGAGGTGTTCTGAAAAATGGCCTTATAGAAATTTATGAGGGCTCAATGTAAAGGTGCATTCAGAGGTAAAGCAGGCCGTGGCTGTTCTACAGAGGTAAGAAACTGAGATTGAGGGGAATTGGTGTACCTCAACTCGGGGAAGCCAAGGGGGGAGTACTTGTCATTTATAAGTATTCCCTGGTCAAAATTTTTAATCAAAGCTTGAAAAACTCAGCTACTCAGCAAGCAAGCTATGTGTATCTCATCAAAATCACACTGTTGTTGTACACAGACCAGTCCACTTGCTGTTGCTTGTAACCTGGGGATCCTGGTGTGAACCTGCTGTTGATGCTGGAACTCCCTAATTGCTATCTCTCACACACATAAAGAATGTTAAAAAAATCAGTACTAAAAGGTTTCTCAAAATCACACATAGCATGTGTAGCCAGGTGCTGACTAAACATACATGTGTTATTGTAGACATTCTATAACAATGGCTGCAGTGAGCTTATTTCCCTATAGTGCTCAGTCTGAGCATTGTGTCATCATTTCCTGAGGGAAGTTACAAGCAGAGACCTCACATGAGAACAGAGGATTTTGGGGCATGTAGTCTGAGGAGCCAGGATTCACACTGTAACCGGACTATTGCAGACTACTTTCCCTGTTTGGCGGCTTCCGTCTCCTCCCTCCGCCTCAGCAGCCAATCAGAACACTTCTCCTTTCAGGCAATCAGGAAACACGTCTTACACCCATGCTTACTGATTGGCGGAGAGACAATTCACTTGTAGTGCACTGTGGGGGCTGAAATATGGCAGCCCCGTTTTTGCTGGGACCTGTAGTGCACTGTGGGGGCTAAGATATGGCAGCCCTGTTTTTGCTGGGACTTGTAGTGCACTGTGGGGGCTGAGATATGGCAGCCCTGTTTTTGCTGGGACTTGTAGTGCACTGTGGGGGCTGAGATATGGCAGCCCTGTTTTTGCTGGGACTTGTAGTGCACTGTGGGGGCTGAGATATGGAAGTCCCATTTTGCTGGGACTTGTAGTGCACTGTGGGGGGCTGAGATATGACAGCCTTCTATGCTGGGACCTGCAGTGCACTCTGGGGGGGCTGACATATGGCAGCGTCCTATGCTAGGACTTGTAGTGCCTTAGACTGTGGGGGGACTGAGGAATCCTCATTCCGCCACTGAGGGCACTACAAGTCCCAGCAGAGTGGGCTGCCATTCTTCCATCCCCTGTAGTCTAGGGCACTACAAGTCCCAGCATAGGAGGCTGCCATGTCTCAGCCCCCCCAGAGTGCACTACAAGTCCCAGCATAGGAGGCTGCCATATCTCAGCCCCCCAGAGGGCACTACAAGTCCCAGCAGAGCAGGTTGCTCTTACAGAATAGGAGAAAGAGCTGGGGGAGTGTAGTGGGAGGGGAGAGAAAGAGGCACAGGTTTGAGGTGAGGGGGAATTTTTTTCTGAACGTGAGGATTTGTGCTGGGAAGGGGAGATGGAGGAGGATTTGTGATGGGAGGGGGGATTTATGCTGGGAGGGGGAGATGGGGAAGGATTTGTGCTGGGAAAGGGGAGGTTAAGGCAAGAGTTTGTGCTGAGAAGGGGGATTTTCACTGGAAGGGGTTATATGAGGGTGAGGATTTGTGCTGAAAGGGAGTATTTTTGCTGCTAGGGGGAGATGGAGGAGGCTTGGGTCTGGGAGGGGTGTGGTTTACAGATGATAGGGCGGGTCTTCAACATGAAGGGGTGTGGCTTTGACAGGAAGGGTTGGTCGTATTTAAATTAGGGGGTGCATGAATTTAGTCAGGCCTAGGGCAGCACAAAACCTAAATACACCACTGAATACACATATGGCTATATTCACATAGAGCGGCGTCATTTTATGCGAGCGTAACGTATGTCAGATACGCTACGCCGCCGTAAATTAGAGAGGCAAGTGCTGTATTCACCAAGCTAAAGTACGGTGGCGTAACGTAAATTGGCCGTTGTAAGCCTGCCGAATTCAAATGTGTTTGATGTGGGCTTGTTTTATTTAAATGAAGTGTGACCCCTACGTAATTGACGTTTTTTACTAACGGCGCATGAGCCGTCCGTGGACGTATCCCAGTGCGCATGCTCCAAATGACACCGTTATTACCCATTCATGGACGAGTTACGCAAACAACGTAAAATTAAAAAAATTTACGCAGTCCCGACATCCATACTTAACATTGCGCCATCTTTTTGTTGGAATATCTTTACGCCTGAAAACGCCTTATGTAAAAGGAGTATCTGTACTGCGACGGCCGGGCGTACGTTCGTGAATAGGCGTATCTCTCTGATTTACATATTCTAGGCGTAAATCAGCGTACACGCCCCTAGCGGCCAGCGTAAATAGGCAGCTAAGATACGACGGCTTAGGAGACTTACGCCACTCGTATCTTAGCAACATTTAAGTGTATCTCACTTTGAGAATACGCTTAAAGATACGACAGAGCAGATTCTGAGTCACGACGGCGTATCTACTGATACGCCGTCGTAACTCTTACTGAATCTGGCCAATAGTTACTATTGTGGTGCGTAGGATCTGGGACTGCAGTCCCTCTTTCTTTCTTTCTCTTTCTTTTTTTCTTTCTTTCTTTCTTTCGTTCTTTCTTTCTTTCTTTCTTTCTTTCTCTCTCTTTTTCTCCTTTTGTTTCTCTCTTCATCCTTCGTTCATCTCAGACTCTAACCACACCCTTTAAGCCATGCCCAATATTTAGTGTAAACCACAGCCATTTTCTACAGCGGCACACCTACACATGAATGCCCCACCTCCAATTATAACAAGACACCGCCTCGCAGTCAAAAAAGTACCCCTAATTTTTTTTTAAATGTTGGCAACTATGCACCTTGTTGAAACTATGCCATGAAAAATTAAGGCAGCTCTAAAGGCAAAAGGGGGTCCTACCCGCTACTAGCAAGGTTTACCAAATAAAAGTGGCTGATGATTTTATATATATATATATATATATATATATATATATATATATATATATACACACATACATATACTGTATACACACACATACAATCTCAAAAAAGCGAGTACACCCCTCACATTTTTGTAAATATGTTATTATATATTTTCATGTGACAACACTGAAGAAATAAAATGTTGCTACAGAAGTGAGTGTACAGCTTGTATAACAGTGTAAATTTGCTGTCCCCTCAAAATGACTCAACACATAGCCATTAATGTCTAAACCGCTGGCAACAAAAGTGTGTAAAAGAGTGCACCCCTAAGTGAAAATGTCTAAATTGGGCCCAAAGTGTCAATATTTGGTGTCACCACCATGTGTTTTTAACTGTAGGGGGAGGGGACTGACCAAGAGGTTCCTAGCTATCAGGAACTCACAATCTGTCTTTCCTCACTGAACAGAACAGAGATGTGTGTGTATAGCGCCCTGCTCCTGATGATCAGGGGCTATGTTTAAATTTAGTGGGTGTCTGAGCTGGTAGTTAGCTCAGACTCTGATGATTAAAGCGGTGTTCCAGCCAAATGTTGTGTTTATTAAAATTCAGCAGCTACAAAAAGTGTAGCTGCTGGCTTTTAATAAACACGCACTTACCTTCTCTACATTCCAGCGACGCGCCGGCCGGGGCTCCGCTCCTCTCCCCCCCTCCCCGGCCAGCGTCTTCATTCTAACTGTGGGCACCCAGCCGTGACAGCCTTCGGCTTCACGGCCGGGCACCCACTGCGCATGCGCGAGCGGCACTGCGCATGCGCGAGCGACGCGGCCCGCCGCTGATTGGACAGGCGATCGTCTAGGACCTGTCAGTGTCCTAGGCGGTCGCCTACAGGGAGGGGCTGCTGTAGGCGATTAAGCTTAATCGCCTAACCAGCCCCTCGGCAGAAGGAGGAAGTGGGACAGGAAGTGCCACTCCTCCTGAAGCCCCCACTCCCCCCCAAAAAAAAATACATGCCAAATGTGGCATGTAAGGGGGTGTGGAGTGGATTAAGCGGAAGTTTCATTTTTGGGTGGAACTCCGCTTTAAGGCTAAATCAGCCTCTGTTCCGGCTATGGCTGTGCTTGGAGGGTTTTTCCATTGTTTGCCTGTAGGTTGGGTTACCACCACAGGCCAATGTTGGAACACAGGCAGGCCAGAGTGTATTGGGTGTTTTTCCCCGGGAACAGCCCAGTGGGAGTGGTCTCCCCGCTAAGCATGCTGGGGAAGGATACTTGAGGAGCAATCTAGACAACACGATTGGTTATATGAACACACATTGTGAAATATGTCAAAAATTAAAATATTATATCATAAAATTGAATTAATATAACACCGGTATACAAAATTATAACTAAAAAAACATAATAACGTGCAGATTAAGATAAATATGAAGCAAATGAAAAAGTCCATAAATATTCCCAAAAGGAAGTCTGGTCCCTGGGAGCCAGATATCCATCCGCTTCGGCTTATTGTGATTAGAAGCAACTCCAGCCTATAGTCGTTTGGGTGACTCTAAACAAACCTGTGTGCAGTCTGACCGCAGGTGTGGTCAGGTGATCTGGTAAGGAGACTATATTTTCTGACACTCGGGTGTATCTTTGGTGGAAGGTGGTGTCAAGCTTTTGAACATCTCTTTGGAAGACTTCTTAAAGCTCACTTTTACACGGACACTTTTTTCATGCTTTTGGGAATATTTATGGACTTTTTCATTTGCTTCATATTTATCTTAATGTGCACGTTATTATGTTTTTTTAGTTATAATTTTGTATACCGGTGTTATATTAATTCAATTTTATGATATAATATTTTAATTTTTGACATATTTCACAATGTGTGTTCATATAACCAATCGTGTTGTCTAGATTGGTCTATTATTCGTTTATATCAATTTCTGATATCACTATCATTAATTTCACGGATTTTGGTTTTGCGCTGTACCTCACTTCCTTTTTCCTAGTTCTTCCAATATATGTATCTGTATTATTGGTACTAGCAGCACTTCCACCCCCATTGGTTTAACGGAGTGTTTTTTCCATATTTTCTACTTGAGGAGCAGATGCCATTTTCTCTGGCTCTTTGCCTTGTGGCTCTCCTGGCTTGAGGTATGTGATGGTTCATTTTCAGCCCCGGGACCACATTGGCCTGTGGCTGCATTTCCAGCAGGTAGGCCCAGTTGTCTTGACTGGGGCCTGCACTTTGAAGGTGATCCTGTGCTATCTGTCCTGCCGGAGGAAGCCACTCAATGGAGGAAGGCTGGTATCTCCGGAGAGGCCTGGGAACTTTAATGGAGGATGCATCGTATTCTATGATGCCTTACAGTGTTGCCGGGTTGGCTTAAATGCTCTAAACTGTGTGGCTGGAAATCCAGGTACTAAATCCTGTGGCAGAGGATTCTGGAACAGTCTATTTCTACTTTTAAAGAACGGTCTGTGGCAGAGACTGTATTCTATTATTTTTGTCTGTGCATCATCCCAGCTGCTAGGCCAGTGAGAGGGGCCTATCCGGGTGAGCAATACCCACTCGGAGGAAAGTGGTGAGTGTGCCATGGTGTGTGTTGCATACAAATGCCTGCATTTTTACACAGCACAATGAAACACATCATGTCACAACTTTCATCAGTGAATAGGGTTGAATGAAGTGTAATTTTGATACATTTTAATAAAGTTAAGAAAGTGAACACTGCAATGCATAGTAAAGCATCACACTGCCCTATACAATGGAGTATAAAATTCACTTACAGGTGTGAACAAGCCTTAACAGCCTAAAAAAAACTTTTCAACAAATCAAAATGTCAAATTCTTGACTTCATTTTTTACAAAACTTCAGTAAATATATTCAAAATTTGATACTTTTAAGATGAAGCTAAAATAATTTTTGTGTTAATAATTTAAAGGGTAAAAGAATGTGTTTTAGAAAATTCAAAGAAGAAAACGACACTAGTTTAACTGTTAAGATGATCAAGATGATCAAGAGATATTAATACAGTTGTATCTTTTCTAATATATTTCACGCTCTTCAGTGGACAGCCCACTTTAATAACGTCATGGCATTTCTTATCGAGCTGCAGAAAGGTCCTTATAATATAATAACTGCTTCCTGCCTTTATGAGTCTGGTACTTGGAAAGAAACATTAAAACGTCTGCAAGTTTCCTAAAGATTGTACCCAACATCAAATTATAAAATGGTTTGAAAATATGTATTTTTTTGTATTATTTGTAGTATTCCCGGTTCTATATTGCAGAAGAAGTCGAGCCAGATAAAGGACATCTGCTCTATTATACGAGCACAGATTTATGTGTATGTCAGCAGTATAACCGCAACATCAATGCTGAAAACATAGTTGTATTTAATACACTGTTTTCTGGCCCTCCTTTGAGGCTGGCACTCAAAATCAATAATGGTCCAATAGCTCCAAATCATTGCTCTGGAAGATCACAAAATTGTCGACATACTGAATTTGATAAGTTACAGTAAAAGACCAAGTTGGGCATAAATTTATTTTCATGTATCTTGTATTTAAAATGACAATTGCCTATCCGGTACAAAGGCAAAGCTAGAAGAAAAATATAGGAAATGGCTTTCTTAGAAGCTTTCATTGAGGGAAACATTCACAGAATCTTGGCTCGTTATTAAGTTTTAGGTTCTCTTCACTTTAAAAGAACCTTCTTTCAGGCGCATAAAAATACTGGATGGAAGCCATCAAAACTTTGCTAAGATGCTGCTTTTGTTGTACAAGAGTGACTTTGGAACCACGATTTCCATTAGCAAATAAGTTTGTACCTATTGACTGCATTGCATTAACTGCATGTTTTTATAAATCTAGGATTATTTTAGCTTTCTAAGTGGTAGTACATCAAGAGCAACATTAACACAAAGTACAGAAAGTAAAAAAAAAAAAAAAAAAATCTTTTGCTTTTTACTGAATGCAAAAAATTAGAGAGTAAAGAGTAAAATGGGACTGCCAGCTGACATCAAGACGGTAAAGTGCACCTGTGCTCTGTTTTATGAAGAAAAAACACTGCCTAAGAAAAGACACCACTAAATGCCTGCCATAGTCTTTGCTGGCAGAAAACTTATTCTGTGCCCCTCTGTGATTTTACTTTGTTACTCTTGTCAATGCAAGAATACTATTTAAAAATATTATTTATGTGCAGGATTACCTATTAAAAAGATAGATATTTTTTGTTGTTCTCAGCTTAATTGCCCAGTTAGAAATGTGTGGACCCTGAAAGAAAAATTACCTAAAATCTGACAGTTGCTGTTATACTAATGGTCTGATCTCATGCGGATAGCCCATGCCCTCTTCTGAGTGTCAATAGTAGTATCATATAATGGTCTGGCCTCATGCTGATTTCACATGCTGTCTCCTGAGTGTACATAGGAGTATCACATAACAGAGTCCTGGAGGTAAGAGCAATGTAAACTACTAGGGTTTAAGTTCAACACATGTTATGGCCACTTAGAAGCTTGAAGGCAGTTGGCGTTTTCATCATGAGTAAAAGCGGAGATCCATCCAAAAGGGGAAGCTCCACTTGTTTGCACCCTCCACTTCCACATTTGGCACTTTTATGGGGGGGAGGTACCTGGTTTTGACAGGTACCCACCACTACTTCCGGGTACAATCGCCGCTGTGATCGCTGAGCATATCCGGCCCTTCCTCCTTCCCCCGCTATCTTTTGGGACACACACAGGTCCCAGAAGAGCACGGGACCAGTCAGAAAGTGCAGCACGACTTATGCATGTGCAGTAGGTATCTGGCTGTAAAGCCTGAAGGCTTCACTGCTGGTCTCCCCTACAACGACAATGCCTGCACCCGAAGGTGATTGACAA
The DNA here is from genome assembly GCA_029574335.1 of Rana kukunoris. Taxonomy (NCBI): domain Eukaryota; kingdom Metazoa; phylum Chordata; class Amphibia; order Anura; family Ranidae; genus Rana; species Rana kukunoris. Next base: position 122,574,837 of record CM056056.1, read on the forward strand.
ATTGGCTCAGGGTGCTGATATTGTGGGATCCCTGGAAAGGTAAGTGTCCTTACATTAAACTTTAAAACTGGAGCTCCTCTTTAAGTCAATCACAAAACAGTAAACATCAGACTAAGGAGTTCCTCTTACCCCCCAATGTACTTTTCACACAAATGAAAGTGCTTCTAAAGGCTGAAGGCTTTTTACCTTCATGCATTCTTTGCATTAAGATAAAAAAGCTTCAGTGTGCAGCTTCCCCCTTATATTCACTTGAGCCCATTTCAGAACCAGTGATGTGCACAAGAGCAGAAGCTCTCTCGATCCTCTGCCTCCTCATTCGCTGAGACACAGCAGAGTGAGTCATTGGCTCCCACTGCTATCAATCACAGGCAGTGAGGAGAAAGCGAAGGTGGGGCTGAGCCACTCTCTGTGTGTCTTATAGACACACAGAGGCAGCTCAGGAGTAAGCATGAAGCAAGCAGCTTGTTAGGGGGGCTGTCGGCAGGAGGTAGGGGCCAGAAGCACCCAAGAAAAGGAGGACCAAGGCTGCTTTGTGCAAAACCAGATCAGGAAAGTATGACAGGTTATCTAATACAGATAGTAACAAAATAAATAAATAATAATAATAAAAAATAAAATAAAAAGATAGATTGGTAGTAAACCTTGAGCTGAATATGCAACATAACACCAGGGTGTAATTTTCCCTGCATTAATATTGCCTTCTTTTGTAAATTTACTGAAATGGAATAACAATTTTAACATTATTGGCAACATTTAAGGTCCCCTTACAGAGCGTGATAAATTACAGCTAAGTGGCAGCTGCTGTATTTGTAATTGACTTTTGTGATAAAAAAAAGAATGCTAACTGTAAATGTTTTACATTTATCTAGGCAAAATGTTCCCATGAAACCAAATAAACTAGAAAAATAACAACACATACAGTGGGATCACATAACAGCATACATAGTGCTTGTACAAAAACAGACAAAAGAGTACCTCTAATTGTTGGGGGCACTTTTTATCACACAGAGAAATTTTCCAACTTTACTAATAGATCGTATTGTTCATTATCACTAGGTGAACAGGCTTAGCATGTGGAGCACCTAGGTGCTGCCTTTGATGGCAAGATACCAATTTTTGACCAGCAAACAAACAGGGATCTCAAATATAATATTTCAGTTATGTGTAGAGGTCCATCAGCTTTATTTATTTTTGGTAACAAAAGCTCATCAGCTGAATTTACTCGATTATCCACCTAAGAATGGCTCTTAATTTTTCTGTTGCATATATTTTCAAAAAAAATCTAAGACGGCACAAGGTCTCTACAACAGCTAATAACGAAAATATCCATAAACTTTTTTTACACTTACATTTTCCATCATGGTTTAGTTTATTTTGTTTTGATGTGTGTAGTTTACAATGTAAATTATTATCCAAAGAAAAACTTATCACAAATGTGAGCAACGCAAACTAACATATGGTAAAACAAAATACAAATGCAGAAGTTGATTTACAAATATGTAAAAGGTGTCTTTTCCTGTCAAATTGCCTTTGGATCCCACTCCAACTGCATACTGACCTATTGGTTACTGAGACAAATACATAGTTGCATTAAAAACTATGAATTTTACAGGACAAAAAATGCATTCCACTTCAGCTGCCTTTATATCTGGATTTAATAATTTATTGATGAGTGGTTTTCACTAAATACTGTATCACTTCTGTTTAAAGTTATTGTAAAGTCTTGTTTTTCTTATACTTACCTGCTCTGTGCAGTGGATTTGCACAGAGCAGCCCAGATCCTCCTCTCCTCGGGTTCCTCTTCTGTGATCCTGGCCACTCCCTCCTGTTGAGTACCCCCACAGCAAACAGCGTGCTAGGGGGACACCCGAGTCGAGTCACAGCTCTGTGTGTTTATTCAGACACAGAGTCCTGACTCGGCCCTGCCCCTCTCTCTCCTGATTGGCTAGCTGACTTTGAATGCAGAGGAAGCCAATGGCGCCACTGCTGTGTCTCAGCCAATCAGGAGGAAGAATCTCAGACAGTTGAGACACTTGTGGACATCGCTGGACCGAGAGGGACCTCAGCTAAGTATTAGAAGGGCCGAGAGGGACTGCTGCACACAAAAAAACATTTTATTTTAATGCATAGAATATAAAAAAAAAAACTTCTGCCTTTACAACCCTTTAAGCATTTCTGCCTTTAAGCATTTCATCATCAGATGCTCATTGTTAATTGTCAAGGCTTGCAACAAATTTACTTAACTATAAATCTTATTTGTGCTGGCTGGGTACTCTCAACCACACAACTGTCAGCTTTCCACCAACTGCTTCTTTTATCTGTGCTTTTCAGAATCATCTAGTAGACAATGAGCAAGTAAAGGAACTCTGCATTACCATTTGTCGCCCCAGTGATGCTCAGTAATGCTCAGGTTGGACAAGACAACCGCGGTAGCCTACGCAAGGAAGCAGGGTGGAACTCGCAGCTGGTCCCTGATACAGGAAGTGGAGCCGATAATGAGTTGGGCTCAGAAGAACTTGTCCAACATCTCGGTGGTTTACATTCCAGGGATTCAGAATGCACAGACGGACATCCTTTCTCGTGTTCAAATAAACAACGAGTGGTCTCTCCACAGAGAGGTATTCGAATGGCTTCTGACCTAAGGAGTGTCTCCAGAGGTCGATCTATTTGCTTCCCCATGCAATCACAAAATCCCCAAATACTAGTCGAGATTCAGAGATCCTCAGGCATATGGGATAAATGCTCTCACGGATCAGTGGAGGTTTCAAAAAGCCTATGCTTTTCCTCCGGTACTGATGATTTTCCAATTTCTTCGGAGGCTCAGAACAGAGAAGGTGGAAGTCATAGCAGTGATTCCTTTCTGGCCCAACAGGCTTTGGTTCCCTCTATTGACACTTCTCAGTTATCAAGACCCAGTCCCCCTACCTCTTAGGTCAGATCTACTGTCTCAAGGTTCAATGACACACCCGTGTCCATCTTACCTATACCTCAGGGTTTGGTTCTTAAAAGGGGAAGGCTTGAAGCTCTAGGTTGCCCTGAAGAAGCTACTCAAACCCTTCCTAGTACCAGAAGGAAGAGTACCAATAGGGTATATGAACGTATATGGTCCAGATTCACTGATCATATGTCTTGCAGTCCGAATCATTGTAACACCCCAACAGTTCAAGACATCCTTGGTTTTCTACAATTAGGACTTGACCTGTCTCTGGCAGTCAGCTCACTATGGGTGCAAGTATCAGCCATCTCGACCTTCACAGGAGTTTCATGGGCAAATCATTCTCTTGTCCGTCAGTTCTTTAAAGGAGATATCAGACTCAGGCCTCAGATGAAACCTAGGTTCCCCAAATGGGACCTCCCTCTTGTTTTGGACTTTCTCTACAATCTCGGATCAGATCCTGACAAACCTCTTTCAACAAGAGATCTCACACACAAGACTACTTTCCTGGTAGCTGTGACTTCAGCCAAGAGTGTGCGAAATTAGAAATTTAGGTTCAGAGGAGCCTTTTCTGAATTTTTTTCTGGACAGAGCAGTGTTGATTCCCATGTTAGGGTCAAACCCTAAAGTGACCTCAGTCTTCCATAAAATACAAGAGATTGTGCTTCCCACTTCTAGGTCAACAGATAATCAGGATGTTCATCCTCTTGACGTGGGCCACGCTCTGAAACAATACCTAGAGGTCACGGCTCCCTTCAGACAATCAGAGTTTCTCTTTATCCTTCTCCATGGTAAAAACAAAGGAATGCGGGCTTCAGTTAGATCAAATTTTTCCTGGATTGTAAGACCATCAAAGGGCGTACAGAGCAAAGGGCTGGGCTCCTCCTGATTCAGTGATGGCTCATTCGACTCGGAGTATCTCGACCTCCTGGGCAGCTTCTCAGCATGTTGCTCCTGAAATCATTTGTAGAGCGGCCTCTTGGTCTTCTATCAACACACTGCTTTGTCATCTATTAATTTTGGTTTACAAGTATTGTCGGTTGAAAATATTAAATAAGTTTTGGTTTCTTTGACAATTCAGTCCTTAAGGCTTCATAATTCTCCATTACTTTCCGAGTGGGTTTAACTGAGCCTTTGGGTAACTCAGTTTCTTCAGGAAGTTGTCCTGGAGTAGCTGTGAGTTCACATTCAGAGGCTTGGTTACTCATGGCAGAATGACTGAGTGATAAGTAGGCAGGATTTGTGTGCTGTAATATGACACCATGCAGCCTGATTCGTGAGGCTATGAGGCTGCCATGTGCTGCTCTCTTCTTCTTTCTTGCAATGAGTGCAGTAAATCTTGTCTGTATCAGTACTGTCATGCAGAAATCTTGTAATTAGGCTGTCAAACTATGCTTTTCTACTGATCTGACTCAACTACAAGGCCATAAACTTTATCTCCAGCCTTATATAGGGCTTACGCAACCTGGTGTTCTATTTATCTCTCAAATCAATTCAGACAGCTTAACTCAATGTATAAACTCACTGTAAGGCCCCGTACACACGAGCAAATAGATGTGTTCAAATCGGTCAGACAGACCGATTTGAACAGATCTGTCTGCTGGGATGTATTGGTTTGATCGTATACACACGATCAAACCAAAATCTCCGCCGGCAGACAGCGCGCTGACGTGGCGCTGACGTTGACGCCGCCACGTCACCGCACCAGGAAGTAAAACACTTCTGCGCATGCGTCGAATGGATTCGACGCATGTGTGAGCAGATATGTCTGCTGGTTAGCGTACTAACCAGCAGACATATTGGTCCGACGGGTTCCCAGCTGACAGATTTCAAAGCATGCTTTGAAATCTGTCGGCTGGCCAAATCCATCTGTTTGCCCATACACACAATCGAATCTGTCTGCTGAAACGGTCTGGCAGACAGATTTGATCGTGTGTACGCAGCCTTAGAGAGACAGACAATGAATCCTTTTGAATGTTCTGTTTAATGATGGATATTCATAGGTAGAAAACCGTTGCAGTTGTAAGCCACATGGAAGATGTTTAGCATGGAAGGTATACTGAGCTAATGAGAGAGAGACAGGAAGTGGAGGGGAATATAAGGAACTACAGTGAGAGAGATTTCAGCTGGACAGAACGGAACAGAGCTTAAAGATACAGAGCAGTAATAAATCACATAGTGTAACAGAACAGTTTCTAATTGTAGTGCAATGCTGATCATTTTACAGCAAGGCATCACAATCAATATGATGTAATTGTGTATTTGAAAAGACAATTTTTATTTAGAAAATCTGAGTAAAACTTCTTAGGATCATCAGATCTGTAGACTGTAAGTAGATTTGTTGGATAAAAAATGGAAAATTAGTACATTAAGCAAACTGCTTATTTGCTTCATTAAGCAAACTCTATTGTGTGGAAGCATGTGATAGAAAAGTGCAGGATGGCTTTATTTGTGACGTGTGAGATTATTAAACTACTGGTGAGATGGTCTTTAACCTCCCTAGCGGTATGATTCTGTCTGGAATTTTGTTCCAAAAGCGGTACCATTTTTTTGTATGGAAATTTGGTGTTATTTATTGTAGGCCTGCAATTCTTAGTAAATACTTACTTAAACCTTTGTAAGCCATCAGACTTTCATCAATGCTGATGTCACGGTCTGGGACATAGGCCTGCTGGAAATTTGTTATAATCATTTGGAATACTTCCCAGATTTTCTTCAGTTTGGGCGCTGGATGTGTGGCTTCGTCAAAGTCCTCATTGTTGGTGAAGTGTAGATTCTTCATTATGAGGGAAAATCGGTACTCGGACATGATGGTGCCAAAAAATGGGGTTGCCAGCAATTTATTTTTAGTCCAGTACCATCTCTGCAGGGGTTTACCCACCACCCCTTGGAGAAGTATTAGCCCCAGAAATTTCCATATGTCCTCCTTACTCACAGGTTCCCATTTTCTGGATCTGGAAAACTTGCTGTGCAGAGTAGTGGATTGCTGCTCTTTGTAGCGGTTTGTCTCCGTGACAATCTTTTCAATGACGTCATCTGTCAGAAATAATTTTAGGTACGCCAAAGGATCATTGTGATCAACTTCTACCTTCATCCCAGGCGATCCTGTAAACGGGAATCTTGGCGGTGGTACTGCATCCATACCGCAATCAATAGGGCACCAAGTGCGCACCTCACTGAGCTCAAGTGGAGATTCGTCGCTGTCGCTACTTCTCTGGTCAGAGTCGGAGTCGTATGACGAATCTTGCCACGAATCGCTATCGCTGTCGCTCAATTCTGCGAGGAACTCTGTGTCGCTGTCGCTGTCACTTATCTGATCCAAAGCCGCTTTGGAGGTGCTAAAGTGACGCTTTGATGCCATTTTATTTTTTTTGGTTAGATAAAACAGCAAAAAGGGCAGCCAGGGCAGTGTAGAATAATCTGAGGTGATACAGTGAAATCCTGTCAGATTACACTGTATCATGTAACTTTATGTGTGTGTTTTACTTTTTTACATTGTAACATTGTAACTTTTTTGAATCTCCCGCCCACTTCCGCCACTGTGAGGCGCTGCGGTTCACAGAGACGGAGACGGAAGAGAGAGGAGACATCAGAGAAGACATCAGCGGGGCTCTCACCGGGATTAGATAAGAACACCGCTGCGCTCACTCTGCAATACATTCTGCCGGGGCTCTCACCGGCGATCACAGCGGGAAACCCCGCTGGATCGCCGGGATGTCACCACACCACCGCTGCGCTCACTCTGCATTTCCCCTGACTCATCTGACCGGCGATCCAGCGGGACTAGTCTGACCGGCGATCCAGCGGGAAACCCCCGCCGGATCGCCAGGAATTTTTGGGGGAAAAAAAAATGCACCCCGAGCGTGACTCGGGGTTACCGCTTCTGGCACTGAATGTTAACCCCGAGTCACGCTCGGGAATACCGCCAGGGAGGTTAAGGAATATTTTAAAATGAAAAAAGTAATGTTTGGTAATGAATCAGTGCAAAATAGAGAGGCAGCAGGGCTCCAGTCTAGATAATTTTCTTCCAATTTAATTAAAAGTCTTTAGGATACTGTGGGAGACAAAATCTATCCCAGCTATCAGTGTGATAAAAGTCTTGCAAATTCACTTCAACTTACACATCCGACTCATGAATTTCCATGCAATAAAACCTCAGGGAACACCGACTCTCCCTTTAATTTGGTCTTTAAATTTTGCTAGCTAATATCACGATTTCTGAGTTTTCTAGCAGCCAAATAGTCACTAGGAGATGCACAGAAGTGTGATATGCTCATCCCTTTACTGCAGCTAAATAATAATTAATACCAACAGTATGAGGTGTATAAATTCTTGGCTGGCTGTTCGATATATGTCTTTGTATGCTACTCTATTATGACCAATTGTGTCAATTTAATGTACCCATTCATGGGTCAACAACCAACTGTTTAAAGGAGCATTATAGAAGAAAATATTGTATTCTGGCAAGTGTGTGGAGTTAACACCTGTAATGATAGCATTTAGCATATGCATTTCTTTTTTACAATGTCTTTATGTTTTTCTCTACATTTACATATAGGCCAAGCTGTCCAGCAAAAGTGACAGCGGTTATAAAGATATAACACTGCCTGGGGTGCTTACAGGGGAAAGTTTTTTTTTTTTAATATAACTTAAATCTCTGTGGCAAAAATAAAAGTCTGTTGTTGTAATGCCTTAATATGTGTTAGCTGAAGTTGGGCAATAGTCTGCTTGTTGCTTCACACGCAAAATTATTATGTTAACTATCAATCATACACTATGTTACCAAAAGTATTGGGACACCTGACTTTACACACACATGAACTTTACCCACGTAAGCCCCGGACCAAAATGCAGCTAAAATACCAGGCCCCTTTTTGCAAATTGGCACTGCATCGCTTTAACTGACAATTGCGTGGTCGTGCGACGTGGCTCCCAAACAAAATTGGCGTCCTTTTTTCCCACAAATAGAGCTTTATTTTTTGTGGTATTTGATCACCTCTGCATTTTTTATGTGTTGTGCTATAAACAAAAATAGAGCGACAATTAAAAAAAAAAATGCAATGTTTTTTACTTTTTGCTTCGGACCGGGTCACGGGAGCGTGCCACAGGCGCACGCCCGTGACCCACGGCTGGGTAGTAGTACAGGACGTACCTGTACATGGATCTGCCCAGCAGTGCCATTCTGCCGACATATATGTGCAGGAGGCAGTCCTTAAGTGGTTAATGGCATCACAGTCTTTGTCCTAGGGTTCAATATTAAGCTGTCCCACCCTTTGCAGCTATAACAACTTCAACTCTTCTGGGAAGGCTGTCCACAAGGTTTAGGAGTGTGTCTATGGGAATGTTTTACCATTCTTCCAGAAGTGCATTTGTGAGGTCAGGCACTCATGTGGACGGGAAGGCCTGGCTGGCAGTCTCCGCTCTAATTCATCCCAAAGGTGTTCTATCGGGTTGAGGTCAGGTCTCTGTGCAGGCCAGTCAAGTTCCTCCACCCCAAACTAGCTCATTCATGTCTTTACTTTGTGCATTGTTGTGCAGTCATGTTGGAACAGGAAAGGGGCCATCCCCAAACTGTTTGGCCACCCGACAGATTTCAAAGCATGCTTTGAAATCTATCGGGTGGGAATCTGTCCGCCCGACATGTCTGCTGGTTAGTACACTTACCAGCAGACATGTCGTCCCGCACCGCCGCGGCACCGCCGCCGAATGGATTCGGCGCATGCGCAAAAGTGTTTTACTTCCCGGTGCGGTGACGTGGCGGCGTCAACGTCACCGCCACGTCACCGACACGTCAGCGCGCTCTCTGCTGGCGGGGATTTTGGTTTGCTCGTGTGTACACGCGAGCAAACCAAAATCCCAGCAGACAGATTTGTTCAAATCTGTCGGACGGACAGATTTGAACAAATCTGTCCGCTCGTGTGTATGGGGCCTAAGAGTTCCCTTTACTGGAACTAAGGGGCCAAGCCCAGCCCCTGAAAAACAACCCGTCACCATAATCCCTTCTCCACCAAATTATTTGGACCACTACACAAAGCAAGGTCTAAAAAGACATGTATGAGTGAGTTTGGGGTGGAAGAACTTGACTGGTCTTACCTCAAGCTGATAGAATACCTTTGGGATGTATTAGAGTGAAGACTGTGATCCAGGCATTGTCGTCCACATCAGTGCCTGACTTCACAAATGCACTTCTGGAAGAGTGGTAAAACATTTCCATAGACACACTCCTACACCTTGTGGACAGCCTTCCCATAAAAGATTAAGTTGTTATATCTGCAAACGGTGGACCAACTCTATATTGAACCCTATGGACAGACTGGGAGGCCATTCAAGTTCGGGGGCCAGATTCTCTAAGAAAATCGACGGCGTAGCGTAAGCCATTTACACTACGCCGCCGCATCGTACTAGAGCAAGTGCCGTATTCTCTAACCATTTGCTCCGTAGTTTGCGTTGGCGTAGCGAAAATGGCCCAGCGTAAGCTCGCGTAATTCAAATGGGGCGGCTTGTATTTAAATTAAGCGCGCCCCCGCGTCGAACGAACTGCGCATGCGCCGGCCGGGTAAAAAGCCCAGTGCGCATGCTCCAGCTCACGTCGGAAAGCGTAGTTGAAACCAACGTCAAAACGACGTGATCGTTACTACGCAATGCCCCTATTCGCGAACGAGTTAGTAAAACGATGTAAGCGACGGAAAAAGCATCCGACGGCATCCGACGGTACTTCGTAAGGTTACTCCTCATAGAAGCAGGGGTAACCTTACGCGGACGGAAACGACGTACGCGACGACGGGGCGGCGTAAAAGCGATCGGGAATCGGCGTACTAGCCTCATTTGCATATGCAAATGAGAAAACAACGTAAAGGCCACCTAGTGGCCGGAGTTGTCATTACAACTACGATCTGCAAGTGTAATGGTATTACACTTGTCGGATGTTGAAGCGTATCTATGCCAAAGTGATGCTAAGCAACACTCGCATAGATACGAGGCAAAAAAAACGGCGATACGACGGGGTATCTGAGATACTCCGTCGTAGCGCTGCTGAGAATCTGGCCCCATGTGTGTAAAGGCAGGCGTCCCAATACTTTCAGTATTATAGTTTATCTATGGACTACTGGGTTTCAAGAAATCTACCACCAGCTGGAGGTGGTCCAATACATGCTTGGGGTACTATGCCCTGTAATGCCAGAGAGACCTTCAGTGCACTTATTTTATATACAATCGCTGGTCGTATTGTTGTATTTATATAATTGTTATCTTCATCTGCAATTTCACTATTATTACTGTTTGCCTTCCCGTTGAAACATGCTTTTGATCCATAAAACGTGTTAAAGAAATAGCAAGTGACTAACGCCCCATTTTTTACATCAACCACAAGGACAATATCATCTTATGTTTGTATTATATAGCAGATGCATTTGTGCAAGGCTGTGATATACATTTAGTGATTTAACCCCTTTTGTGCCTAAGGGTAAAAAAAATCGTAATGCCCAAGCCCAGTTTTACAACTTTGACATGTGTTAGTAAAAATTGGATTGGCACCAGTCCACCATGCAGGACTTGTGAGCAGCAACGCCACGCCAAGGCTCCAATTATGTCACTGTACATTCATACACCATTCACACGGACCTGGGGATCACTTCTCCCTGGTCCTGGGGAACCCTTCTCCACCAAAATAGAGGGTGACACCCCTTTTCCGGCAGGAATGTCACCCCCACATTCACACAGCATTCACAACCCAAAAAAAAAAAATGACCTGCAAAATCAAAAAATTTCCAGCAAAAAAAATAAAAATTGGAAAAAAAAAAAAATTGGGGGGAAAAACAAATTACTGCCCTCTGCGTGAGCCACGCCTGGGGCGCCCCCGGCCACGGCCCCGGCTTCTCAGGGGAAACTCATGGGGAAGGGGTAAAACTGGGGAAGGAGGATCAGCCCCTGATCTCTGCCCACCTGGTGGCCTGCCCTCCAAGGCCACGGCAATTCTGTCCAGGGCAGCACCAACTGTTGCCGTGTTGGCCTGGATAGCCAGGGTAAGGGCCCTCACATCCTGCCCAACGCCTGCTGATGTCGTCTGCAGTTCATTTAGGCAGGTTGTGAAAGCCCGGGAGTGGGAGTCCAGGTTCCCCAGCGTATCCTTGATGGAGGACAGGCTCTCCTCCATCCGCACCAATGTCTGGCTGACCTGTCCCAGATGGCGGGTCTGGAGGAACTGGTCCCTTCTCAGGGTGGCGGGCAGGAGATCGGCCAACCCCCTGGTGGTCTGGGATGACATCCTGCCTCCAGCTGATGCTTGTGGCCGGGGAGAAGGGGAGGCCCTTGTGAGGGGAGCCATGTTGGGGGAGGAGGGGGGGGGCTCCCCCTTAGGGAGGCCTGCCTGCTGGCAGCCAGAGGGGAGGAGTCCTCAAAACCCAAACGTCCAGTGCCTGACATGGACTCCTCCTCCTCATGATTCTCCTCCTCCTCATGATTGTCCTGCTCCTCATGATTGTCCTCCTCCGCGGACTCCGGCCTTGTTGGGGGGCCTCATTAGGCTGCTGTCCTGGGGTTGGTGCGGTCAGGCCAGATGGCCCTGCACCCTCCTGCACATCTGTGGATGACACAAAACATTCACAGGTTGGAGGATCCACACACTTGCCACATATTCCCTTTCACCCCCTCCCCCACACATGCTACACACCTGATATTAAAAAAGAAAACAACTTACCTGGCACCACGGGCTGGGGACTGGAGTCAAAGCCGGGCAGGCCCTCAACTTCATGCCGATGAAAGGTCAGGGCCACCGCACGCTCCTCCGCTGTCAGGCTAATACGGCATGGTGGGCCCCCTCCTGGCATGGGCATGCATTCTGGCCAACTTCTTTTTGACCAGACGCCGGAGGTCATTGATTTTTTTGTCAATCCCAGACCTGGTCCGTGTCTCCCCCTGCCCCGCAGAATTCACCTGGTCAGTGATCCTATCCAATATCTCCCTCCTCCTGGCCGGGGTGGTGTTGGCACTCTCTGGGCCGTGGAGGTAACGCCCATACTCGCTAATGGCCCGGGCAAGAATCTGTTTTTCCACAACTGTAAAATTTCTCTCACTCATCCTTCCAAAAAAAAAAATCCCAGTCAACAAAATTCACGCACACAAACAAGCACAACCAATCAAAAAAAACACACACAGAGAGAAAACGACTCAGCAAGAAACAGTCCCCAAAAAACCAACCAAAAATACAGCAGAAAAAGAAACAAAAAGAAATATATCAATCAAACAAACAGTCTCTCAAACACTTATCAAAAACCACTTTCAAAAATCTACTAACAACCACTTGATCACACAGAACACTAATCTGACAACTACAAAACACACCGCAACGAACAACAAGAACAAAAGCACTTTGTTAAATGGGAAGGGACAAAGGGATGTACTTTTGCAAAGGAAGTGCGTTTGTGTGTGTCTATTTATGCTGTTTGCGTAGTTCACAACGTTGCCCTAGTCCATTTCCAATTTCACTGATTGCGCCGCTCCCGAGTTGTGAGCATGCGCACATCGGAGCTGACATGGTCTCGTTCAAGCGCGCATGCGCGAGCCAGCCGGCCCTTCATTTGCATGGGGTCACGGCTCATTTCAATGTAACACACCCACGTCCTTCCCAATTTGTATTACTCCTCCTTACGCCTCTGGAAAAACGTTACGTATGCGCAATTTCCTGCGCAAAAGCTACGAGAATAGGGTGATTACGCGGCAAAATTGCGCAAGTCTAGCGTAAAGGCGGTGCGCTACGCCGGTCCAATAATGCGCAGATGTACGTGAATCTGGGCCATTGTGTTTTATTTCCCAAAAGGACACTTTTTCATTGTAACCGTATATAATGATTTTAAACCAATTTTGTGATTCTTTCGACAGTACCCAGAAAATCCTGCTGCCCAACCCTTTTCCAAAATATTCTCTCACAAAAAATATTATTTTTACTGAAGGATTACACCTGAGGAAACTCAGAGCTGACCAGGGAGAGTGTTGAGAGTGTGAATTCCACAATTCCCTCCCACCCTTTGGCTCAGAAGTAAAACTCTCCCCATTGCTACTGCTGCTTGAAGCACATCATGGATAATCCAATCCACAGTCTTGCTTCACTACCTGCCTTTGGCCACCTTCAACTCTCATGGCACCTACTGCCTAAAGTTTGAGCCTTGTCTCATTATACTCCTGTATAATAATACTCTGCTAGGTGTCTAGCGCAGGGGACTCCAAACTATGGCCCTCCAGCTGTTGCAGAACTACAGGTCCCATGAGGCATTGTAAAACTCTGACATTCACGGACATGACTAGGCATGATGGGAATTGTAATTCCTAAACAACTGGAGGCCATAGTTTGGAGACCCCTAGTCGCAGAGGATCAATCTGCTGTATCAGGTATAGCGGGTCTTTTCCAGCTTGTGCCACTACAGAAACCTTCTCTATAAGTTTTGTACCTGAAAAGTTCCTCTATGAGGCCTGGCAATTTCCAATGAACTCATGACTCCCTCCTTGTTTGTGAAGAAGTATTTGACAAAAGAACCTAACTTGTGTAAATTTTCCAATTCGTTGGCTTTGCAAGCATCTCATTATACTGGTCAATTGGGTCTTTACAGTGATGCCGCGTACACACGATCACTTTTTGTGATGAAAAAAAACGACGTTTTCAAAAACTTCATTTAAAATGATCATGTGTGGGCAAAACGTCGTTTTATGTCTTCAAAAAAATGACATTTCTCAGAAGCAAGTTATGAGACAGAGCTTCAATGGAACAGAGTGCCGTCGAACGTGGTGTACGTCACCACGCTTTGCTAGAGCATTTTGGAAAAACGATGGTGTGTAGGCAACATCGTTTTGGAAAATGAAGTTTGAAAAACGTTGTTTTGTTTCGTCACATAAAACTGCGTTTTTTTTTTCATCACAAAAAGTGATCGTGTGTACGCGGCATTAGGGTCTTTCTATTGAAAGTCCATAGACAAACATAGCTCTCGCCCCTCTGTGTGTTTGGTTGTGTGTACCGCTTGCTCACAAAACTAAAGCATGATGGTTGGAGGCAGGGTTATACAAGGGACTGGCTTAACTTTTTTGCTTGTCAGTGTCACAACCTCCTGATGGCAGCTGTATAACCCATCTGTCTACGATTATTTACTATTCCTGTGCCTCTCAATGGATTTCAAAAAAATATTGTATAGTAAGTACAAAAATAAATATTTTTCTAACTTATAAAACAGATATAAAAAGAACACTTTCAATGGTATGTTTAGCAGACTAAAAGGTGGAAAACAAGCAGAGCTCATTGTTAGGGTTCACACAATTATAGACCTATTTTCAGTTTTTATTGTATTTATTTGCACTTGCTTTCTGTCCCAGTAACCATAGAGGAAGAAAAAGGAATCCACTCAGTGGAAATAAAAACAGTAATAAATTGTGATAGAGGTTCTAACTCTTTTTTGTTGTTTTGATACAACTGGACTTAGTGGGGGGAAACACACACACAAGTCTTTTTAAGCAAGTAACTGCATTCCTGTGATTTTTGGCAGATTCTAGTTGTGCTCAAGACTCTTGAAAAAAAAGGCATCACAATTGAAAATTTACAAGCAAGGGTCACGTGATTCACTATTTTTATGGACTTCTTGGTGATTCTTTCATACTTGAGCTCTTGGGATGAATTAGCCCCTAGCTGACCTGTACAATTTATTTCATTTACTTTGAATGGTTGTTTCAAAACCACACATAACTGACTGTACACGGCTTTAACTCTTTCCCTCGGCTCCTATATCAAAGTAATTAAATGTCTGGGAGCCTGGAGAGCCTTATTACTATAATAGACACTTGAAGAGCCAATAAAAGCCCATGAACACGATCACATTTCATTTACCACTGTGGCTCTCAAGTATTAAGGGACTAATGCTTCTTCATTGTAACTCCAGCCAAGCAAATCAGACAATATGGCATCTGCTTTAGATATTATTATCATCATTTATTTATACAGCTCCAGCAAATTTAATCGCTTGGTGCAATATACAACATGCAGAGCAGACTGTATAGAACAAATAGCGGTGAGCACACACAGCCATTGTTGAGAAGTGTTTCCTTTAAAAATTGAGAAATGTGTCTTTGTACTTAGGATGCCAAGCTCTTAGCATTTATTTTTGGGCCAGTGTAAAAACAATAAATACAGGAAACTGCTGGAGGACTATATTGTATCAATCAAGGGTTGTGAGATGTGCTTTATTTGCTTTCTAAAAGCTACTGTAAAACATTGATATGTTGATTTCTCTTCCTTTATCTTCCAGTATGCCCAGTAATTGAAAAGACTAAGTAATTACTTTTTGTTGCACAGGACACTACACAAATTATGATAGTAACATTATACAAGAGTTCCCAACTTGCAACTTGCCAAGATGCACTCTACCACAAACTTGGGTTTTAAAAAGTGTATCTAAATCCAAAAGCAAAACAATTATCTATTCTATCTTACCAGTACTTAGATGTTGTATCTGCATTTGTTTTCACTGGTTCAGGCTTATGTCATTTTAATTATACCTGGTAAATCCTGAAAACACATTTCCTGGTCCTTCATGCCTACTCTCACTTCAACTGTATCTATGGAGAAAGCCATAATACATACAGTGTGGGCTTCAAATATGTGTGTAGATCGCTGAGTCTAGTAATTTAAGAGGAAGCTAAAATCATATATTCAGTCTTTTCCACTCAGACGAGTGGTAAGGACACCGCATTTCTGGTAAAATGGACAAGTATTTTTAGTATGTACTAAAAATGTAATCAGCCTGAAAAAAGGAAACAAATGTAGCCACCACATCCAAGGACTAATAAGATGCAATATTAATTTTGTGTATATTTTTGGGTTTAATCACTTAACATCCGCCCCATAGCAGTTTTGCTGCTACAAGGCGACTTTCCTGTGCAGAATCACATGTACGGTATATATACACACACGTGATTCTGCAACCCCACCTGCAGGGGGCACGCGTGTGCCACCTTTGTGCTGATTCTGCTTTGATCATTCACAGCAGCAGCTGATCTGTGGGTGCCAGCTACTGCATGTCCTCCAGCACTGTCCAATCTTGGGACTACATAGAGAACTGAGAGATGCCTATGTAAAGAAGATATATCCCAGTTCTGACAAAGCAGGGACTAGAATCCACCTATTCCCTTAGTAAAAGCATTACATTGTGTAAACAAACATTGTCTAGGCACACAGTTAACCCTTAGATCAGCCTAGATGTTTAACCCCTTCCCAGTGTTATTAGTACAGTGACACTGCATATTTTTATAGCACTGATCACTGTATTTGTGTCACCGTATTAGTGTCCGATTGTTTGCAAATTGTATATATATATATATATATATATATATATATATATATATATATATATATATATATGCACATATATATAAATCGCAGTCCGGCTATAAGTCACTAATCGTCGCAATTACTATATAAAAAAAAATATCCATAAATATATCTGTTTGTAGACACTATAACGTTTGTGTAAACCAATCAATCTATGTTTATTGTTATTTTTTTTTACCAAAAACATATAGTAGAATACATATTGGCCTACGTTTTTGAAGAATAATTTTTTTGGGATGTGTTTTATAGCAGAACGTAAAAAAAAGGACCATTCGTGGGGGAAAAATTTTGTTTTATTTGGGTACAGTGTCGCATGACCACGGAATTGTCAGTTAAAGTAATGCAGTGCCGTAACGCAAAAAATGGCCTGGTCATGAAGAAGGGTAAATCTTTTAGAGGTCAAGTGGTAAATACAGTACTTTGACGCATTAAACAAAGTTTGATCACTTGTCATGTCATGAGCTCAATGTCCTGGTCCCCTATCTGAAGTGAATTTCCCTCCTCTCCAATATCAGATAGAGGGTAACATTTCATAGGCACAGGCATAACTGAAGACTTTAATGTGGAGGAGTAAAATCAAACAGTACTCCATCACAAAAAAATGTTGTTTAACTTTATGTGTAGCTGTATGGTTTAAGACAGTACGGTTTTAAGACAAAGATGTATACTTAACTGCTTGAATAGATTTCACTATATTACCATAATATCCGCCCTGCTGAGGAAGTTGTATTACGATACGCGTCTGGGGTCAGGAACCACTCCACGTCACTCGTTGTCGTCCCATATTTTCATCTGAGCTGCCCTTCTCATGGTGTTACATGCCTTTTATTCTCATCACAAATGTGAGTAACCTGCACGTTTTAAACGTAATTTTTTTTTTTTTTTTTTTTTTTCTTTAAAGTGTATTTTGTGCGTGAACTCGAGAGAGAGGAGCCGGACTGCAGGAGTTGGGAGTAGGCAGACCCTCCCCCCGGAGGCAATCGCCATCCTACTCCATGCCCCCGGTGGCAATGGCGGGTGTGAGGGGGGGCCTCCCACTCACCCCGCCCTACCTGCTCCACTTGGGAGCCCAACTGGGGCCCAACAGGACCCCATCGGGGCAGAGGGACTCCCCCTATGAGGGAGTGAGGGGGCCTGACCCACCAAGCCAGCCCCGTAGGTCCTTCGCCTCTCTTTAGGAGACCGCATGGCCAAAGTGCGTGCGTATTAAACCAATTTTGTGTGCGTGCAAGTGTGGTGGTTTTTGTGGGGGGGGGGGGGGGTGTACTAAGCACAGGCGTACCTTGCATAGCACACCCACCGGGAGCCGGGCTGAGACCACCAAACTCAATTCACATGTAGCCGAGACCGGGATCCGAACCCTTGGCTGCAGAGGTGAACGGCTTGTCAGCGCAGTGCCAATCACGTTGAGCCACCACAGCTCCCGTTTTAAACGTAATAAATTGACCTGGTGTATACGGAAGCTCTTAGATTTAGTTTTTTCTTTGCATATCATCGGTTACATACTTGTTCAGTGGTGCCACTGAGGATACCTACATATCTCCTGGTCCTACGGCTGAATAGTATACACCCCTGAGCCATCCGGATTCCTACCATTGATCTAAGGTCATTAGACCTTTGGTAAAACAAAGGTCTTTTCTTGAGGTGAGAGTACCCATCTTTACTGGTGAAGGGATCACATTCTGAATTGGTTTACCAGTCACGTGGTGAAGATATTCCTATTATCTGGTCGCAGGATTCACTCCTCATCTTCTTTTTATACATATTGTAATTTTTGGACTATTTTTCCTTTCTTTGTTTTCACTTTTATGAGTATGTTTAATACCATTCCAATTTAGGTTTGCGCTGCACTGCTTTCTTTATTTTATTTACATTTGGGATTTTGTGAATGTCCTTTTTTGGTGTTCAGCTTGCATCCATATGAAATACACTCTGGTAGTTGTTTTTCATTCTTACATTTAGTAGTACACTACTATATTACAATTATATTTATTGATCCTTTATTTATTTTTGCGCTGATTGCACCCCTTATTATTGTTATAGTATGTACATACTGAAAAATCTAATGAAAACTTCTTCCTTAAAATGTCTCAGTTTTCCTATACAGACTTAGAATAAGCCATTATTAAACCATTGCTAAGCCCCCAATATGTGGACTTCCTGTCTGCTGTCAGAACAAAATCTGGGTTAGACTATAAGTAAATACAATGGCCCAGATTCACAGAGTCCTTACTCCTGTCTAACTCGCATTAGACCGGAGTACTTTCAAATTACGCGCGTTTTTTCACTACTCTGAAACCTCAATCCGACTGGCTTACGTGTTCGTACGCTTTCGGATCTACGCTGCAATAAATTTGCGGCCGCTGAGTGGAGTTCCCGTCGTTTTCCGCGTCGGGGTATGCAAATTAGCTTTTGCCGACGATCCACGAAGTTACGAACGTCAATCGCAATCTCTTACGGCATCTTTAGTCATCTTTTTGCTGCGTAAAATGATACCAGATTTTTGCTGGTCTAATATTAGACAGCCCATGTTAAGTATGGCCGTCATTCCCGCATCGAATGTCAACGTCTTTTTTTATTTTTTACGCAAGTCGTTCGGGAATAGGAATGTACGTAAACGACGCTACTCAAACAACGAATGACGTATCGACGTTATTTCGCGCAATGCACGGCGGGAAATTTCTGAACGGAGCATGCGCAGTTCGATCGCCGCGGGGACGCGCCTAATTTAAATGCTTCACGCCCCCTAATCGCGTATTTTGATTACGCGGTGAGAAATACACTACGCCGCCGTACCGTAGGGGACAAAATCTACCAGAATTTGGCGTATAGCCTGGTAAAATACGGCGGCGTAGTGTATCTCTGATACTCTGCGCCAATGTAATTGTATCTGAATCTGGCCCAATGTCCTTTATTAAAATAATATATATATTTGGCAGGAGTCAGCATAAGCTACAGATCTCTTTTTTTCTTGGGTCTGCGGCCAGTGTTCATCATGACTTATGTTGGCTCTACTCCGGGGGTATAAAATTATAATTATTTTTCTAATAAAAGGACTTGTTTAAAATTGCTGCTGTGTTTTAGCTCACTTGTACTAATTGGCTTTCTAATTGGCTCGGTGGCAGAGAAAGGAGGAGGGGGGCCGAACTTCTGAGGGATGGTGCCGTGGCCTCCCGGAAGTGGGGACAGGTACCTGTCTAATACAGGTACCTGTTCCCCCTGAAAAGTGCCAAATGTGGCACCGGGGGGGGGGGAGTAGTCAATTAAGTGGAGATTCCACTTTTGGGTGGAACGCCGCTTTAAGGACACAGGGGCCAGCTCAACCCTTTGTTAGGACGGAATGTTGCAACGGATAATGAAAATCTGCCTGTATAATACAGACAAGATTACTTATGGCAAATACAGCAGCTCAGCCCTTCCATACACAAAGAGAACTAGTAGGATTGCACAGTGCTGGAGGATTCAGAATAAAGCATCTAAAAAGATAAACTGTGTTTTTTTTATGGGAACATGTAACAAATATAAAGCAGGTGTTATCCTGATTTGGCTGCAAAAGTGGAAGTACGCTTTAAATAATGGCTGCAATATATTACATTTTTGTTATTGGGTTTATTTCCACTTAAATTTAAACTTAAAGTTTGAATTTATCTAAAAGAAAATAGAGGATAATATTTCAGATCCTCAGCATGGTGATGTAGCTACAAGGTTGAACATGATTCCAGTTCAGTGTCATCTCCTGCTCCAGACACGTAGAGTCTGTATTTCTTCCCTGATCTCTTGGCAAACATACATTGCTGGAGAAAAAGACAGCTGGTCTAAAAGCAGACAGGTGGCAGAATCACTGCTAAGGGCAGTGGACGTACTGTACCAATGTGTGTATCCTGCCAAGGTAGTTCTATTTCTTTCAGGGTTATTAGATACTATTTTTTCCAGAAAATAACACATAGCTCAATCAATATTCCTAGTGTAGGTTAAATAGCCAATTTACAAAGAAATAAAAATAGCTTACTGCTACAATGCCTGTGCAATTGTAGAATAGGCTAATAGGGAACAAGGTCAACACTGGACACTGACAATAAGTTAGACACCCTTACTATTGAAGAAATTGTAGAACATGCACAACAAGCAATTAATATACATTCCACTATCCTAAGGTAGTTTAATATGCTCCTCTGTGAATAGGAGAATGGTAGTGGAATACACTACTTCCTGTGGACTGGTGGACTTGGTTTCTAACATAGAAATGGATAGCATACAGAAGGCAAAGAATTTTTTTTTTACTGCTTCTTACAGCAATCCACATAATATGAATTATCATTAAATGAAGGCTTTCATAGGCAGCGTTAACATCAACAGTGGAACAGACTTTTACCAGTCAGATGGTGTTGATCTGAGCATTTCTTGTTTTATTAAAAAAAAATAGGAACAAAGGGGCAGAAAATTGCATCATAACCATATAGTTCCACTAGGAAGAACATTACCCAAGCATCTGGAGGCCACCAGTTTCTGCCATGATTGGATTGTCACATGCAGTTGCAAATTCCTCTTTTAACAGGAGTTGGGATCATCATTCATTATCATTGACAAGGATCTACATCACAATATGATTGACAATGGATTAACATCGTGGGACATGCTTTTTTTTTTTCCAATAAGGTGTCTGTTTTTTACATTATATATTTTTTTTTTATTATGAATAAATAACCAAGGATACTATGTACCCCTTATTCATTCATGTAGGGGTGGTATTTGACGGCCCACTTATTTTTTAAGGGCACTTCCAGATTCTAATAAGCCCCCCCCCCACTCGAAGAAACTCATACAGAACCTGATCAAGGAGAAGGGCCTGGTATGTATAATTAAGAGGGAAAACCTTACACAAAAGAAACACAGTGTGGAGGTCCTCCTAACAACCATACCAGGTCTTGTATAGATTAAGGAAACAGAACAAAGCAGCCAGAAAATGTATTTTTACTAGCAATGTTAATGGCATTGTTTTTTCTTTGTAAATGTCAGTTTTGCTGTAGTACATTGCATACATTGTACTGTACAGTTGTGCCATTTCACAGACAAGTTTACGGCATCCCCCCAGGGAGTCATTTTAGAGAATTGGGAGTTTTTCTTTTTTTTAAAGTTATTTAAAAACATTTTTAATGTTATTAAACATTTTTATTTAAACATTTTTTAATGTTATTAAAATTGTTGCTCCCTGCAAAATCTCTCCCAGAGCATTCCCGAGCTTCTCATCCTCCTCATTTGGAAATCCCTTGCATGGCCTTTAACAATGGCCTAAATTGATTTTCAAGACTCTGCTGCCATTTACTTTAATAGGGTTCTGAAAAAAGTAAATCTAAAGTCAAAACTTTTTTATTCTGGGTATCGTAAAGGAGGGCTATACCCACTGTACCCACTGTCAGTTGTTTACCATCTTTGTCTTATTGAGATTTCTCTTTACTTCTGGTATTGTTACAACTGGAAATGCCTTCAAAGTGAAAAAAAATCCCCAGTAGTCATCAGGGTCACCAGAAATTCCCTACTTTTGTTGTTCCAGTGACCACTCCAAATTAAGAATTTTCATTTAAGTTTTAGTGATAACAGACACCTGGACAAAATCGAGAGAATGAATCTCCCTACCAGGGACATAAATGTAGCGCCCTCATCCCTAGAATAGGGCTGCAGGTAGGGTTACCACCTCATCCCTTTAAAACTGAACACCTATTAATTACACAGGTTCTGCGGCTAATTTAATGCAAATAAGGCACTACTTTAGTTTAATTACAGCCTTAATCTGCCACAGAACCTGTGTAATTAATAGGTGTTCAGTTTTAAAGGGATGGAGTGGCAACCCTAGCTGCAGATAAATTTACTTATGCTGGGTGGTAGCCAGCCTGGCTAATTTGTAGTGTTTAGTGATTACATGACCTGTGTGATAATTCCATTTATTTGTGGTTTCTCCCTTTTGTCAGTAGGTGGCACTGTTGCCTTTGACATTAGTATGTGGTACAGCATATGCAAGTTATGGATAAATATATTTTTCTCAGCCAATCATATTTTGTGCGATGCATGCTGGGAAAAGCTATTTAAAGGAAAGACGTCAGGGTATTAAGTCAGTCTTCCCACCCAAGGCTTTGGACTGGGTGGATGTGTATACAGTTCCTGAAGCCTGAGTCCTATCCAGGTGGCTGCCGGATGCTAGGCCTGTCTAAGGCCTATCCGGGTGTTCAAGTTTATGCAGAGGAAAGCCTGCTAAAGATCCAGAAACCATTCTAGAGGGATGGAGTAGCTCATCCAAGGAAATCTGAGTATGAAACTATGAGCAAAATTCAGTTACTAGAGGAGACAGCCTGTCCTACAAAAGTACAGATGTGTTGGTTCAGCTTAAATGCTCCTATTCCTTTCCTGCTGACTGTCTCACTTCACCTCTTTTTGTTTAAGGAGTCTGCCAATCTGCCTGTTGCTGATCGTTATTAAGGGTGTCCTGTGCGCTATTGCTCTCTCTCCCACATTTTTCCTTTTCTGAGAAATTAACGTCTCTATTGTTTAAAGCATAAAAGTGACTGGCGCCCATGTTCTTTGTTCATGACCCACCATGCCCACAAACATGCACCCTGAGAATGCATGTCAGCCATACCTACCACCAGTAATAAATATGGTATACTGCGCTGCGTAAATTAATACATCAATAGTGAATGTGATACAAATGATGAAAATAAATAAACATTGAATACAAAAAATTATTACTTAATATGAAAAAGTGTAAATAAAGAACCAACACCAAGTGCTCCAGTGTATAACAGATGACATCAAAGGAAGCAAAACTAAAGTAAATGACAATATTAAAAAAGTTCATAAGGTGTTAATATTCAACTCCAGGGTAAGTCTCAATTTCAGTGAGTTCAGAAGAATGTCCCAGAAAAAATTGTGGTTCTACAGGACAGAAGAGAGCCTCCACCTCCACCTTTTATAAAGTATCTGCTTACCAGATGGATAAAATCTATGCGCATCAACAACACGTCTGGCTGGGTTGCTTTAATAGATATCCAAGTGGGTTCCTGTATAAATCTCCAATTTCAATCCCAAACGGCTGGGTCTCAAAAACAATCACTTCCAATAAGTAGCCCAAGGAGAAAAGAAAGGGGATGCCGACATAGAGTAGTACCGTTTGAATAAAATTTTATAAAAAAAATTCATTGCACTTACAAATATCGAATCTTTAAAGGAGCATAAATTAGTTAGCCGGCCGGCTCTCACAATTCGCCCGTCCTTCCGGAAACGGCATAGGGAGGAACGGCGTGCTGACGTCACCATTGCTTTTATCCTCGCGACCATCCGGAAGGACGGGCGAATTGTGAGAGCCGGCCGGCTAACTAATTTATGCTCCTTTAAAGATTCGATATTTGTAAGTGCAATGAATTTTTTTTATTACATTTTATTCAAACGGTACTACTCTATGTCGGCATCCCCTTTCTTTTCTCCTTGGGCTACTTATTGGAAGTGATTGTTTTTGAGACCCAGCCGTTTGGGATTGAAATTGGAGATTTATACAGGAACCCACTTGGATATCTATTAAAGCAACCCAGCCAGACGTGTTGTTGATGTGCATAGATTATACCTCAGACAGGAGGCTCATATCTTATGCATTAATCTTTCTTTATTAATGCTCACAGCAGAAACAAAACTGATCAGTATTCAAGCTTTTCTAAAAATAACATGAAACAGAAAAGCTGAAACTTGAAAACTAGAAAGAAACTACGTTTCCCAGCAGTCCTTGGGTCTGCGACCCCTCCCTCTGGCCTCTGCATATAAGGACTGCTCCTCCCCTTCCTTTTCCTCTTTCTTTCTGCTCACAGGAGAGATAAGTATTGCACTGCTGCTAGTTATCTGTGAGGTGTTTTACTTTTACTTGTACAAAACCTGTGTAACCTTATTATAACTTATTATTATTATAACCTAGTGCTTATTACTGAACATTGTTCGTTTATACACCGCTCGTTCACCTTGTCGCAGCCGTTGGTCACACTGCGCTCGGTGCCGATTTCACCTCCCTCCCCTCTGCTCGGCGAGGAGGGGCGGGATCACGTTCCTCCCGCACGCGCGATTGGTCCACGATGACCAATAAGCTCGCAGCCTGGTCTCCTCTCGTCCCTGCGGCGTAATCTCGCGAGATTTCGCCCAGGAGACGGTTTTCTTCCCGCGCACCGCACTGCAGTGCGGACGGAGCTGAGGAGGTGACAGGAGCGGTTGCTGGGCTACTAATAATACTTAACATCTAACAGGTGTAGTACACCTCTCTCTGGCAGGCCCCCTCCTTCCCATAGGTTAGGATCTGAGGTGGTGATTTATCATCACCCAGTTACTTAGCATTCTATAACTGCACTGCCAGAAGGCAATGTCTGAGGACCGCTCTGTCCCCTTGAAGGGACCTGAAGTGCCTCTGGAGCCATCATGCATGCTTAACGCTGCACAGATTCAGGACCTGGTAGCCAGGTCTGTGCAAGCTGCCATGGCAGCCGTGGCGTTACCCTCGGGTTCACAACAAACCCCCAGGGTTGCCCCCACCGTAATTGAAGAACCTCTAGTAAAAAGAGGGAAATCCTCCCAAAAGAGGAAGCATTTGGCTCATATCGAGGACTCCCCGGCAGGGGAAGCAAACAATGTGCACAAGGCTCTCCCTCACCCGGATTGCCACCCCACGCACCCACTGGACCCCTTTCAACCCCTGAGCCTCAGGGAGTCATGCATGAGGCGTACATCCGCCAGGCGGAACAAACCGGACTCCTACGTACTCGACACAGACGATATTTCGTCTGACGAGTCCTCAGAAGCCGGATTCTCGGGGTCCGAGTACGATGACAATGATGATATGGGTGCTGGGTCAATGGCGATCCCACACGACGCCAAACCTGATATTCAGGGCAATACAATCACAGACGCTCTGGGAGAACCTCTCTTCCATCCAGATGCCATATCTCACCCGCGGTCGGGAGATTGGGCTCCCCTGCCCCACGTGTCCCAATACGTGGAACTCTGGACCCGCAGATCGCTGGATAGAGCTAACCAAAATAAATTGCGGGCGGAATGCCCACGCCCTTGCCTACCCAGTAAGGTGGCATGTACACAAGACATTGATCCCGTCTTATCTAAGTACCTGGCCAAATCAGGGAAATTCCCCAAGAAGGGGATAGATCGCTCATTCAGGAGCATCCAGGACCGGGTCCTCGACATGTTGGGCCCACTGACAAAAATCCTTAACTTGTCTGAGCAAACAGCTGCCTCAGCACAAGAGGTTGATGTGCAACAACTTCGGGGGTGGGCCCAGAGGGCCATATGCCTTTTAGGTAACGCCAACACGGCATGCTCCACGGAGCGCAGACGCTCCATCCTCATGCGCCTGGATCCACAACTGGCCCACCTGGCGGAGACCGAACCGGGACCTTCTGCTGAAGGCCTACTATTTGGGGACTCCCTTGTTAGGGACATTAACAAATTCGTGGGACTATTCAATAGTCTCGACAAAGCTCAATCGTCCCTCCAAAAGGGCAGGCAACCAAAAGGTTTTTGCTAGGGCCGGCAGAGGTAGGGGCCGCTCTGCCGGCCGAGCTGGTTACTCCAGACCATTTAATAGGGCTCCCGCCCAGCAACATTACGCTCAGACTCCTGCCTCCTATACCACGGTGGCACAACCCGCACCGTTCTTTCCACCACGTGGCAGACCATGGAGAGGACGTGGGAGCAGAGGTGACCCCAGATCCCGTCCATACTCCGGTAAGTCCTCTTCTGACTCCAAGTTTTTCCACCCCTGTAGGGGGAAGACTACGGTTTTTTATCCACGCCTGGTCTGCGATTACGGCAGACGCATGGGTGATAAACACAGTCACAGGGTTCCAGATAGAACTGTTGTCCTGCCCTCAACTGGGCATTATTCCCCCCCCATTCGTTTCACTGCTCAGAACATTGCACTCATAGACAACGAGTTGGGAGAACTGATTTCCAAACAAGCAGTGCTCGAGGTAGACCCTCTCTCCCTGGGGTTCATAAGCAGTCTTTTTATAGTCAAAAAGAAGGGGGGAGGTTACCGCCCCGTGATAAATCTCCGGGCCCTGAATCAAAACGTCACATACCGTCACTTCAAGATGGAGGGTATCCATTGCCTCCGAGACCTCCTCCACCCGGGGGATTGGCTGGCAAAGGTGGACTTAAAAGATGCATATCTCACAGTCCCCGTACATCCGGAGTCACAACACCTACTCCGATTCAAATGGTGGGATCGCACGTGGTAGTTTACATGCCTACCGTTCGGGCTGTCATCGGCCCCATGGTGCTTCACCAAATTACTCAAGCCCGTGGTAGCCGCGTTGCGGAGCAGGGGCGTTCGTCTGATTATTTACCTAGACGATATCCTTATCATTGTGAACTCAAAATCTCAGGATCAGACCCACGTAGGCTGGACCGTACGTCTCCTGCAGGACCTAGGCTTCCTCATCAACATGGAGAAGTCTATTCTAGCACCATCCCAGAGCATGGAGTTTCTCGGTTTCCTGGTAGATACCAACCAGGCGGTCTTGCGTTTACCCAAGGCAAAACTTGCTCTGATCCGCAAAGAGATCAGAGCAGTAATGCGCAAGCAATCCCTATCTTTACGGGTATTAGCCAGAATAGTGGGCCTCCTGGCCGCATCCATACAGGCCGTCTTCCCGGCCCCTCTCCATTACAGAGCCCTTCAACGCCTCAAAATCCTTCACCTGAGACAAGGTCTCCGTTATGCAGACGAGATTCCACTCTCCGCAGAGGCCAGGACGGAACTGAAGTGGTGGCTCGGTCATGCCGTCGATTGGAACGGCAAGACAATCTTCAATTCCTATCCGGACGTCGTCTTAGAATCCGACGCAAGTCGGAGGGGCTGGGGCGCTCGATTCGGAGAGATTTCAACAGGAGGGATCTGGTCAGTCAGGGAATCCTTCCTACACATCAATGCCCTAGAGCTACTAGCTGCCCTCTTCGCGGTTCAGAGTTTTCTCTCGAAGAGATCAAACTGTTGCGTATTGCTACGCATGGACAACATTTCAGCGGTACAATACGTCAACCGTTTGGGGGGCACCAGGTCCAAAATTTTGGCGGATATCGCCAAGGCTTTATGGCACTTCTGCCTGGCCAGGAACATCGTCCCCATGGCGGAGTACATTCCGGGATCCTCCAATATCGCGGCGGACTGGAACTCCGGATACATTACCGATTCCAGCGAGTGGCGGCTAGACCGCTCGACCTTCATCAGTATCATCCATCTCTGGGGACCACTGTCCATAGACTTGTTCGCCTCCAGACTCAACCATCAGTTGCCCCAATTCTTCAGTTGGAGGCTGGACCCAACGGCAACAGCGGTGGATGCTTTCCGCCAATCCTGGACGGGGGGGGACGCATTACGCGTTTCCACCATTCCAGCTGATATGCCGGACCTTATTGCAGATCGCTACCCAGGGAGCCAAGGTGGTGTTGATTGTGCCCTGGTGGCCAACACAACCGTGGTTTCCTCTTCTGTTGGAAATGGTCATCGACCTTCCCAGGGTCTTGCCCTCGTTTCCAGTCCTCCTTTCACACCCGTCCAAAGACATACACCCGCTAATTTCAGACGGCTCTCTGACCCTCCTAGCCTGCCTGGTCTCAGGATGCCAGACGCTGACGGAGGCCTTTCAGTCAGCTAGAGAGCTTCTCGCCCTGGCCTGGGCCCCCGGGACTCGATCGTCGTATAGGTCAGCCTGGGGAATCTGGGTGCGTTGGTGTAATCAACGACAGGCTGATCCGATACATACACCTGTAGCACTTATAGTGAACTTCCTGGCGGAGGCTTTCGATACCGGTAGAGCGTACAGCTCCATTAACGTGTATCGATCAGCTATTTCGGCTTACCATCACCCTGTGGATGCCTTGCCGGTGGGTAGACACCCTCTCATTTGCAAACTAATGAGAGGTATCAAGTTTAAACGACCTCCTCGTCCCAAATACCTATCAACCTGGGACGTATCCAGGGTCCTAGACATGCTATCCACGTGGGATGACAATGAGGACTTGTCTCTCAAACATCTCACGTACAAACTTACGATCCTCCTCTGTCTTATCTCGGTCAAAAGGGTTTCAGATGTTAGAGCACTGGACATTTCCAGGCGACAATTTTCGCCCCTAGGAGTTAGGTTCTCGGTCGTGCGTAGGACCAAGATCGGCATTCAGTCGGTATTCTATCCTTTCTTTTCGGATCGTCCGCGCTTATGTGTCGTCAAGTGCCTGCAGGCCTATGAAACACGTACCGCCGAACTTCGTTCTCCATCTTCGCCCCAATTATTGGTTTCCTACGTCCAACCTCATCGCCCGGTAACTTCTGCCACTCTAGCGCGCTGGGTCAGGTCGACTATGGACATGGCGGGTATAGATACCACTAAATTCGGCGCACACTCCACTAGAAGTGCAATGGCTACTAAGGTGGTCTCGGCCGGGGGATCTCTGTCAGATCTTCTACTGGCGGCGGACTGGTCCTCGGAGACCGTTTTCCGCTCCTTTTACTTCAGACCGGAAACACATGTGTCTATGGCCGCTTTGGGGTAATCTGATGTATATTGTCTTCATTTTCTGTAAGAAATGCTAGCTTTGAACTTGCATAAGATATGAGCCTCCTGTCTGAGGTATAATTCGAGATTTTCCTAGCTTGTGACGGAAAATATTGATTATATGAAGACAGGAGGCGAGTATCTTCCCTCCCTACCCTACCCTATTATGGTTCCTTCTACTCTCTTACAGGATACTGAACACGTTCGACTGCGTTCAGGAAGGTCGAAGACACGTTCCTTCTAACATGGTTTGGTTTCCAAAGGCCCGGTTGGCCGTAGAAGCTGTCGGTTGGTCCCCGTTGGGACGAATGTTACCCCGCGTACAACGGAACGTCTGGGATTCAGAAAAGGCCGGCCGGCCGAAGTCCCCGGAGTTGGGGGTCCCAAAGACTGGTGAATCATTTTCAATTCGTTTGGAAGTTCGCATGAAGAAAGAGGAAAAGGAAGGGGAGGAGCAGTCCTTATATGCAGAGGCCAGAGGGAGGGGTCGCAGACCCAAGGACTGCTGGGAAACGTAGTTTCTTTCTAGTTTTCAAGTTTCAGCTTTTCTGTTTCATGTTATTTTTAGAAAAGCTTGAATACTGATCAGTTTTGTTTCTGCTGTGAGCATTAATAAAGAAAGATTAATGCATAAGATACTCGCCTCCTGTCTTCATATAATCAATATTTTCCGTCACAAGCTAGCAAAATCTCGAATTTTATCCATCTGGTAAGCAGATTCTTTATAAGAGGTGGAGGTGGAGGCTCTCTTCTGTCCTGTAGAACCACAATTTTTTCTGGGACATTCTTCTGAACTCACTGAAATTGAGACTTACCCTGGAGTTGAATATTAACACCTTATGAACTTTTTCAATATTGTCATTTACTTTAGTTTTGCTTCCTTTGATGTCATTTGTTATACACTGGAGCACTTGGTGTTGGTTCTTTATTTACACTTTTTCATATTAAGTAATATTTTTTTGTATTCAATGTTTATTTATTTTCATCATTTGTATCACATTCACTATTGATGTATTAATTTACGCAGCGCAGCATACCATATTTATTCCTTTTGTATTTGTTTATCTGACATTTTTTGCTGCAGCAGCACTCACTTTTTCATCTCACGAGATTATTGTGTTTCGTTACCAATCAATCTTTTGGTTCACACTAGACCTGTGCAGTATTTTCCACTATTTCCATACCTACCACCAGGTAGGCGCTACATAAAGAACAATAAAAACCTGACAGGTTCTAATCTCTCTCTCACAAAAAAAGTTGCCTTTCATTATACATTAAAAGGTTACTAAACCCAGGACCAAACATTAACCTCTGGTCTCCCACAGTACACAGAACATGGAAATAATTTTTGTAGCAAAGTATTTTACCTTTCCCAGTCTAACGAGAACCTTCAAGGCCAAAGACATCTGGCATCCTTCATTGTGTAGTGGGTAGTGAGGCATAGTGGGTGCAAAGATGGTGAAAGTCATTGGGCACCAGACACTTCTTGGATGCAAAAGAGGTTTTATTTCTTTTAACAGTCCTTTTTATATTTTGCAAAGTAAAGAGGGTTAGGGCCAGGACACCTTTTAAATAGTTACAATTTCAATTGGCTGACTCCAAAACTTCAACAGAAGGACACCCGTAGAGGTAAAGGACCCAGAAAGGCACCACTTCTGCATGTGCAGGTTTTCTCCCTCCTATGGCAACAGTATTTAACAGTTCCTAACACAAAGTTCAACATATCTCTCAGCTTCACTACAATGTCCACTTGTAGCTCTTCAGCCACTTGAGCTCCTAGTCTCTTACTGGACTCTGATTCACCAACTCTGAATCCTGTGAGGTGGTATCTCCCCCACGAGTCACCCACGTTTTCCTGCTGGGTCCCTAGCTTTGCACTACAGATACCTTTCAAGCATCACTCTTGATACCCGGCTCAGTCCCTGGCTTGACACACAAGGCTGTTCTCCAAGTGTCACCTCTGCTGGCTGGGTCCCTGACTTGATCACTGCCTGAAGTTTCCTGATTCTCCACCATGCCATTTGGTGAGAATACTGCTCCAATACCTGCTTCAGTTACTCATTGTGATTCCTGGGAAAGGTGGTTGGTCCCTTAGTGGTGACAGCTTCCATTCTACTCCACCAGAATATATAGGTTCTCCCAACAGACAGGATTCATGAAAAACCCTGCCCATTGGCTGAGATATCCCATATACCTATAACTTGACCTTGATGTGTCCTTCTTACATCTAATGCCCCCAAGTGCCCAGCCACCAAGTGCCAGAAGAGAAAAAAAAGGTACAACAAGGCCAAACTTAGGGGGAAACCAATGGAACCAATAGACAGCTATGCAGTAGCTACTCCTGACAAGAAATTTGGTGAGGAGCTTCCTGACTAAACCTTAGGATGCTACATCTTAGTAAATATAAATTGCTAAATACCTCTTATCAGCAGTATATAGCAGTCTTGTGACTTCTATCAGTGTCTGGCCATGCTCTAAATAAAGTTTGTAGGAGGAGTTTTCATTCTCTAGAAATACACACCAAACTGAGCATGTGCGGAGAGCTCCCAAGGCTCTGTACTATGTGGAGATGTATTAGGGACTACGAAAGAAGGGAAGGACCAGAGAAGATAAGATAGGATCAAACAGCCTTTTTTACACAATGCACAGGATTACCCCTTAGGTTCCACAGTGAGTAGAACAAGCATGCTTTACTGCATATATACCGACTGATTTTACTGTTGTGAGTTTAGTAGCATTTTAATATTTCAAACATTAACACAGTTCAGTGAACCTCCCATGAACTGAACCCAGGTATGTTTAGCTCATCCCTGCCCACCGTAGCTGGGTCTTTTGGAAAAGCTGCATGCTATTAGGCTCTGGACCAGAAGGCCTCATGCCAGTTCTGACTGTAAATGTCCACTTACTTGGCTACAGATCACTTCCCTAGCTACTTCTGCTTTATCAAAGTGTGGCCTCTCTGATCTGCTGAGGTTGCGAATGTTTGTCTTCCTAGGAATTATTATTATTATACAGGATTTATATAGCGCCAGCAGTTTGCGCAGCACTTTACAACATCAGGGAAGACAGTACAGTTACAATACAATTCAATACAGGAAGGATCAGAGGGAATCTAGGAATCTAAGAAGTTATGAGAAAAGGAGGCAAAGGGGTCTTCACTACAATTTTATACTGGGGCGTTTTGACTGGACACTGTAAATATCAGTTACAGGTGTGGATGATTGAAATAATCTTTAACCATTAGCCTTTTAATAATCTGATGTCTCCTTCTGAGTTACTCTTCTCATCACAGCAGAATGCACATTTGAGTCTGAACTTTTAGTTCTGCCTGTAATATCATGAATATTTAATAGGCTAAAGAATCATATTTTGCTAGTGATCCCAGAAACCAAATAATTATCACAAAGATGACATGGTACTGTTGTCCTGTACCATTCTTCTTTTTTAGAAGATAGAGTAATCCTAGGAGGCACAATTTACTTTGGTGAGCTTTATACTTTAGTGCTATGTAAAAAATTACCTTGCAAGCATTAATAATTTTGCAGTTAATTATCATTAAATATTTTTCACAACTTTATGATATTTTTTAATCATGCAATGCGTTAGTGAGAATATTTGCTATTTTATTATGTAGAGTGAAGAAAATGTTTCTTCTATCACATTTCCCATAACAGATCAGTGAGTCATTGTTGTCAGTGCTGTCCCTATCCCCCCTCACTTCAGCCTATGTGCATGTAATATTTACCTGATGTGGCTACAGCCCCATTTATCTTAGTCTGTGTAAGGGGTCTTAAGATGTGCTATTTCTAATACGCGCAAAAAAGTGCAATTTATCATCCCTTCCAAACGTAAGGCGAGTCACTAGGCAGCTAATTACCATGGAAACTTTGGGCTTTTGCATTACATTGAAGGCCTTTCAAAAATTAACCCTTTCAGTGTGCAACGATTATTAGAAATTTTCTGGTCACTACATTTGTGGATTCATAGAGTAACACAGTACAAGGGGCAAATAGGATAAGCAAAGCACAGTCATCCTGCAACACTAAATTTGAAACAATCCCCAGCTGTGACTCCAGTGAACTGAACTCTGATTAGTTACTATTGGTCACTATTCTGTGCACTCTCTCCCTATATACCATGTAACTGTATAGAGGAAACTACTTACCTCTACTTACATCTGAGCCTCCATGTAAATCCTCAGCTGGATTTTCTATTGCAAGTGACACTTAAGGAAATGTCAACCTTGTGTCTGTCCAGCAGCACTCACTGGATCCTCCCATTGACCTCAATGTCACCATTACGTTCTGGAGTCTTTGGAGATCAGTTGAAGAAGCCAGCGAATGCTACATGAGACACAGGAGACTTGGAAGAGGTGCTGCCTCTCATTGACAATGTCAAATGTTCAGGGGTAGGGGGTGCAGCAAGGACAACAGGGGAAGGGCAGCTGGATTTAAGCTTTAATAAAAAAAAAAAAGATAATAATCAAGATAGATTAAGGCTCCATTTACACAAGCTTACCTCTCTGTATACTCTGTTAAAGGCTGTTTTCACCCCAACGGGATGCATAGGTGTTCCATGTAGTCTTGTGCAGACATCTTGTTGAAATGAATGATGGGTGGCCAGCTGCACAGATCTCCAAGCACATTTCCGAGTGTACATCTGTATAGGTCAGATGCACAGGACAGAAGGCATTGCATCCAACGTGGTTAAATATGGCCCTTCAAACAGGCATGTAGATCAGTACACATATGTGAATACGTTTAATGTGACTGCATAACGATTAATCCTTTCATACTATGAATACCGGAATTACTTTCACTGTCTCTTCTACTAGTGAGCAAAGTGATTTTGGTTAAACATATTTTACAGCAAAATTGCTAATTTTGCCATTAGTGAAATTTTGCGAAAGCTGAAACTCTAGTTCATTGCTTTATATTCTTTATTTAGAGGTTGTTTTGTGTATCTAAGGTAGTTTAATTGATTTAGTGTTTCATTAGTGCTTTTTTCAATTTGTCTATTTGATTGCTAATTGAATACATTGAGCTTTAAAAATGTTACATTTTTTTCCTTCTTCCTTCTGTCTTGCTCCAGGATAGTTAAAAGAAGGGAATGAAAGACAGGTTTCAGCACTCAGAACAAGAGACCCACTATCTGACTGATAATGGAATCCAATGGACGGTGCTCTGGCTTGGATGACCTCCAATTATCACAATAACTTAAAAGTAAAAGAGCCGACTCTGATGTTCAAATAAAATTACTTTATTAGCTTATATGATAGCGAGTATAAAAGAGGGCTAGCACGTTTCGGCGGGTAGCCTTGTTCACAGCAATAAGGCCACCTGCTGAAATGCGTTAGCCTTTTTTATACTCATTATGTAAGCAAATAAAGTCATTTATATGGACTTCCATGTTGCAAGCTCCATCACTCATTTTTAGTTGAAAGAAGCTTTTGTAACCCTCAGAAACCATTTAAAGACCATTTTACCTTAAAAAATACCCTAATTCCCCATCCCTGTTGACTCTTAATTTGATGATTTGTTTACACTCCACCACTGGCAGACCCTTTTCTGTTTTTTTTTTTTTTTAAACCTCTTTCAAAATGAGTATTAGAAAAAGACTTTTCCTATTTCACTTTGCCATGGGCAAAATTGTTCTTTGCCTTTATGTTTAACTTGTAAAACAAAACCATTCTCAATAAAAATTGGATTTGCAAAGCAAAACACAGCATTAAGCTATCTAGGGCAAATAACCTTATTGATATAACTCACTGTAAATGTATTTTCTTTTTTGGAATTAAAAGGAGCACTCCCTCCAGCTGTATTAGAAAACATTGCTTTCTGTGATGGACTTTGGAACCTTGTTTGTAACTGTTTCTAAGAGGGAACATATAAGTAATAAGCAAGGTCCCAGACTATGGAACGCCTTACCAGCCAGCATTCGGCTGGAGGAGAACTACTTAGTCTTCAGGAGAAAGATTAAGACTCATCTCTTTTGATCTCAAAGGAGACAGGAACAACAAGCGCCCAGAGGCGATTTACTTTGCATGTGCTGCGCTATATAAGTTTTTATTCATTCGTTCATTCATTCATTCATTCATTTATTCATTCATGTGGCTCCGTGGACACTACATGTAGATACTTTAGCAAAAAAAAAATGGAGGAGGCTTGTGAGCTAAATGTATAATATATCCCTATTTTCACCTTTAGTCATGTGCTAGGAGCAATGACAAATCTGTACACCAGACAAGCAACAAAATAAAATGGTCTATATATTCTCTCTCTCTCTCTCTCTCTCTCTCTCTCTCTCTCTCTCTCTCATATATATATATATATATATATATATATATATATATATATATATATATATATATATATATATATATATATATATATGGATGATTTTCCCTGCCAAATGATTTGTAACTTATCCCAGCTGGACAGCATAGCCTGGCTGGTGACCTGAGTTTCTCTACAACCAAAAATTTAGTAGGAAATGGATACCACCACCCTAAGGCGATTCAGTTCGCATGTGTTGCGCTATACAAGTTTCTCACTCATTTACTCACTTACAACAAGATAGTTCATCTTCCTGCCAAATGCCTGTTTTTGAACAGTGACAGAGAGTAGAAGACTCATAAGGGCATCTCTTTTTACTCTTCAGCATGTTCCTTGTGAGCACATGTACATGAAAGGACACCTGATTGGCTCCCACCTTCCCCTCCCTTTCCTAGTATGCGTTGGATAAAATAACACATTTGGGTACTTACACTACTTATTTTTAATTGAATACATACTTGTATTTAGTGATAATTTACTTTGTAGCTACCTGGTAATTAAATAAGAAGTATGGGTAAAATAAGAACACACCTTATACTCATGATACACACGATGTTGCATCTATCCCCCTCCGCTTCTGAACTGAGAACCGAGTGATCAAACACCACCTATCGCTCAGTTCTCCCCTCCGCTCTGAGCAGAGAGTCATGCTGTCATTCACTGGCTCTCTGCTCTGCCCCTCCAGCAATTACTGTTGCACTAGGCTAGGGAAGATAGGGAGCAGCTGGTTGAGACTCTTAGCTGAAAAGCTGAGCCAGCTGCAGGTCCAGGATCTGTGTGGATCCCAATGGTAAAGTCAAAATCTTTCCCCAGCAACATCAACTGATGGTGAACTTTAGCCAGCTGTCTGATGAACAGGGGTCATAGGAGTGCAGAACAAACTGCACTCCAGTGATCCTGCTTGTCTGCATCGTCCCCCTCTCCTGTGGCACATTGCCACCTTGTGGGGGGAGGGGAGATCAGGTACCTAGTTTTGACATGTTCCTGCTCCCACTTTCTGCTGAGTTCCCCAAACCAAACTCAGCCAGAAATTTGGCCCTCGCCACAGCCGGCCCATTGCGAAAGTGTAGCGCAATTCCCTTATCCAAAATGGCGGTGCCAGCACCCGAGAGCTGATTCAAGAATCGGCTTGGGTGAGGACACCACGGGATCCGTGGACAGAAAAGTGCCCTAATAGTAAAAGTCAGCATCTGCAGTATTTGTAGCTGCTGACTTTAATTTTTTTGGTGGGGGAGACGGGGGACTGGAGCTCTGCTTTAAGTAAGCAACTAAACATATTTCTGTCTTTTACTAAGTAAGACAAATTCTGCTGAATTCTTCAGCCTTCATAACCTCATACCTTTTCCAACCATCAGAATCCCATGAGTGAGCCATTCTTTTAAGGATCATTTAGCAAGCAGGTTTCATGGAAAATATAGATATAGGTGGCCTGGTTTGGTTATATCACAATGGTTGGAGATGGATGACTTCACTTCATAATCAGAAAAGTGTATTTTTAAAATGACTGATACTGCTTTTGATATTTCTACCGATTTGTGAAAATTGTTTGGACTACAAGAAGATTTAGGAGGAAAGGATCAGAAATCAAATTATCTGATGCATATGTAAACCTACAGGGCAAATGCAATTTAATCAACCTTGCCTTAAAAGTGTCATGTCTATCCTGATTTAGGAGATCTCTAATCCTACCATTACTGTCAGTGCTATTATCGCCCAGATGAAGAGGGGCTCTGTAAAGTAGACCTCCGTGTTGCCTTAGTTTACATTTTTATTTCTGCAGAAATGCCTTTGTCATGTGTGATTGATTTCATGTACAATTTCAGAACCACAGGAGTACTATGCCCTTATGATAATGAGCATTACATAATGTAGTAAAGTAACAGCGGCCAGGCCATTCACTTTCCGCCAGTGAGAACGAGCTGGAAAAGTGATTGTTTTGTAATTTAGTTTTATAACTAAAAATAAAGAGATGTCAGAAGAGGGCAGAACACTGAGGTTTTAGCTCATTGACCTTTACACCAAAAACTCCCACTTGAGGCATATATGGATGCAGAAATTCACCGACCGCTCATGCATCCAGTACGCTAGATGTGATTTATGGTGTCAGCCCCTCCTGTCTTGAATGGCTTGTACACTTCGTAATTTGTATTTGAATTTGATGTGTGTGTATTGGGCCAGATGTGCCCATTGTCATGATGCCCAGACAGTGATATATTTTTCATAAAAAAAAACACAATGCAGCACACTGATGGCTGCCTTAAAAACAGCACACTGTTAATTGCTATAATACAGAACTATATTATATGCATATCAAGGGTGTGAAATTATGTTCTGTTCTTTTTCATGTACATTTTTGCTGAATATAATAGGTTTTTGTGGTTAAACGTACATTTTTTGACAGTTGTAGATAAAACTACTATTAACTAAAACCATCTGGAAGAAGGTGTACAGAACAAAATAATGGGTCATGTGTTTAACAGTCAATTTGAATTGGTCAAATAAGTGATCTCTAATCAACTGCCACATTGGAATATTAACCGCTTCAGCCCCGGAAGATTTTACCCCCTTCCTGACCAGAGCACTTTTTACAATTTTGCACTGCATTGCTTTAACTGACAATGCTGTACCCAAACACAATTTGTGTCCTTTTTTTCTCATAGAGCTTTTTTTTTTATGGTATTTGATCACCTCTGCAATTTGAATTTTTTCGCTATAAACAAAAAGACTGACAAATTTGAAAAAATATCTAAAAAAAAAAACACACCACTAAATCAGTTTAGGCCGATATGTATTCTACATATTTTTGGTAAAAAAAAATGCAATAAGCATATATTGATTGGTTTGCGCAAAACTTATAGGGCCAGATCCACAAAGATCGGCATATCTTCTTTACGCTACGCTGCCGCAACTTAGAGAGGCAAGTGCCGTATTCACAAGCACTTGCGTCCTAAGTTACGGTGGTGTAGCGTAAATGGGCCGGCGTAAGCCCACCTAATTCAAATGTGTTTGATGTGGGCGTGTTTTATTTAAACTAAGTGTGACCCCACGTAAATTACGTTTTTTACTAACGGCGCATGCGCCGTCCGTGAACGTATCCCAGTGCACATGCTCCAAATTACGCGGCTGAGGCTCATTGGTTTTGACGTGAACATAATTTACGCCCAGCCCCATGCGCCGGCCACAAAAATGCGCCGGCCACAAGTATGTTTGTGAATCGGCATATCTAGCTCATTTGCATATTTGACGCGTAAAACAACGGAAGTGCCCCTAGCGGCCAGGCAAGTAGCGGCCAGGCGTCGGCAAGTTACGTCGGTGGAGGAAGCCTATTTTTTAGACGTATCTGCCTTTGAGAATCGGCGTAAAGATACGCCAGCGCAGATTGGAAATTCCTAAAAGTTTTGTGGATCAGGCTTATAGTGTCTGCAAACTATGGGAAAGATTGAAGCCATTTTTATTATTTTTTATTAGTAAAGGTGATGATCTGTGATTTTTTTCAGCACTGCGACATTGTGACAGACATATAGAAGACTTTTAAAACTTTTTTGGGACCACTGGCATTTATACAGCGATCAGTGCTATAAAAATGCACTTATTACTGTGTAAATGTCACTGACAGGTAAGGGGTTAACACTAGGGGGCGATCAAGGGGTTAAATGGGTGTTCCCTCAGCATGTTCTAACTGTGTGGGGATTTGAGTGACTAGAAGAGAAGTCATATCGTTTTTCCTACTCAGTAAGAAGAAACAATATAGCTCCTCTCCTCTGACAGCACAGGGACAGCACAGGGTTTACACACACAAATCCCATTGCTGGCGCTCGTGCACGTGATCTATTGTGGCTGGCAGCGATCGTGCCCACTGGCCATGGGAATTGGGTCTCCCGCCGTGCAGCGCGCCCTCTGGTGACCAAAAACGGATAGGACATACCCTTACAGGATTTCCCCCCCGTAAGAGCCATTGTGCCGCAGTATATCTGTGTGTAACAGTCAGCAAGTGGCTAATAGAGTTCTGGAAAATGTGTAATTGTTTAAAACTACCTGAACAAAACACTGGGAGAATTGTAAATTAAAATGATTGTAAAGTCTGTTTTTTTTTTTCATAAAAAATAACAAACATGTAATACTTACCTACTTAATGGATTTGCACAAAGCAGCTCAGATCCTCCTTTTCTTGGGTCCCTCTTTTCTGCTCCTGACTCCTCCCTCCTATTGAGTGCCCCCACAGCATGCAGTTAGGCCGAGCCAAGGCTCCCTGTGTTCTTTCAGACATGGAGCCATGGCCTGGCCCTGCCCCCTTTCTCTCCTTATTAGCTGGCTGACTTTGATTGACAGCAGTGGGAGCCAATGGCTCCTGCTGTCTCAGCCAATGAGGAGGAGAGTCTCAGTCACCCGAGAAATTCTGGTAACATTGCTGGATCTAGATGGGGCTCAGGTAAGTATTGGGGAGGCTGAGAGGGGCTGCATAGAATACAGTAAGATAAAAAAAATCTTCTGCCTTTACAATCACTATAAATCATTTGGTATCTGCTACAGTTAAGAAATTGTTTAAGTTTACTAATGCAATGATTTGGTTTAAAATATATAAAGTGTGATAAAGACCTAAATGCCAGCATGTTAGGTTCTGTAACCTAAACCAGCTCTGCATCTTTGGATTTCGGTGCTACCAAAGACTTATTTTACTTTGACTGCTGATCGCAACAACCCAGGGCATCATAGCCAGCTTCCATTGTATTCTGTGGTTTCTTCCACAATTATGGTGTCCTGTAGTGATGTAGTGGTCAGAGGGATGAGCCACTTAGCACTATTTTTTTTTTTGTTTATGGTTGAACTGGATGGATTTGTGCCTTTTTTCAACCTGACTAACTATGTAACTATGTAACAATGGGGGACAGAGGAGACATGACTGTTTCAAGACATGTGAAGAACAAAAAAAATTGCTTTGCAACCATTAAATTATGTGTTTTGTTGAATTAATTACATTTGTTTAATTTGTTTTCGGAATTTGTTTAGTTTTGTTTTCAAATTCATTG
Source organism: Rana kukunoris (assembly GCA_029574335.1). NCBI lineage: Eukaryota > Metazoa > Chordata > Amphibia > Anura > Ranidae > Rana > Rana kukunoris. The sequence continues at coordinate 122,615,093 of CM056056.1, forward strand.
CCAATTTTCCAATTGAAATTCAACCAAATTCAAACACATTGAATTTAATTTGAATTTAATTTGAATTAACATTCCAATTCAAATTTATTCAAATGTTTTAAATTCTAATTTCAGAAAAATGGTTATATTTGAATTTATTTTATTCTATTGAATAACTAAAAAAAATCTTGCGAGCTACTAAACCAATAGAAACACATATCTAAATATATCTATATAATTTTCAGCTGCTGGCACTGTTCATAGTTGCATTGTTGTGCTACATAAATCTTTTAGTTCAAAGTTTTTCTATTCTATTCTTTTCTATTCTATTTTATTAAAATGTGTTCTATTCAAATTTCGGAAGATGGTTATTTAAATTTGTATTCAATTGTTTTTTTTTTATTATATTCAAATTCATTCTAATCTAAATTTGAATTTCAGAAGACGGTTACCGTATTTTTCGCACCATAAGACGCACCTAACTATAAGACGCACCTAGGTTTTGGAGGAGGAAAACAAGAAAAAAAAATTCAGAACCAAATGGTGTACCAAAATATTTACCAGCGCCCATGAAATGCAGCCTGACCTGTGCCATTAATGCAGCCTGAACATTGCCATTAATAAATAATGAATTTCCATTTAATTTATTTAAAAACACCTTGCACTTTGCTGCAAAGGTAGTCACTGGCTGCCTGCAGGAAGAGAAATTACAAGTCATTGATCAGTGTACAGCTCTGCACAGCACAGGGAAATGCATTGTTTCAAATGATTTCAAGGTAGAACTGTGCTGAAAAAGGTTAGAAACATGCACAAAGAAGGAAGGAGAGATTGTCCCTGAATATGTGCTCCTGGAAATGAGAGACAGCGTCATTATTCCTGCAAAGGCTGATTTTCTAAAAGATGTTCTCTATGCTGAGCTGGGGTTAGGAAGAGTGAGAGAGAATAGAGGGGGTTGGTGAGAAGTACTCACACTCAGTCTCCTATGTGCTCTCTGGCTCATTCAGTAGTATATCCATGTTTGTCTGCTTCTTTTTAATCTTCCCGCCCACCTCCTTCACAGACAGAACACACAAGCAAGGAGGGAGGGGCGAGAGAAGGGATGTGTGAAGCTGCTCAGTCGGGACAGGCTGCAGGCTTGCTGGAGGTGGAGTTGGATGGAGCAGTGTGCTGATTGGATCCTCTCCATGTAGGAGAGCTACACTTCACGAGCCATCAGCTGCACTGTCTACTTGCACACAGTGACAGAGAGAAGAGGACGGAGCTGCAAACGGAGGAGGGAGGAGAGGAGCTGGTGGATGGGATTTACACAGACAGGAACTTATTTCTGTGCCCCTCACTTACTTCTCATGACGTTCGGCCGCGGGGGGGGGCGGGACCAGCGGCGGCGGGGGGCGTGGCCTAATGTATATTCGTTCCATAAGACGCAGGGACATTTTCCTTCAGATTTTTGGAGGGAAAAAGTGCGTCTTATAGTCCGAAAAATACGGTATATTCTAATTGATTGTTTTTTCTATTCTATTCTCTTATTTCTATTCTCTATTCTTTTCTATTTGAAATTGGAATTTTAGAAGATGTTTATAATCTATTTTATTATATTCTATTAAATTATATTCCATTCTTTTCAATTTCCTTATCTTCTATTCTATTTTTGTTCTATTCTATTTCCTTCTGTTATCCTATTCTTTTCTATTTTTTTATTTTCCATTCTGTTATTTTATATCCTTTCTTTTATTTTCTATTCTATGCTGTTTTACAATGTTTTTATTCTATTATTTTCTATTCTATTTTATTCTATTCACATTTTCAAATTCAATTCAAATTAGAATTTTGGCCGAACTTAGTTTTGATATTCCGGAATTGTTCAAATTTGTTTTTATTGTATTTCGAAAATTCAGATAAATCTGAATCCCCAAATAATGAAAAATGTGTCCAAATTTTGATTTTGAACTAAACGAACCGCTCATGTATAACGGTTTCGGAAGTCTCTAATTCTGAAAAAACTTTATATGCTGACTTCTCGTCAAAGGAGCAGCGTATAGAAGTGAAGCAGCAGAAGAGATTAATATTTAGTTTCTCCTTTGCAAATAAATACTTTTATTATCAGATGTATTCAAGTTAAACTAAAGTAAAAAAGAGAGCCGAGTCCTTGAGGAATAAATCAAATGGTTGAGCCAAATGCTTGCAGTATTTAAATTAATCAACATCTTTTTCCAATATGCTATTAAATATTTTATTTCATTTTTCTAATGTTGTTAAAGTGGACCTAGCATTGGATATGTTTACTTATGTGTTAAATGCATGCATGCTAAGTAATGTGTAAGTGCAAAATGTTTATTTATTTATCTCCAGAAGGATAGAATCAAGCACTGAACTTATTCTCCCTGGAGAAGATACTCGAGAGACGATATGATAGTGATATACAAATACCTTACAGGTGATCCCAGCATAGGAAGCAAACTATTCATTCTCAGGTAGTGTAAGAAGACATGGGGCCACTCAATGAAATTGGAGGAGAAGCTGTTTGATATATGATATCATATACAGTAATTGTTTAGTTAAGAACTAAGTTAAGACAGATCAATGCAGTGAATTAATGGTTATCTAAACAAGAATCTACCTTATATATATAACATTTTATGTAAAGACATTAATATATTCAGTGCACTTTTCAATAGTGGAACACTATGGTTAATCTACCGCTGATTTGGAGCCCAATATCAGCATAATATTATGGTATGTCAACCAACTATAGTGAATTTTACCTGAATTAAAAGGGTAATATGAATAATGAGGGGGAAGGGGTTTACAACAAGGAGGGGAAAGAAAGCAAGTAGGAAGAGGGAGGGATCGGAGGTCCCCCGAAGGTAGGTTACTCCCAGAGGGTAATGATATAACTGCACATTAAATCCTCAACTATCATGGTAAAAGTACTTGGTCTTCGAAGTCTGGTGGCAAGCATTGTTTAATAGATTATTATAATTTTTTAGACTGTTTTTAACTAAAGCTTCCATCTTTGCATTTGGATTTCCAAGATTTAGCTATAGTCTGTTTAGCAGCTGTTAAGAGCTGTATTAATAATTGAAACTGTTTTTGTTGTAGAAATTCCATTCTTAAGTTTAGAAGGACCAATGCCGGGTCAGGAAGCCGAATGATCCAAAACATATTTAGAAATTCTAGCTGGAACTAAGTACTATTGTGTGAGTACTTTGTATGCAGTCTCAACTGCTGTTCCATTCGGTATGACATAGATCATTTTCCCATTGTGCCACATAAGAGGGTGGGGATGCATCAGGTTTAGTAAGCAATTGAGAATAGAGTGATGAAATCCTTCCCCTACAATGTGGATCTTTCAAGCAAATTTCTTTGAAAATTGACAGTTTTGTCAAAGCAATCTTTTTATTTAGATAGGGAGTGTAGACATTTTTAATTAAAAAATATGAAAATAATTCAGATTGGGGATACCCATAGGATTTATATAAATCTGAAAGGGGTAATATTGATAAATCTGAAACCAAAGTGTGTAAGCATGAAATACCAGCATTTGACCAGGCTTGGAAGGTCATGGGGAAGTCCATGCTGGATAGAAGGCCATTTTTTGTGGAATGAAAAGAGTGGGTTATTTAAAGATTGCAGACCATATATAGTTCTGTGTCTATCCCATAATGATAAAGAATGTTTAGTGATCAGGTTCAGAAGGTTCTTATGATCCCTTGGAAGTAACCATAATATATTCGATATTAAGAAAGAGTCACAGTCCACTGCTTCCATTGCAACAGAGGGGGTGTTCTAGTAGTAGCTTGATACTTTGACAGTTGTGCCACTTGAGCAGCCTCATCATATGTTATGAAATAAGGAAAACCAAAGCCACCCCACAATTTGGGAAGATATAAGGTTTATTTTGGCAATGTCGGTTTACTTTGTCCCCAAGTTAATTGTATCTATTTCTGCTGTATAATTCTTAAAAAGTAATCTGGAATGTGTATAGGGAGAACGCTAAATAAATATAAAAACTTATGATGATATCCACCTTCTATGCCTGTAATGGAAGGATCAGTTCTAATTCTCTGGGCCAATGGTTCAATAAGCAGGGCGGATAGAAGAGGAGAAGGAGGGCACTCTTGTCTTATACCTCTTCCTAGAATAAATGCATCTGATTTATAGCATGCATACTTAATATATGCCTTAGGTTGGTTGTATAATGCAACGATCCATTGTAGGATATGAGGGCCAAAGCCCCATTTCTGCAAAGTAAAATGCATATAAGACCATGATAGAATCAAATGCTTTTGTATCGACACATACAAAACCATGGATATATTTCTGACGGATGTTGGCTCAAACTTGTCTTGCATACACACGGTCACACAAATGTTTGTCGGAAATTCCGAACATCAAGAACGCGGTGACATACAACGCGTACGACGCCACTAGAAAAGGAAGTTTGTATGTTTTTCACTGCTTCATCGAATCTTCGTCGTTCATGTCGAATGGTCTACCCTAACACTGTCTCTATAATGTCCAATCTTTTCTCTTTATGTAGAATAATCTTGGACTAATAGAGTTAAGGTTAGGCACATTCAACCGCAGATTCGATAGACACAGATTGCTATTGTCATCGTCATGTTGAATCTCCTATCTATAGCGAACTGTTACGAAATAAAAAAAAAAAAATTGGATTTGGGATTCTGCATGTTCGTTTTCGTTTGTTGAAACAATAACGAAACTACCCGAAATTCGGACGAAAATGCATTCAGATGAAAATGAATGCACATGTCTAGTAGCCAAGTATTTGGCCTCTCCAGGCCTAACGGTGACCTCCAGAGTTAGGGACTAGAGAGAGACAGAGATCGACAGAAAGAGACACAGAGAGAGAGAGACTTAAGTAGTTACAATGTTAATTAGCAGGCACAGAGACTTCTATAGGTAGGCAGCCATGCAGGGAAACACACCCAGCCGGACATCTGCATGTGTGGACACGCTGTCTCCTATGGCAACAATCTTGAACAGTTTCTAACAAAGGTTGCAATGAACTCTTTCACTTTTTCCACAATCTCCTCTTTCAATCTTTACTCAAGTAAGCTCCCAGTCTATCACCTAGACCGGCTGATCCACTGCCACTAGATCTCCTGAGCTCTTCCAATCCTCTCACTAAGTTATTTCCTCAAGCGTCACCCCAGTGGCCTGCTTGGTCCCTGGCTTGGCACACAAGACTGCTCTGCAAGCATCACATCCGCTGGCTGGGTCCCTGGCTTGACACCTGCTGAGGTTTCCCAATTCTTCACTGTCCCCGGTTGGTGAGAATACTGCTCTGGTACTTACTTTAGCTACTCGTGATGGTCCCTGTTAACAAAGTGGATTGTCCCTTAGTAGCAACAGCTTCCCCTCTACCTCCGACCATGACAAGCCGCAATCCCAACCCTATGCTGCTCTCTTCTGGATAGGCCCTCAGATAGCCTAGCAGCCATATATCCCCAGGATAGGCCTCAGGCTCTGGCCCAGCAGTCTGTGGCAGCACAAAACACACATCCACCCAGACAGCCATCCAGGTGGCACAGAAGTCTCGATCACCTGACCTTACCCAAATGAATAGGCTCTCCCAGCAGGCCAAGGGACCCAAGAAGATCCCTGCCCATTGGCTGAGATACCCTACTTATTCCTAATCTTGTAATGCCCTTGTTTTATCTAGTGCCACCCGGCCATCAAGCGACAGAAGAGAAAAGTGCAGCAATTCCAGAATTAGAGTGGAATCAATTGATCTCCTATTAATTGGCCAAGGCAACTATACCTGGCAGGTACATTTACTAGCAACCCTACCTAAACATTAGGGTGCTACAAAATTGTAAGTAAGTGTAGTAGCTACTGTACTTTGTCTCACATCTACCACTTTCTATAGTTAATAAAATAACACAAAAGGAAAGATGGGGCTTGTAAAAGTATGAGAATCACATAAAAATACATTGTGGTTAACCCTGTGATCAAGGTTACAACTCTACAGTTCCCTAATAAAGATGTGGGCAAAATAAGAAAAACATGATGCACCCACAAGTCCAAGCAGGAGTTTCAGCCCTGCTTCCTTGCTGAACTACAGAACGTTGCCCATCTCCACCCCTTTCTGTTCCTTTTCCACATGCATACATTGATTAGTAAAACAATTCTGCTTTCATTCCTGTCCACGCTTTTTGCAGGGAAAGGGCTCTTGGGAGAGCATGCCTAAAACAAACAATAGGAACTGACCTAGGACACCCCACTGATTCCTACTCCCAGGGGACACCCCTGAAAGATTGTTTAGCACCACAAGGGATATTTAAAGCCATTTCCCACTACAGGAACAAGGTAATAGAAAAATGAATGCTGGGGCATTCCTTAGAGGTGGAGAAGGAGGTTTGCCGGCAAACTTGTCTCATCTTTAAAGCAGAACCCCTCCCCCCTCTTCAACACTAATGAAGTGTATTTAGCTTACTTACCTATAGTACTGTGTTTCTTTTACTGGTCTTGCACACTACCACTGGTCCATCCTGCTTGTGCTTCTTTGCCTTACTGGACAGCAAACAGAGTTGCGGGGGGTTCTGCTCTGGATTTTGGGGGAGGAGACGAGGATCCACTTTAAGTTTGCAATTGTATTAACATTCAGGGAAAACAGAGGAAGAAGCAGGAACACCATCCAATTATCTACAGGTGTAAGAAAAATGTTTTTAAACAAAGCCGGAGGCCCCTTTAAGATTTATTATAAGAATATGTGCTTGTTTTAGCCTTGTTTAGTTTGCATCAGACAGGCTGCAAATGTTAAAAGGTGAGCAGTGTCATTTGTAGAGTGTTTAAGAAGGACTGATGTTTTAAAATGAGTGCATACAAATGACAATTTAAACCTGCTATTAACTACAAAATGAACCACATATGATTTGCATTATTGCTTTCAAACAAGACTCATTTAGCTCTGGTGTAAGCTGCAGTATTTAAATGATCTCTTAATGAAATGAAGAACACTTTACAGAGATTTTAATTGCATCCTGAGATTTGAAGACTTTGTAGACCAAGATTATTAAACCCTGTAGGACACCCTCTGCTAAAATGACTAGGTAATCATGCTAATAACACACTGTTTATTTTATGCCACCTTTTAAAGGCGGTAGAAGAGCCCCTTTATTAATCTCCTGTCTCCTTTTTCCTAGATATTTAAGGTCAACTTTAAAAGTTATTAGTACATTCTATTAATTCAAGAACTCACATATTTTAACCGTTTCTGCCCAGGAATATTTTACCCCCTTCCTGACCAGAGCACTTTTTACAATTTGGCACTGCAGCGCTTTAACCGGCAATTGCGCAGTCCTGTGACACCGTACCTTTTTGCATCCTTTTTTTCTAAAAATAGAGCTTTCTTTTGGTGGTAATTGATCACCTCTGCTGGGTTTTATTGCGCTATAAACAAAAGAACAGGGACAGATTTGAAAAAAACACAAATGAGGTTATTTACAAAAGGTAAGTTCACTTTGCACTGTGTAGCACCCTTGTACTTTCAGGTACTGGTGCTGTCCTAAATTTAGGGGAGATAAGAGAGGTACGTGGCTCTTATCTAAGTGATTTGACCTATTGGGTTCAGATCTCGGCTCGACTGTGTTTTTGTTCACTCTGTTGTGTCCGGGGTGCTGTTTCACCCCGGGAAGACAGGTGGCAGCAGTTGGAGTTGAGGAGTGTGTGTTCTCTCTCTGCAGCCAATGAGGATGTCTGTGCAGAACTTTGGGGGGTTTGATTAGTTATTTAGGATAGGATCTTGCCGGCTTCTTCACAGCACCACAGAGAAGAAAAGAAGGGAAAGAGAAGATATCTTTTTTTTTTATGTCTCCTTTTTTTGCTGTTGTTTTTCCTTCCTCGCTGACTGAACAATGGACTGCCTTATGTTGTAGTACCAGCGCACTGGCCACCAGGGGCAGTGTTCTGCAGATTTTCAGCACTTGGCTTACTTCTATTATATGCCTCTTTGGGAAGGAAAGGAGGTTTTGCCTTAGTTCTTAAAGGTGCAGCTTCATTTCACCCTGAGTGGCTGTGTGTATATTCGTTTTGTGTGTGTTTTCCCTTTTTGTTTTCGCAGGTTGTTGATCATCTATCAAAACTGTCGGAGAATGGGGCAGAATAGATAGTTAGGGATGTATACTGTTATTATGCATCACTGTATATTGTACAAAAGTAATGTTATATCTTTTATAGTTTTATACCTTTCTCTATACTTTTTCTATTTCTTTACTGTCAAAACAGGTTCAGGTTCAGTTCAGGTGTTCAGGCTTGAACGCCAGTTGTAGGATACTGGGGACAGTGTCTATTTAAGCAGGGGGAGTGTGTAGCACCCTTGTACCGGCCCTGTCCTAAATTTAGGGGAGATGAGAGTTACTTGGCTCTTATCTAAGTGAATTGACCTATTGGGGTCACATCTTGGCTCGGCTGTGTTTTTGTTCACTCTGTTGTGTCCGGGGTGCTGTTTCACCCTGGGACAACAGGTGGCAGCAATTGGAGTTGAGAAGTGTGTTTTCTCTCTCTGCAGCCAATTAGGATGTTTGTGCCTCGCTGGGCATGCTGGGAGAGGGTATTTAGGTGACGGATATTTTGTTTCCGGGGTTCTTCTGGAGTGCGTCACCCACCTTCAGGCGTTATGGCCTACCAGGCCGGGGTGCGCCTGCCACGCGGTGTTTTCGGTTCCGGGTCCATTTTGGTTCGGAGCATCTGTAGTCGTGGCTGGACCCAGTGATCAACTGGGTCCCCAGGATCTATTGGGGATCAGGGTGGCTGGACACTGACAGGCTGGACGTCGGTTGCTGGTCAGTCAGCAACTTAACTACAAATCTACCTGAAGTGACTCATGCTTAAATTTCATTGAGGAGGATTATCTCCATGATCTAAGTTCTGAGGAGGGCCTGTGGCAGAGGTCCGTTCTCTCAAAGTTCTCAGAGCGATACTCCGGCTGCCCGGCCTGTGGCAGAGGCCTGTCCGGGTATAGAAAACCCACTCTGGCTAGAGTAGTGAAGAAGATAAAGTGCTATTGAAAGCAGGACTGACTTCCTCATTGTTACGCCTGAACCTGCTATTTCTTCTTCTGATACTTCGGGGGTAGTGCTACAACTACATTGGATTTACCTTTCGTAAATAACCCCCAATATCTTAACTTTTTGCTATAATAAATATCCCACATTTTTTTTTTCCAAAAATAGTTTTTTTTCCTCAGTTTAGGCTGACATGCATTCTTCTACATATTTTTGTTAAAAAAAAAAAAAAAAAAACGCAATCAGCGTATATTGATTAGCAAAAGGTATAGCGTCTTCAAAATAGGCGATAGAATTATGTCATGTGTATTAGTATTAAACTATTATTTACCGTGATCTGCAATTTTTATCGGGACTGCAATATTATGGCATTCAGATCGGACACTGTTGACACATTTATGGGACCATTGACAATTTTACAGCGATTAGTGCTATAAAAATGCTCTGATTACTGTAAAAATTACACTGGCAAGGAAGGGGTTAACACTAGGGGCAATCAAGGGGTTAATGGTGCTTCCTCTGCATGTTCTAACTGAAGGGGGGATGGTACTTATTAGGGGAAATGACAGATCACTGTTCATACATTGTATGAACCGACGATCAGTCATTTCTACCTTAAGAGAACTGAGATCTCGCTGTGTCAGGAACAAACGCGGGTGCCTGCCGGTCATCACATTCGCCGGAAACTCGCATTGGCTCCGGAGGCGAGCAGCGGCCGTGTGCCTCTGGCGGCGCACACCCCTAGTGGCCACAGGGCGAAGTAACGTAACATAACGTTGTTTCGCCCAGCCGAGCCATGTTGCCGCAGTAAAACTGCGGCGGCTGGTCGCCAAGTGGGTAAAACCATAATTTACATATAGAATTCAGTCAGTCATACACATACTGCCCCATCAAGGCATGTTCACAGGGTCACCTTTGCAAGCGATCACATTTAGGTATTTAGCTTATAATCAATCTCTATATTGGTTCACAGGGGCAATAATGTGTACAGTTCAGTGAGCGATTTATACGATTTTTGTTATCCTGAAGTCAGCCATTAAAGTGGAACTTCAGTAATTTTTTCATCTTTCCATCTATTAAATCTTCTGCCCTTATTTTAACTTCGGATAGTAAAACCTTTTTTTATGCCAGTAAATACCTTCTACAGCCCACTTCCTGTTTGTCTGGAAAAAAAGCCTAGGCTTATGACATCATGCACAACTCTCTTACACTCTGGTGCAGGGGTAGGCAACCTCAGCCCTCCAGCTGTTTTTAAACTACAAATCCCATGAGACATTGCAAGACCCTGACAATCACAGACATGACTCCTAGAGACAGAGGGATGATGGGATTTGTAGTTTCACCACAGCTGGAGGGCCAATGTTGCCTACCCCTGCTCTAGTGAGAGTTTGCCAGGAAGGGAGGGGGGATGAATCATAAGAGGGCCAATGAGAGATGCAGGGCTGGAAGTGTGTGTTTGTGTAAATCCAGGAAGTGAACAGGCAGCAGCTTCAGCTGCCCACAATTAAAAATTGGTTGCAGCCAGACTCAGTGGAGAGAGATTTCTGCAGAATATTTGGCAAGTACAGAATCACAGTATATATAAAATAATATGCAAAGTGGTTAAAGGGAAGCTTCAAAATGGCAAACAAAGTTTTTATTACAAATTATGTGAGCAAAACAGTGTTAAAAAATAGCAGTTTATGGTTACTGTTGTTAAATATGCACAATGATATATTTATTAATTATAAGAACATTAACAAAGTTTAGAGAGTTAGCTCTACAGACAACTAGTCACCTTCTGGTCCTAGTCTTTATACACAATTGACAAGGCACTTTATGTAACAAATCACATGTTCTAAGCTCTGCTCATACCTATAGTCAGGATTCTGCATTGCTTGGAATAGATTGTTCCCATTATTCTCAATATAAAAGTTAGTGCTCTGAGCAACTCTTCTCTGCTCATACATTCAATCCTATAAAAAAAAAAAAGTGAATTCTAATGACTTGACTGTCCTTCCCTTTTATAGTACTCTGGTGAATGTTAAAGAGCACATTAATCATATGGAGAATAGCATTCTGCTGTTCAAATAGCAGCTTCATGCTAGAGAGTATGACACAAATTTCACATTGCGTGCAGAGATAAATCCCCAATAAACCTGACCCTCTGATTTATGTCCTATACAAATATGACTGCTACATGAGCTAAAGCAAAATGTATGGGGAATTACTTATAATATCACAGCAAAACTGTCCCACCAAAACTTTAATGGTTATCAATCTAAACCGAAATTTGGTAAGTCGCTATGCAAATGTAGCGCCTGGCTACTTTTATAGCAGGTGCTGCTGTACATTTAGAGTGGGTCAGAGAGTTATTTGCCTCTGACCATGTTTATTTGGCTAAATTTAAGGGCCTCTGCTCCAGCTCTGGCTGTACTGTGTGCCCATGTTTGTTGTCTGGGGACTCTCACCCCCCCAGACAACAGGTGGCAGCAGTAAGGTCAGGGTCGTGTGGATGCTTCTCTCCAGCAGCCTATCAGGAGGGTTGATTGCCTCGCTGTGCATGCTGGGGAGAGGTATTTAGGGGCAGACACCATTGGTTTGCGTCAACGTCCCTGCCGCCATCTACCTGGGCAGTCATCCCACCACCCCCGTGTGTGGCCCTCCTAGCCGGGGTGTCTGTTAGAGTGTTCCTGGTTCCAGGACCACGTTGGTCCGGAGCAACTAATCTACCTGTGGGCACGGTGGGTAGACTGGGTCCACAATTTGCAAGTGGTCCTGTACTGTCCGTCCCAAGGCCCAGAGGCGATTTGGTTCGCATGTGCCGCGCTATATAAGTTTTTCATTCATTCATTCAGGAAGCCGACCGATGAGGAACCTGTCAGGGGGAATACCGAGCACGAGGCTGGTATCCCAGGAGGGGCCTGTTGCTTCATTGAAGGACACATCGTTCTGAGAGGCTGAATGATGGTCGCCTATCAGTCCTGAAATCACTTAAGCTGCTTGAAGGAGATCCAGGTGCTAAATACAGTTTGAGAAGGGTTTCAGACCAAGAATATCTCTACTCTTTGGGAAGATCTGTGGCAGGGACTTTGCTAAAACTCCAAGTGACACTCTGGCTGCTAGGCTGGAGAGAGAGAGGCCTATCCAGGTGCCGTGTACCCACTCTGGCTAGAGTGGCGAAGAAAGTTGTCGTTGGAAGCAGGACTGTTTCCAGTAACCAGTTAACCGTGAATCCGCCATCTTCCACCTCTTCTATCCCTTCACCTATTGCTACATTTATCATCTTACCCCATTGGGTAATAAAGCACAGAAAAGACATCGACAGTGTGGACATTAACTTTATTACAGCTCTCATCCAGTACCCTAGACGGCAGAAAGAAAGAGTTAACGTGCCACCCAAATCAAACCAGCAGCTCCTTCGGGGGTAGTGCTACACAAATTAATGAATTCACAGCACAATACCCAGTACAATTTTGTAAGAGGTTCAGCACTTGTGTGGCTTAAGATGAGTAGCTGGATGTAAAAGCACAAAAAATGAAATGAATGCTCAATATACCTCAATATACAGCCTAAATTAAATCATTCTGCCAGTAACACTTCCTGCCTTCAGCCAGCATTATAGCAGAATACATAAAACTTAACTTGCATTAACAGAAATGATTGTCAACATTCGAAACCCCTAAGCATGCTACCCTGCCCATCATCAGGTTTCCCTTTCGGCCTCCTCTCAATTGATCTGTGAAGCTATATGAGTTTTGGGGCAAAACATTAGCAGTTTATTGTAGCCATAACAATAACAGATGATTTATGAATGGTGGTTATGAAATATTACCTCTTAAATGATGTTCTTTGCATTTGCCAAAGGATCTATGTAAATTATATTTGCCAGAATTCCCTATACTATGGCTCACATTGCAAATAGAGTTAAGACAAATGCATACATCACATACATCCAAGTTCTTTCACTCAAATAGAATCAGAAGTGCCGACTTGGGATGAGGTTCAGGTATGCTGCTACCATGGGTGTGCAGCATATTCTCTAGGCAGGTTTACAAATCCTAAGATAAGTTTTAGGTACAGATAATTGGCGCTGCTGTGTAAATGTGATCTGTATATCTCGTGTCGGGTACTTGTAGCAGATGGGTTTATTTGAAACAAAACTCCCCGCTTCACCAAGTGATCCCTTATTTCTGATAATCCCTCAGAGGGATAAGGCTGCTTTTTTGTGTCCTTGTGTGATCCTAATGGTGAGTACCTGTGGAATTGGTGGTATGAGGCCTTCTGTTTGTATTTAATAAAGTTTCAAAATATCTTGTTGAAAATTTAGTGTTGACAACTTGGTTAGTGGTATCACTCCAAAATCCAATGTTATGATATAAAGTGCTGTATAAATCAAACAAGCTATATAACAATATAGGTCAAACGTGATGTCAAAAAATGTGTTTCAGATATATAGTGACTTGTAAAAAGTTTTATCCTTCTGTGTACCTTTAGGTTTATGTGGTCCAGTGCATGTGATCAATGGTCACTAAAATGAGCAAGTGTCGCTCTATTATATAGTGTGATCATCCAAAAAATATACAAGAGTGAAAATAAAATAATAAGTGAATGAATGTGATAAAAGGTTATTGGTAAATATATACAATAAAGGCCCAATAAGAAGTTCCTGTTTCAGTGGTCGACTTAAGTGCTATTCTCAATAAACACTAAGGCCCAGATTCACAGAGCGATTACGCCTGCGCAACTGCTGTTGCGCGTGCGTAAGTCTAAATGTGCGCGTGCGTATAGTTGGACGCGATTCACAAAACAATATACGCCAGAAATCTACGTTTTTTGGTCCGGCGTAATTGAATTAGACATTCGCTTCCCTTCGCGCAAAACTGCGCTAGACACACCATTGATTTGCTAGTCAAATATGCTAATGAGGGAGTTACGGGGATTCACAAAAAAACGCAGTTGCTGCGCAGGCTACGCGATGTGCGCAACTGCAAAATGTTCTGTCTAAAGTTAGAGGACCTAAAAGCTGGTCTAAATTTTGAAAAAAAGTCTAATTGTCAGATAAAGCAACACTGTTAGTGAGGAGTTCAGCAGTCACTCGTGTTGCCCAACAATCTGTATGCCAACATGCCAGGGGCATCGTCGCGCATAGCTATACTACTGACTTTAGATGAACAAAGAAGGATGAGGGCACGGAGGATGGCACTAAGGAGGGCACGGGAGATGTTTTTTTATTTTTTGCTTATATAAAATTTACAATTTAATCTAATCTAATACAATATTCTTATCTGATACAAGCCCCTCACTCTTCACTTGATATATCACACACGCATAGACATCTTTGGCATGAGTGATTCTGAGGTGTCTCGCATCTTCAGATTCACCCCTCATGCCATCATGGAATTACCACAACCTTGCAGGAGGACATCAGCAGCCCAACACATGGCACCACCCATGACACCCATGACAGCTACATATACAATCAGAGCCCCATCCCCACAGATTTCAAACAGAACATGTATGGGGACAGCTGGCTGGTTGGTGAGTGACATGGGAGTCAGGCATGACTATCCCCTCCCGTGATGCACACCTCACAAGTGGCACATGCATGACTAACATCCTCCTGTCTTTTCCCTTCAAGGTGACTCTGCATATGCACTGGTACACCATCTCCTGACCCCATCTCATGCCAGCTCACATTATGCATCTTTGCACGTTAAACACACACATTAATCATGACACAATGAGAATGCATGCATGCACACCACTGTGGTCCCTAGCACACACACCCCACATCCTCATCAAATTGGATTGGCACCAGTCCACCATGCAAGACTGGTGAGCAGTAACGCCACGTCAAGGCTCCAATTATGTCACTGTACATTCATACACCATTCACACGGACCTGGGAATCACTTCTCCCTGGTCCTGGGGAACCCTTCTCCACCCAAATTGAGGATGACACCCCTTTTCCAGCAGGAATGTCACCCCCACATTCAAACATCATTCACAACCCAAAATATGCCAAAAATGTCAGCAAAAAAAATGCATAGAAAAAAAAAAATGCAGAGAACAAAAATAAAAATGCTTTCAAACCAAAAAAAGGGGGAAAAAAATTAATGCCCCCTGCCTGAGCCACGCCTGGGGCGCCCCCGGCCACGGCCCCGGACCCTCAGGGGAGACGCATGGGGGAGGGGAAAAGCCGGGGAAGGAGGAGCAGCCCCTGAGATCTGCCCACCTGGCGGCCTGCCCTCCAAGGCCACGGCTATTCTGTCCAGGGCAGCACCAAGTGTTGCCGTGTTGCCCTGGATAGCCTGGGTAAGGGCCCTCACATCCTGCCCAACGCCTGCTGCTGTAGTTTGCAGGTCATTTAGGCAGGTTGTGGAGGCCCGGGAGTGGGAGTCCAGGTTACCCAGCCTATCGTTGATGGAGGACAGGCTCTGATCCACCCGCCCCATAGTCTGGCAGAGCTGTCTCAGAAGGCGGGTCTGGGTGGCCAGGTTCCTTCTCAGACTGGCGGGCAGGAGATTGGGCGCCCCCCTGGTGCTCTGGGATGACCTCCTGGCTCCAGCTGATGGTTGTGGCCGGGGAGAAGGGGAGGCCCTTGTGAGGGGAGCCATGTTGGGGGAGGAGGGGGGGGGGCTCACCCTTAGGGAGGGCAGGCTTCTTGCAGCCAGAGGGGAAGAGTCCGCAGAAACCAATCGGCCAGTGCCTTCCATGGACTCCTCCTCCTCATGATTCTCCTCCTCCTCATGATCGTCCTCCGCATGATCATCCTCCTCCTCTTGTTCCTCCTCCGCGGACTCTGGCCTTGTTGGGGGGGCCTCATTAGGCTGCTGTCCTGGCGTTGGAGCGGTCAGGCCAGATGGCCCTGCACCCTCCTGCACATCTGTGGATGACACAAACCATTCACAGGTTGGAGGATCCACACACTTGGCACATATTCCCTTTCACCCCCTCCCCCACACATGCTACACACCTGAGAGAAATAAAAACCTTACCTGGCACCGCGGGGACCGGACTTGTGTCAAAGCCTGGCAGGCCCTCCACTTCATGCCGGTGAAAGGTCAGGGCCACCACACGCTCCGTCACTGTAAATCTAACCCGGCATGGTGGGCCCCCTCCTGTGCCCCTGGCATGGGCATTTATTGCGGCCAGTTTTTTTTTCACCTCACGCCGGAGGTCATTTATTTTCTTTTCAATCCCAGAGCGGGTCCGTGTCTCCCCCTCCCCCGATGAATTGACCTGCTCCGTGATCATATCCAATATCTCCCTCCTCCTGGCCGGGGTGGTGGTGGCACTCTGCGGGCCGTGAAGAAAACGCCCATAGTCGGTAATGGCCCGGGCAAGAATTCTTTTTTCCCCCACTGTAAAATTAAGCTTTCTTTTTCTCTCAGTCATACTTCCAAACAAACTCACTAGCAGTCACCAAAAATCTGTCACAAATACAAGCACAACCAATCAGACAAGAACACACACAAAGAGAAAAAGAACACCCAAAAATCACACTAGCACTCAGCAAGAAACAGACACAAAAAAATCAGATGAAAAAATAAAGCAAGAAAACAAACGCTCAGAAATATATCAATCAAACAAA
Source organism: Rana kukunoris (assembly GCA_029574335.1). NCBI lineage: Eukaryota > Metazoa > Chordata > Amphibia > Anura > Ranidae > Rana > Rana kukunoris. Next base: position 122,631,677 of record CM056056.1, read on the forward strand.
CAGTCTCAAACACTTATCAAAATACACTTTCACAAAACTACCAACAAGCACTAGATCACACAGAACACTAATCTGACAACTACAAAACACACTCTAACGAACAACAGAGCAAAAGCACTTGATTCAATGGGAAGGGACACAAAGGGATGTACTTTTGCAATGGAAGGGCGTTTGTGTGTGTCTATTTATGCTGTCTGCGTAGTTCACAACATTGCCCTAGTCCATTTCAAATTTCACTGATTGCGCCGCTCCCGAGTTGTGAGCATGCGCACAACGGAGCTGACATGGTTTCCTTCACGCGCGCATGCGCGAGTCGGCCGGCCCTTCATTTGCATGGGGTCACGGCTCATTTCAATGTAACACGCCCACGTCCCTCCCAATTTGTATTACTCCTCCTTACGCCTCCGGAAAAAACCTTACGCTTGCGCAATCTCTTGCGTAAAAGCTACGTGAATCGCGGGATTACGCGGCTAGATTGCGCAAGTCTAACGGAAAAGTGGTGCGCTACGCCGGACCGATAATGCGCCGATCTACGTGAATCTGGGCCTAAGTTTCTATGTTCTGAGAAGTGGAGTTTCCTACACAATAACTTCCAGTACGATACAATAAGTTAACATCCGTATGTTAATGTATATCATCAGTGACGTTATGGGTAAAGTTCAATTAAACAGCTGCGTGGTCATCTGCGGTGTGTATAACAGGTATTGGACTGCAGATGATAGTAGAGATTCCAGTTATCCCCCCACATGTATCCCCACTTACCAGATTGTTGTCCCCACGGAGGGGGTATGGAGCCTTGGGGATCAGTGGGTAGTAGCTGTTGTTTACCAACCTCTATGCGTAGTAGGTCATTCACGCCACTTGATGAGTTCAGTTGTTGCACTTGTTAGCTCAATCGCCGTGCGTGGTGGTTCCTAGGATATATCCAATAACTCCAAAAAGAGGGTTGTAGTGATTATAAGTAGTGTTGCTCACGAATATTCGCATTGCGATTGCGAATATTCGCTACGAATATTGCATATTCGAGTATTCGCGAATAACACGAATATAGCGGCGAATATTCGCTATTTCGAATATTCAAATTTTTTCATTTTTTTTTTATAGAACAGATCACATCCTAGAGATCCCCATCGACGTCTAAAAGCATTGCTGGTATGATTAGAGACCTTGGGCCGAGTAGCTGCAGCGCTCATTTTATATTGCCGAAAAATCGCAATGCGATTATTCGGCAATAGCGATATCGCGCGATTATTTTATATTGTAATATATCACGAATATTCTGAGCCAATCAGAGTGCTCCATTCCGCATTTCTCGAATATTCGCAATTATTTTATATTGTAATATATCACGAATATTCTGAGCCAATCAGAGTGCTCCATTCCGCATTTCTCGAATATTCGCAATTATTTTATATTGTAATATATCACGAATATTCTGAGCCAATCAGAGTGCTCCTTCCGCATTTCTCGAATATTCGCAATTATTGTGTATTGTAATATATCACGAATATTCTGAGCCAATCAGAGTGCTCCTTCCGCATTTGCCGAATATTCGCAATTATTGTGTATTGTAATATATCACGAATATTCTGAGCCAATCAGAGTGCTCCTTCCGCATTTGCCGAATATTCGCAATTATTGTGTATTGTAATATATCACGAATATTCAGAGCCAATCAGAGTGCTCCTTCCGCATTTCTCGAATATTCGCAATTATTTTATATTGTAATATATCACGAATATTCTGAGCCAATCAGAGTGCTCCTTTCCGCATTTCTCGAAATTTCGCATTCGCAATTCGCGATTCGCATTCGCATTCGCAATAGCGAAAATTCGCAATATTTTCATTTCCAAAAAATATCACGAATATTCGTATTTAGCGAATATATCTCGAATATTCGACTATATATTCGAGATATATCGCGAAATCGAATATGGCATATTCTGCTCAACACTAATTATAAGGAGGCAAGAAGAGAAGAAATCCTCATGGTGTAGTAATTCCTGGTATTTATTAAAAAAACGTTTCCCAATTGGGACAACAATGTGTAAAATTAAAAAAGGAGAACATAAAGTTTAAAAAATGAAAGCTGCTGCACCGCAGCTTAACAAAAAAGTCCCGTGTGTTGAGCTATACCAGTCGGGTTATGGGAGCCTCTGTGTTCGCTATCCGTGTGGAGCGTGCCGCTGTTTGCGTTCCACTTCTGAGCGCGTCCCAACCCGGAAATCCTTGCTGGTCTAAGCCTAAACCTATTCTAGTTACATGTATTTATTTTGTTTATTACAGGAAATTATATAGTGCTAATTACTGTATTTACTCAGTGTTTCACATACAGTGTAACCGGAAAGTATTCACAGCGTTTTACAGCCTTATTCCAAAATTGATAAAATTCATTATTTTCCTCAAAATTCTACAAACAATATTCCATAATGACAACGTGAAAGAAGTGTGTTTAAAATTTTAGCAAATTGAATAAAAATAATAAACAAAAACAAAAACAAAAAAAAATCACATGTACACAAGTATTCACAGCCTTTGCTCAATACTTTGTTGAAGCACCTTTGGCACCAATTACAGCATCAAGTATTTTTGAGTATGATGCTTCAAGCTTAACACACCCATTTTTGGAGAGTTTCTTTGCAGGACCTCTCAGGCCCTGTACACACGAGCAGACAGATTTGTTCAAATCGGTCGGACAGACCGATTTGAACAAATCTGTCTGCTGGGATGTATTGGTTTGATCGTGTACACACGATCAAACCAAAATCCCCGCCGACAGACGGCGCGCTGACGTGTCGGTGACGTTGACGCCGCCACTTCACCTCACCAGGAAGTGAATTACTTCCGCGCATGAGTCGAAACCATTCGACGCATGTGCAAGAAGATATGTCTGCTGGTTAGCGTACTAACCAGCAGACATATCGGGCCGACGGGTTCCCAGCCGACAGATTTGAAAGCATGCTTTCAAATCTGTCGGCTGGCCAAATCCATCGGCTCGCCCTTACACACGATCGAATCTGTCTGCTGGGACGGTCGGGCCGACCGTTTCCAGCAGATAGATTTGATCGTGTGTACGCGGCCTCAAGCTCCATCAGGTTGGATGGGGAGTGTCCGTGCACAGCCATTTTCAGATCTCTCCAGAGATGTTCTTTTGGGTTTAAGTCTTCTTGTCCTGTAGCCACTGCTTTGTTATCTTGGCTGTGTGTTTAGGGTTGTTGTCCTTTTGGAAGATGAACCTTCGCCTCAGTCTGAGGTCTAGAGTGCTCTGGAGCAGGTTTTCAGCAAGGATGTCTCTGTACATTGCTGCATTCATCTTTCCCTCAGTCCTGACTAGTCTCCCAGGTCCTTCCACTGAAAAACATCCCCATAGCATGATGCTGCCACCATCATGTTTCACTGTAGGGATGGTACTGACCAGGTGATGAGTGGTTCCTGGTTTCCTCCAGACATGACATTGCCATTCAGGCCAAAGAGTTCAATCTTGGTTTCCTCAGACAAGAGAATTTTGTTTCTCATGGTCTGAGAGTCCTTCAGGTGCCTTTTGGCAAACTCCAGGCGGGCTGTCATGTGCCTTTTACTGAGGAGCGGCTATCGTCTAGCCACTCTACCATACAGGCTTGATTGGCGGAGTGCTGCAGAGATGGTTGTTGTTCTTGAAAATTCACCTCTCTTCTCAGAAAAAAAACTCTGGATCTCTGTCAGTGTGACCATTGGGTTCTTGGTCACCTGACTGACTAAGGCCCTTCTTCCCTGATTGCTTAATTTGGGCGGGCAGCCCTAGGAGGAGTCCTGGTGGTTCCAAACTTCTGCCATTTACAGATGATGGAGACCACTGTGTTCATTGGGACCCTCAATGCTGCAGACAATGTTCTGTACCCTTCCCCAGATGTGTGCCTCAATACAATCCTACAGACAATTCCTTGGACTTCATGGCTTGGTTTGTGCTCCGACATGCACTGTTAACTGTGGGACCTTATATACACAGGTGTGTGTCTGTCCAAATTATGTCCAATCAACTGAATTTAACACATGTGGACTCCAAACAAGTTGTAGAAACATCTCACGGATGATCAATGGAAACAGGATGCACCTGGGCTCACTTTTGAGTGTCATGGCAAAGGCTGTAAAAAATTATGTACATGTGATTGTTTTGTTTATTTTTAATAAATTTGCAAAAAATGTAAAACAAACTTCTTTCACATTGTCATTATGGGGTATTGTTTGCAGAATTATGAGGACAATAATGAATTTAATCTGTTTTGGAATAAGGCTGTAACATAACACAATGTGGAAACAGTGAAGCTCTGTGAATATTTTCCAGATGCACTGTAAATATTTTACATTCACAACAGTACCTGCCTTCAAGGAGCTTACAATTGAAGGTCCATAACTCCCAATCATACCTACACCAAAGCCAATTTAGACAGGTATATTGCTATGGGTTACTGACCTCTGGTTTAGAATTACCCATGAGCTCTGTTTGTTTTTTTTGTAGTTTTTAACATTTTGTTATCATTTTTAAATAAACTTTATTTTTAACGTTGTTGCAATCACACAGAGTTAAAAAAAAAAAAAACATAAACAAAAAAACGTGATTGCCTTTGGTAGGTAACAGGAACTCTTTAATGGAGACACTGGGGCCCAGATTCACAGATAGATGGGCCCACATTACGCCGCCGTAGTGAAAACGCTGTACGCCACGCCAACATAAGTGGGCGTGACCCCATGCAAATGATGGTCCGAGCATGGTGCAGTGTTTTACGCCCGGTGTATCATGAACTGCGCATGCGCCGTGACATTGCCGTGACGTGGACGCATGCACAGCACCCTTATGCGCCTGCTCACAACCACGCCGGCACAACTCACTAAGCTACGCTACATTTGCACTTACGACGGCGTAATGTGCTATAAGTCGGCGTAAGTGCTTTGTAAATCTGGGCCTGGGTGTTTAATAGACTTCAATCTTTGTTAACCTCCAATTGTGGGCTTCACCTGGTGGCAGGAAAGGGCAACTGGTCTGAGCAATGTGAACTGGGCTTCCACAGTCCAGACAAGCAGTATTTTCCAGAGCAGGGAATAGGGGTTAATCGCACATACTCCAAGGTTTCTGTATTCGCTGTGACCACTGTACTACTCCTTGGTGCCTATCTCTAGGTAGTCATTTCTAGCTGAAGTCCCTCCTCCCATGTGATTCCTTGGCTTGAAGCCTGCCTTCTGAAGTTGCAACAGGCAAACCTGTAGACTATGCCTAAATGCAGATGTGATATAATCTATAACAGGGCTCAAAATTTCAAGTCCTGAGCCACTAGCCAGGCCTTAAGAGTTACTCACCACCAGTTGCCTCACCCAACACCTCCCCTGCCCCACCCCTAAGTCCGCCCCTAAACACGCCCTTGTAAATTATCTCATGAAATTACACTGTTAAATATTTTAAGCAGAATTAATTTCCAAAAATAAATATTAACAACTTTAATAATAGTAAAAAAACAATATCAGTACCCATCTTTGCAGCCTCAGTGTGCCTGTGAACGCAGCCTTACTGTGCCCCATCACTTGCAGCCTTACAGTGCCCCATCACTTTGCCCCATCAATTGCCACATTACTGTGCCCCATCAATTGCCGCATTACTGTGCCCCATCTATTGCCACATTACTGTGCCCCATCACTTCAGACTCACCTCACACAAACACTGGCGCCGTTTTGAGCCGAGGCTGCAGCCCTCTTCTCCTCCTCCTGTATCACACACACAGCGTGAATCTTCCGCTGTGTGTCATGGAGCAGGGTTTGTGTTTGGCGGCACTGCGTGATAAGGTCCCGCCCCCCTAGACAGGCTAATGTGATAGGCAGAACATCGATTCAATCTACTATCACATTAGCTGGGGGGCGAGACCTTGTCACATCGCACCACCAAACACAGACCTCGCTCCATGACACACAGTGGAAGATGCCCGCTGTGTGTGATACAAGAGGGGGAGAAGGTGAGCGCTGCAGCCTCGGCTCAAAGCGGTGCCAGGGCAGTCCAGCCCTGCCGCTCTCTGTGTCCTTCAGCTGACAGTTTCCTGGCTGATCGCTTCAGTCAGTAAACTGTCAGCCTGGTTCACCCCCGCTCCTCACTCGCCCTGGAATAAAACCCACTTGCAAAATGCGAGCAAAATAGTGAAATTTTGAGGGCTGATCTAAAATATAATGTTTTCTCTCTCCCAGGGCTATGAGCTCCTTTATTGTCCAGTTCTTCTAATTGGGAGAACACAGGGACACACCAAAGCTCTACCCTTTTCTCTCCAGCAGCCTCTCCATCTTTCTGTATCTTTTCAGCTTTAGGCTTAACTGCAAGACCCTTCTATAGATCCTTAACCAAAAGAGAACCCAACCACCTTTAGCAGACCTTTCTTCTCTGTCTCTCTGCCAGCTAGAATGAGCCAGGAGCCCCAGCACTACCGATTTAACATAGGGATACCCACAAAGGATTCCACCAAATCGGAGGACCAAAACCTTAGAGACTTTGGACTAACACCACCTGCTTCCATCCCTCTGATGACATAAGTGTCTTATGATGCCTTGTTCTCCTTGATGACTCTAATCTAAGTACTGGCATGATGCCATCAGCTTGACATCAACCAGGAGCAGATGACCTTAGGTGGAAAGGAGAAAAAAAAATGCGCTAAAATTAATGGATGCAAAAATAAGGAGAACTGGAATAAAATTACAATGTGCTCTCCCCAGGTGCTGCAATTTTCATATATACAATAAATACAAGGAACAAAAGTAGAACAATTTATAAATCGCGCTACCTAAAAAAGAGATTTTTTAATACAGCTTACCTGTAAAATCTTTTTCTTGGAGTACATCACGGGACACAGAGCATATTCATTACTATATGGGTTATATGGAGTACCTTCAGGTGTGGACACTGGCAATCTCAAACAGGAAGTCCCCTCCCTATATAACCCCCTCCCATAGAGGAAGTACCTCAGTTTTGTAGCAAGCAGTATGCCTCCCAAAAATGTTCCCCAAAAGAGGGGTGGGAGCTCTGTGTCCCGTGATGTACTCCAAGAAAAAGATTTTACAGGTAAGCTGTATTAAAAAATCTCTTTTTCTTTCTCGTACATCACGGGACACAGAGCAGCATATTCATTACTATATGGGATGTCCGAAAGCAGTGCTTTAATGAGGGGAGGGAGACATCTTCCAAAAAAGGATTTAATTTAGAGGTATACTCAAATACTAATAAATCCAACTTAGACAAGAAATGTAAATCTCAAATCTAAATCAAGGGAGCCCCCTCAGATCCTGAGGAGCTTGAATCGCGGCCTGTAGTACTGCCTGCCCAAAGGCTGTATCCGCATTCCTTCTTACGTCCAATTGATAAAAATTTTGTAAACATGTGGACTGACGACCACGTTGCTGCCTTGCATATTCGAGCCATAGAGATCTGATGATGTGCTGCCCAGGAGGTGCCCATGGCCCTGGTAGAATGGGCCTTTACCGACAAAGGAGGAGGCAACCTCTTCAAACCGCAGGCCTGAACGATTAATTGTTTAATCCATCTTGCTATGGTGGATCAAGCAGCTGCCTGACCCATTTTGGGCCCTTCCGGTAAAACGAACACCACATCTGTTTTCCGAACCTTCTCTGTAGCTTTAAGATAGGCCTTTATGGCCCTGACAATATCCAACGTATGCAGCAACCCCTCCTTTCTAGAGGTGGGTTTTGGAAAGAAGGATGGAAGTACCACATCCTGGTTCAAGTGGAAACTGGATATAACCTTTGGTAGAAAGGAAGGATGAGGACGGAAACCCGCCCTATTCTTATGTAAAATGAGATATGGTTCCTTACAAGATAAGGCTGCCAATTCCGATACTCTCCTGGCCGAAACTATGGCGATCAGAAATACCGACTTTCTAGTCAGTAAAACCAAAGGTACCTCAGCCAACGGCTCAAAGGGTTGTTTCTGTAGAGTTGACAGAACAAGATTTAAGTCCCATGGACAAAGTGGTGATTTGACCGGAGGATTAACACGTAAGACTCCCTGTACGAAGATCTTAACCAGCGAGTGGGCGGCCAGCGGCCTCTGAAACCACACTGATAAGGCTGAAATCTGTCCCTAGATCGTGCTTAATGCCAGGCCTTTATCCACTCCTAGCTGGAGAAAACTTAATACTCTATCAATGGTATACTTGCGGGAAAACCATCTCTTCGACTCACACCAGCCTACGTAGGCCCTCCAAACCCTGTAACAAATTACCCTGGAGGCCGGCTTTCTAGCCTTAATGAGGGTAGGGATTACCTGCCTAGACAGACCTCTACCCCTGAGAATCAGGGATTCAGCCGCCAGGCCGTCAATTTTAGACGCCGTAATGCAGGGTGGAGGATCGGGCCTTGTGAGAGTAGGTCTGGCCATAGAGGAAGACTCCAAGGGCCTCCCGCTGCCAATTTCAGGACTAGTGAGTACCATGCCCTCCGGTACCAAGCTGGGGCTACCAGGATAACCGGCCTGTGCTATGATCCTGCGCAACAGGCGGGGTAGTAACTGCAGCGGGGGAAATGCATATAGAAGTTATGATTGATGCCAAGGGCAAACCAACGCATCGGTTCCGCAGGCCATAGGGTCCCTCGTTCGAGACATGAACCTGTCTAGCTTCTTGTTGAATCCTGATGCCATGACGTCCACGTCTGGCACTCCCCACTTCTGGGAGATTGTCTGAAAGACCTGTGGATGCAGAGACCACTCTCCCGGCGACAGGGTTTGGCGACTTTAGGAAGTCCGCCTGCAGGTTGTCCACCTCGGGAATGAATATCGCCGATATGCCGGGTACATAAACCTCTGCCCACCGAAAAACCAAGCTCATCTCTCTCTGAGTGGCTTGACTCTTGGTTTCCCCTTGGTGGTTCACATATATGCCACAGCTGTGGCATTGTCTGAATGAATTTTCACCGAGGACCCCTGTAATGTGGATGTCTATGCCAGGAGGGCTAGCCGAGCCGCTCTGACCTCCCAGACATTGATGGGCAGCTGCCTCTCCGCCTCTGCCCAAGTTCCTTGGCGAGTGAACCCGTTCAAGACCGCTCTCCAGCCTTCCAGACCACTGGGCAGAAAGACTCCCCTTCAGAAAGTTCTGAGGGTTTAACCATCAGCATAGACTTCTGCCGGACCTTTAATGACGGCGTCAAAGGAAACTCCAAGGCCTTTGCTCCCTTGCTCCAAGCTGTCTGTAGGACGTGAGTGTGGAAGCGTGCGGTACCGCCTCGAACATGGCCATTAGTTTGCCTAGTAATCGCATACATAGGCGAATAGTTGGTTCTCTTTTGCTTAGAACCAACTGAATCAATTTTTTGATAGCCTCGACCTTTACCAGGGGCAGGAACACCTTTTGTGGTGTCAGAAGTGGGATCTGAACCCATGCCTCCAGCCGAGACTGCGACCTGAACGCAGCGCCTTAGCCCGCTCGGCCATCCTGACCGTGTTCTGTGTCTAATCTCATGCCGAGATATTCCAACTGCTTTGTAGGTTGAAATGCTGATTTTTCCCCGGTTTAGGACCCAGCCGAACCTCTCGAGGTACTGAACCATGAGAGCTACTGCGCATTCCAGCCAAGGAAGCGAGTGATCTATGATTAAGAGGTCGTCCAGGTATGCTAGGACCGAGACCCCTTGGATCCTTAGATTGACTAGAATTGGAGCTAGGACCTTCGTGAATACCCGGAATTGGAAGTGACGCTGTATCACTGTGAAGCGTAAAAAATCTTTGATGTGGCTGAAAGATTGGTACATGAAGGTAACCATCCTTTATGTCTATAGAAGCCAGAAAGTCGTCCTTCTGGAGTGTGGCGGCTGCTGACCGAACGGATTCCATCCGGAAAGAGCGAACCCTTAGGTCAGCATTTAAACCTTTAGGTCCAAAATTGGTCTGACATCGCCGATGGGCTTTGGTATGACAAACAGATTGGAATAGAAACCTAGCCCCTGTTCTTGGGCTGGTACCTCTACCATTATGCCCTGGTAAGCAGATGTCCAATGCCGCCCGCATTGAGGCCTTCCTTGTGGAGGAACCTTAGAAATTCTACTCTGTAGCCTGTGGCCACAGATGATCGGACCCCCTCTGTCGGGGATCGATACCATGGCCTCTTGCCCCCAGAGGCCTGTCCTTGCGATCCATTGTTAAAAGTTTGATCGCGCAGGAGGCCCGATACTGCCTGGAATTTGAGGGCCCCGGAACAGGGAGGAGCTGCCTTTTAAACGCAGGACCCCGGAACTTCTTTTGACTGGTAAAAGGGATACTTTTGCCACTTGAAACAGTCTAAATGTATTTATCCAGATCTTTCCATGGAAGGGAAAACCTGCCAGTAGTCTTTTGCATGGGGCTCGGCCGCCCAGTTCTTCAACCATAAGAGCCTTCTCATATGCACTAAAAATAGTGACAAACGAGACGCCTGCTGGATGGAGTCTTTTATAGCCTCTACCGCAAAGCACAGAGCTCTGGGAATATCCAATAACTCCTCTGCCTATTGGGCAGGGATGTCTTTAAGCATCTGTTTTGTCTGGTCCTTTAACGCCTGACAAACTCCAATTGCAGCCACTGCTGGCTGTACCACTGCTCCTGCCGTAGCAAAGGATGCTTGAAAAAGTGTCTCTAAACGTTTATCGACCGGGACCTTAAACATTTGTATGTTTTCCCCCGGGCCAGTTAATGATTTATTCACACATGAGATGGCTGTCTCCACAGTTGGGAGCGCCGATTCTTAGAAAAATGTCTCTTCCATAGGGTAAATAACAGAAAACCTTCCAGGCGGTCTCCCATCCAGGCACTAACCAGGCCCGACCCTGCTTAGCCTCCGAGATCAGACGAGATCGGGCGCTTTCAGGGTGATGTGGCCGTAGGCTTTTAGGCGGCAGAAAAAGTTCTGTCCGGTCGTCCCAATACTGGAAAAACCAATTCCTCTAACAGAGGATGGACCGGAAAAGCTGCGTTGCTTAAAGGCGCTTTAAAAGAACCCAAAGAGGATACCGCAGGAACCTGAGGCTCTGGAAATGGCAAATTAAATGCCGAGCGGACCATGTCTGTCAAAGACTGGACCCACAGACTCTCCGTCTGGGAGGCTGAACACGATTCTTCAGTGGTAGATCCTTCCTCTAGGTTCTGGTCCAACCGATCCTCCTAAAATTCTAATTCCTCCGGAGAGAGAATCTCAGCATCCGAGGATACACCTTTTGGTGATGGGGATCTAGTCCGCTTTTTGCCAGAAAAAGAGCCAGCGATCATAGCTGTTAACTTTTTTCTCTAGCCCCCCTAGGGTGACGGCTAGCATCGCCTCTGTGATAACACAGGGTTGGGCCGATCTGGGCCAGCCTCAGCACCAGACCCCCTTAATGGCTTATCCAAGGTGACCCCTATAGGAATAACCTGTGGGGAAAGTATTGGCATATCATCAGAACCAGAGGAGGAACCCCTTTGTCTTTGCCCTTTTTTTTTTTGTGTTTTGATCCTGAACCTTTGGAAGCCAAAATACAAAACCGAGGGACTCCGCCTACAACAACAGACTGTTATAGCCAGGAGTACAAAAAAATAAGGTTTAGGGGACAATAGGATCACTAATGCCCAAAAACGGTGGGGCTCAGTATGTTTTCCTTTATAATATTATTGTTTTTCACAACATACAGCCCCACCCCCAACATGTTTGCCAGCATTCAACCTGTTGCCAAGGGGATTTTTGGCTTAACAAAAAGTATTGGAGCTGACTCCAGCATGTAGTACCCCTTCTCGCCACCGGGAGTCACTGTGCTGCCAGCTCTGCGTCCTCTCTCTTCCAGCTCAGCTTTGAACTGAGCTAAGATCGCGCCTGCTGTGTATAACAGCAATTGAAGGCACACCCACTCTACACTGCAGTCACGCTCCCCGCCCCCCCCCCCCCCCTCCCCGAACGGCGCGAAAAAATTTCTATATGCATGCGCGCGTGCGACTGTCGGTGGAGGAGAGCCCAGGAGGAGACGCACTCTGGAGCCCAGGAATGCAGGCTGGAGGACGCATCAGGCGGCAGATTTGAATCCCGGCTAGGTAAGGCTTAAAACAGGCCCCTAAGGAGTCCCTTTAGCCTAGAGACAGATCTCTCTTTTTTCTTTTTTTTTTTTTTAAAAGACCTTCAACCAGCGAGCAGCAGGTAGCTAGCAAACATACATAGATAGGTAGGGGGATCAAGTGATGGGGGGGGAACATTTCAGGCCATCCTGTCCATCAGACATAGTGACCATGGTGCCAATGCAGAGCATACTCAGGCTACCCCACTTAAGATCTCCCCTGGAGAGCCTGCTGTCGAACCAAGTCCCACAGGCTCCCCTCTTACCTGCTCCATGCCGCAGGACGTTTGCAAAACGGTCCAATCTTCTCCCATCTCCGTGGGTAGCGTAGTAGACCTTCAGGCACTGGGGTCCTAGAAGGAACCGACTGTCCTGGACCTATACAGCACCCTGGCAAACAGGATCTTTTGGTTTAGAAAACTCCAAGTCCTGGGCCCAGGGTCCAGCCCTCTAGAGAGGAGCATTATAGGCAAAACCCCACGGTTTGGGGCCCGGGTACTGTCCACTTTGGCACTGAGGCTCCTTGGACAGATCCGGTTAGCCCGCCTTAATCCCAAGGATGTGGAGGCAAAGCTATTCCGTGACCAACACCTAAGATACTGGCGAAAAAACTGAGGTACTTCCTCTATGGGAGGGGGTTATATAGGGAGGGGACTTCCTGTTTGAGATTGCCAGTGTCCACACCTGAAGGTACTCCATATAACCCATATAGTAATGAATATGCTGCTCTGTGTCCCGTGATGTACGAGAAAGAAACATAAATAAATGCAAGAGATGAATAAAAATGGCTGCTGAATTGAAAAGTGACCAGTGATGGCCGCTATACAAAACGCAGTCACCTCAAAAGCGTGGTGAACCAAAAACAAAACAAACAGCAAAAAAAACACAGCTGATATATGTGTGACCCTCAACTGAGTGTGGCTTGATTAACACAGTCCAAAAAATTGACAAATAAAAAGTCCATAAGTGAAGATTGATAGAACACCCGTGCTTCTAGATAAGTAGACGTGTCCAAAACAACCAAAGTGTCTTCCACCAAACTTATGAATTGGTCTCTTACCAGAAACCCACGATCCCTTATGATAGGGGATCAGAAGCAGCGTATAGCGAGTCCCAATCACGTGGCATCAGGTTTGCGGTCCTGGTGGATCTCGTACCCAAACGTGTTTCAGCAATCTGGATGCCCACCATGCAAAAAAACATCAATGGCTCCACATAGTGTGTTAAACGTATAAAATGTATTTAAAAGAATTAAAAATGCACTTACAGTCATGCAGTATAATAAATGCCTTGATTATTTCATGTGCCGGCCGGAACACAAAAATCCTCAGGCTCTCGTCCACTGGTGGAACATACAGAAGCTTGGGTGACAACAGCGCGTCGCTCCATCTACGTCCATTTCAAAATAACTTTCATCTTTCAGGGGCTTTTGGTTCATCACGCTTTTGAGGTGACTGCGTTTTGTACAGCGGCCATCACTGGTCACTTTTCAATTCAGCAGCCAGCCCCTTTTTATTAATTTCTTGCATTTATTTATGTTTTAGGTGACCTTAGGAGACAACATTGCTCCTGCTTAAAAAGATGCACAAGAAACAGAATCATGGAAACCAACAATATCATTAGATAGTTTGACAGCTACAAAGATGGAGGGGTAAACTACCATTTTAGTTACACCTCAATTCTCAAAATAGATAGCATTCGTGTCTTTCAATTGTGCCAATGCTCAGAGTTAGGCTCGGTACACACTGGATACCTAAGCAGCTCCCAGCAGGGGTCCTGTGCATCCTGGTTCACTATTTCAGGTCTGGCTTCAGCCTCAATTTTGGACTGAATTTGGACCTGAAACGGAACAAAAGACGCACAGGGCTCCTGTGCAAATTCACACAGGAGCCCCAGCAGAGATATGTAAACCGGCTCCATAGCGAGCCCATCACATTCTACTGCTTTTGCTAATTTAATGCGGGGACCCCGCATCCAATTCACAATAGTGTGAACCCAGCCTCAGGGAAGGTAGGAGGAAAGTAGATGTTTATAATTATCGAATCATAGAGCCCGCAGTGTCACTAAAAGGAGGTGGCCCAACATATCTATGAAGCAGTAGGCTCGGTATACATCTGAGCGATTCTACGTACCTATGAATAGGCTGCTGTACCTACATTTCCTGCAGTCAAAAGGTCACCAAATATTTTTTAAACAAGAACCACAAGGAAACCACATGGTGGTTTGCTGCACTGCATGATTCTGTCTGGAATTACGTACCAAAAGCGGTACAATTATTTTACATGGAAATTCTGCGTTTTATACTGTAGGCCTGCAATTTTTAGGAATAACTCGCTTAAATATGTCCAAACCAGAGTCTAGTAGACATCCCGGGTATGATAAAGTTTGAAACACAAAATCATAAAATTATAATATAATAAATAACTATAAATAATTATAACAAATAATAATGTAATTATAATAAAAATTATTCACTAATGTAATCAAATCAAAATCACTGAAATTTGCTCAGTTGCAGAATTGTCGCTGTCATTACTTTTATTTTTTTATGACGAATTTTCCCACAAATCGCTAACGCTCAATTCTGCAAGTGATTATAATTTATTATCGCTGTTTTCTAGCTAATCTAAAATCACTTTTGACATAAAGGGACACTTTTGGTTGCTATGGACAATCTACAGTTTGCAGGGAGAAAAAAAATGTTTTTATTATGTAAAAGAACATGCAGGGCACTGGGCAGACCACTAGGGACAGGGGGGTGTGTATTTTTTACATACAGTACTGTAATCTATAAGATTACAGTATTCTGTATGTAATGTGTTTGTTTACATTTTTGAATTTGCCGCCGGTCTCCGCCCCCGTGCGCCGTTACGTCGCAGGAAACGGAGATCGGCGGCGCGCGGGCACTGTGTGAGTCGAATGGAGGACGCCACTCGCTCACACAGCGGGGATGCATCGCTGGATCCAGGGACAAGGTAAGTACAGTACCCCGCCTGGATCCAAGGTAAGCCAGCGCGCGCTGCAGGCTCTGCATATTGACCCCGAGCGCGACTCGTGGATATCGCTATTTACATGAAAAATCCAACCCGAGTCGCGCTCGGGTTTACCGGCAGGGGGGTTAAAGGAGCACATTTTTCTTGTGCAGCTGCATGGAACACATGCCTTTGGGTCCTTTCACAAGGAGCGGTCCGTTTTTCGCTCCTCTCTGTGTGTGTCCGTCGGCTCAGCGGGGATCCCCGCTGAGCTGACGGCGGACAGGGCGGTCCCCGCACACTGTGCAGGGACCGCCCTGTCTCTCCTCCGCTCTCCCCTATGGGGAATCGGATGAAAACGGACCGTTTGTCCGTATTCATCCGATCCGCCGGACGGAAGAAAAATAGGGTTTTCTTCCGTCCGAAAAACCGGATCCAGACGGACTTGTAAAAACGGACGAACGGAGGCGGACATGTGAAAGGGGCCTTATACAAAAACACAACTTTTTTTTCCCCACGAGCAGCATCTCAAGTAACATTTTGCATCGTTATTTTTATTTTTATTTGGAAAACTGGACCCAATTAAATGCAATTATTAAATTATTAAATCTCAAATGTTTTCTTAGTAGCTCTGGCCCATTTTGAAATGCTCTGATATGATATGATTTTTATGTGTTTTCTTTCTCCTATTATGCATTTTCTGCATGTGTGCCAACCAATGGGCATATAATTTGTTATATATACATATTGGCCCGGATTCAGAAAGCACTTATGCCTACAGATACGCCGCGTAAGTGCACGAATGTGCCGTTGTATCTATGCGCCTGAGTCTGTAAGCAAGATACGCCTGAAATTTGGCTTCATACGACCGATGTAAGTGTCCTACGCCGTCGTATCTTGGGCGCATATTTATGCTGGCCGCAAGGGGCGCTTCTATTGATTTACACGAACGTACTTGCGCCCGTCGCTGTAATATACGCTGTTTACGTAAGGCGTACGTCCAGCGTAAAGTTATTCCACCTAAAGGTGGCACAACCCATGCAAAGGTATGGACGTCGGAACAGCTATTTTACGTTGTTTACGTAGTACTGCGTGAATAGGGCTGTGCGTAGGTTACGTTCACGTCGTAGACAGTGTATTGACGTATCTTAGGCAGCTATTTTGACATAACTGTGAGCATGTGCACTGGGATGCCTCCAAGAGACGACGCATGCGCAGTTCGTTTTTTGAAGCTCAACCCATCATTTGCATGGGGTCACGCTTCATTATAATATATCACGCCCACTTCCAGCCCACTTCCACCTACTTTGACTTATGTCGGCTTATGCCGACAACTATACGCTACGCCGGCGCAACGTTGAGCGCATATTCTTTGTGAATATCATGCTTGCCTCTCAACGTTGTGCCAGCGTAGCGTAAAGATGATGTGCTACGCCAGCATATATATACGCCGCTCTGCTTGAATCCGGGCCATTGTTCCTCTAACCATTACCTATGTATGTTATGTTTAGTTTACATGCTGCCATCTAGTGACCTTATGTGGTAATGCACAGTTTTCTGTATTTCTTTTGTCTGATCTATGACACACTTCCTCACAATTCCTCTCTGTGTAATGCTCCACCTTCTTGCTGAGTTTGTTTTCCTGTCTAATGGAGAACAGCTTAACAGGCCTCATGTAACTTGGCCACATGTGTTCTGCATTGCAAGCTACAGGCAGTATGATCTTTTAACTACACAATACTACAAGCTGTTCATCTGCTGTAACCTGTCATCTGATGTATTCTGATGTTTTGGATTAACCACTTCAGATCCGTCCCACGTCTAAAGACGTCATTTTTTTGAAGATAGATATCTCGGAAATGGCAGCAGCTGCTGCCACAACCAAGATATCCATCTCTTGGTGGGGCGGACCTGTTAACGATAACAACGGTCATCGCGGCGGATTCACCGCGAGATCGCCGTTATCGGCGGCGGGAGAGGGTGCCCCCCCTCCCGCCACTCTCCCGCGCCCTCCGCCGCTTACCGTAGCCGTCGGTAGCGGCGGAGGCGATCGGGTCCTCTTGCTGGCTGTCCGGGGATGCGACTGAGGGAAGAAATGTCCCTCAGCCGTCCCCATACCTCTGCTGGGCGGAAGTGACGTCAAAACGTCATTTCCGCCCCGCGTCTTTAAAGAGACATTTATTTTGTTTACATTTTTTCTTTTTTTTTTTTTTTGCATTTAAGCCTGAATATGAGATCTGAGGTCTTTTTGACCCCAGATCTCATATTTAAGAGGACCTGTCATGCTTTTTTCTATTACAAGGGATGTTTACATTCCTTGTAATAGGAATAAAAGTGATATTTATTTTTTTTCAGTGTTAAAAATTATAAAATGAATAAAAATAAAAACGAAAACCCCAAAAATATTTTTTTAAAGTCCCCCGTCCCGACGGGCTCGCGCGCAGAAGCAAACGCATACGCAAGTAGCGCCCGCATATGAAAACGGTGTTCAAACCACACAAGTGAGGTATCGCCGCGATCGTTAGAGCGGGAGCAATAATTCTAGCCCTAGACCTCCTCTGTATCTCAAAAAATGCAACCTGTAGAATTTTTTAAACGTCGCCTATCGAGATTTTTAAGGGTAAAAGTTTGACGCCATGCCACGAGCGGGCGCAATTTTTAAGCGTGACATGTTGGGTATCATTTTACTCGGCGTAACATTATCTTTCACAATATATAAAAAAATTGGGCCAAATTTATTGTTGTCTAATTTTTTAATTCAAGAAAGTGAATTTTTTCCAAAAAAAGTGCGCTTGTAAGACCGCTGCGCAAATACGGTGTGAGAAAAAGTATTGCAATGACCGCCATTTTATTCTCTAGGGTGTTAGAAAAAATATATATATATATATAATGTTTGGGGGTTTTAAATAATTTTCTAGCAAAAAAAATGTCTTAGTCTCGTAAGCACCGAATCTGAAAAACAGGCTCGGGGCTCAAGTGGTTAAAGCAACTTCTGTGAATAGAATCGGTATTGGTGAGTTCAAGCTATCTGATAAGGATTGTCCTCAGTGATTACTGGTATATCTGCTTATACAGGCCAGGCATAGAGGTCTCACAAGGGATAAATCTTTTCACAACAATCAGAGTCAGAATAGCATTAAATGTAACTTATTTTCCCATTGATCTTTTAAAGTGTTTGCAAAGTCACACTGGGGAGATTTACTAACACTAAAGCATTCAGAATCTGCTGCAGCTTGTTCAATTCAGGGTTTGACAATAAAACCTGGAAACCGATTGACTTCTATTCTATACAGAGCTTTTTTATTGCACCAGATTTTGCACTATGCGGTTTTAGTAAATCCCCCATTTTTGGACTTTGCTAGTATCCCCTCTGGTTTACACAGTTAATAACTAGTGTGTGTGTTTTTTTTATTTTTTATGAAAGAGATAAATACCTTCTCCCACACTCTGCTCTCCCTCCTGATCTAAAGAGAGCAGTGAAAGGGGCTGATCTGATGTCAGCCAGCCAGCAGAGGGAAGTCACGTGACTGCAGAGCGGCGGTGTGAGAAAAAAGCCTTGTCATAAAAATAAAAAACACACACACAGTAATTAACTACTAGCCGACCGCCCGCCGTCATATTACTGTGGGACGCTGGCACTGCTGGGCAAGAGCCTGTAGCTATACGTCCGCTACTAAGCGGCGGGTACGATCACCCCCGGGCACGCGCGCTCGTTCGTTACAGAGCGGGGACCGGGAGCTTTGTGTGTAAACACATAGCTCTCGGTCCTGTCAGTGGGGGAAATGCTGATCTCCTGTTCATACAATGTATGAACAGAAGATCAATGATTTCCCCTAGTGAGGCCACCCCCCCATACAGTTAGAACACACCCAGGAACACATTTAAACCCTTCCCTGCCCCCTAGTGTTAACCCCTTCACTGCCAATGGCATTTTTATAGTAATACAATGCATTTTTATAGCATTGATCGCTATAAAAATGCCAATGGCCCCAAAAATGTGTCAAAAGTGTCCGAAGTGCCCGCCATAATGTCGCAGTACTGAAAAAAAATGCTGATCGCCGCCATTACTAGTAAAAAAAAAATATTAATAAAAATGCCATAAAACGACCCCCTATTTGTAAACGCTATAACTTTTGCGCAAATCAATCAATAAACGCTTATTGCAATTTTGTTTAACTAAAAATGTGTAGAAGAATACGTATCGGCCTAAACTGAGGAAAAAAATATTATATATTTTTGGGGGATATTTATTATAGCAAAAAGTAAAAAATATTGCATTTTTTTTTTAAATTGTCGCTCTATTTTTGTTTATAGCGCAAAAAATAAAAACCGCAGAGATGATCAAATACCACCAAAAGAAATCTCTATTTGTGGGAAAAAAAGGACGTCAATTTTGTTTGGGCGCCACGTCGCACGACCGCGCAATTGTCAGTTAAAGCGACGCAGTGCCGAATCACAAAAAGTGATCTGGTCATTGGACAGCAATATGGTCCGGGGCTAAAGTGGTTAATAACTGTATAAACCAGATGTATTTGTGTTGCATATTGAGGTACGGGAAGGAGATCCGCTCTCACACCGACAGGCAGAGAAGGAGGGGGAGAGTCTCAGAGCAGAGAGTGGGATGATGGAGGCACGTAAACTGACCGCAGTATCATGGCTCAATAGCCATAATTACCGTGGTCAGCAAACACAGGAGTACACAGGAACAGGCAGGATCAACCAGGAATATTACAAATAGAAAGGGACAAATTACACGGCACAACTTCCTTTCTACATTTACATTCTGTAAACAAAATTCCTCAGGGTGACAACAGTGAACTGTGCCTATGTAATGTGTGTAGAAACAGTCACATGTAGTCTCAAATACCCATAGGAAAGGATGACAATGCAGATGGAAAATTGAGAGAGACAAGAAAGGGCATCTTGAAAGGGCATCTTCACCCTACTACAGGAAGTGCTAGAACAAGAACCTCCAATGCAGCATCTCTAGATTGTGTATTAAATGAGACTGCAAATCACATTAACATGTGTAGAGTGTGTATAGTGTCCCAGAGGGAGCCTGGGGGAATGTCCTGTTTGGGGGTTATAGATTTCCCAGGTTCCTCTCATACATTTAAGGATCTCTGATCCATGGTCCAGTGCAGGGTTTACTCCTCTCCCCACTGGAAAATTTATCTCACCTAGAACCTGTAGCCAGATCTGGGGATCCTTTCTGGGAGAGCTGAAAGCCTCATGAAAGCTAACAAGTAGTAGGCTTGCTCAACCTAAGGATGAGCCCAACACCCCCCAGTTCGGTTCACAACTGGAACTTGCGAACAGGCAATAAATGTGTTCAAACACGCGAACACCGTTAAAGTCTATGGGACACGAACATGAAAAATCAAAACTGCTAATTTTAAAGGCTTATATGCAGGGTATTGTCATAAAAAGTGTTTGGGGACCTGGGTTACTGCTTACCCCAGGGGCTTATATACCGGATACACCGGATATACTGTACTTACCAACTCACACATTTTAAAGTGCTTTTGAGACTGCAGTGATGGGGTTACGTCTACTTTAGCTGCTTCAAGAATATGGACTGAGAATAGGGTCACTTTAAGCCACACCTTGAGCACATAACAGAGTTTAACATCATACAAAATGAGGGCCATTTAGATATCACCATAGTATTTTATCACAGAGAACAAATAAAAGTCTGTAATAAACTCAAAAAAACAATAAAAAAAAAAACTAAACTAACAGCAAGCTTTTTTATAAGCAGAAATCACATAAGAGGGAACCTGGGGAAATGAATCCTACAAAGTAAAAAGGACAGAAATGAGAAAAGCAAATGCGTTAGAAAAACAACTGTTAGTTAGCATTGAAAATGCCTTCAGAGGTGGAATTACAATTTAAAGGTCACGACCTGCATCTACTGAGACACAAATTGAACAATTTATTTTTTAACATTCACGTAGCACCCTGATGCAGAGTAACACACAGACTATTTACTACAGCTACTTCAAATTAACAGTGTCTAAAGTTTTCAAATTTACAGAGGTTAGATTAATAGATTATTTAAAATGAACAAACACAGATTTCTATTTAGATACAACAGCTGGCGATATGAAAAACAAAACAATTCCTTGTTTCTTTTGCTTTTATCTCCTTTTTGTTGTTTTCAAAGGACAGAAACTGGACCAGAAGATAGCTACTGAAGCCAAAATGAAACACCTGTTTAGGTGATTAGTAGGCAGATGAGTGGATTAAAAAAAAAACATTAGTAATAGGAATTGTGTTTGTTAATAGGGCACTATACGATGAGAAACCCAAAGGTTTTAGCTTTAACAGAATGCTGTCATAGTATTATTATTATTATACAGGATTTATATAGCGCCAACAGTTTGCGCAGCGCTTTACAACATCAGGGAAGACAGTACAGTTACTGTACAATACAATTCAATACAGGAGGGATCAGAGGGCCTTGCTCGTTAGAGCTTACAAACTAGAAGGGAGGGTCAAGTGGAACAAAGGGTAGTAGATGTGGGGGGTGATCAAATGGACAAAATTAAAATACAGTTGTTAGATGTGGGTAGGATAGGCTTCTCTGAAGAGAAGGGTTTTCAGGGATCCTCTAAAAGTTAATAGAGAAGGAGATAGATGGACGATTGGGGTAAGGAGTTCCATAGGCTTGGAGAGGCTCTGGAAAAGTCCTGGAGACGAGCATGGGAGGAGGTGATGAGAGAGCTACAGAGCAGGAGGTCTTGAGAAGAACGAAGAGAACGATTAGGTACCAGCTGGCATTTTTTTTTAACTTTTTGCAACAAATTTTGCATTCATACCATTTGCTAGCAAGGTAGAGTACTAAAACATCACTTTAACATTACTAAATGGGTTGATGTTGTGTCTATATTTTCCTCTATAGTAATCATTAGTGTTGCTCACGAATATTCGCATTGCGAATATTCGTTACGAATATTGCATATTCGAGTATTCGCGAATAAATCGAATATCGCGGTGAATATTCGCTATTGCGAATATTCGTATTTTTTCAAATTTATTTTTAAAACAGATCACATCCTAGTGATCTCCATCGACGTCTAAAAGCATTGCTGGTATGATTAGAGACCCTGGGCCGAGTAGCTGAGGCGATCCTTTTATGTTGCAGAATATTCGCAATGCGAATATTCGTATTACGAATATTCGCGAATGCGTTCTCTGCCCTTCTGTGTTTTGTGTATAAAAAAAAATAAAAAATAGCTTTAGTTTAGTCATATAAGTTTGTGTAAGTAGAGTTAGTGTTTAGTGCCTATTAGTTTAGTAATCCAGGAAATGATCTCCGTTTTCGCGTGTTGACGAGAATTTCGCAATCAATTTCTCAATCGCACTAGCGAAATTTCGCAATATTTTTTTGATAAAATATCACGAATATTCGATATTAACGAATATTCGCGAATATTCTTCTATATATTCGCGAAATATCGCGAAATCGAATATGGCGTATTCCGCTCATCACTATCATAATTATTCCCAGCTTCTACTTCAAGGGCCCCCTTAGTCCTTTCAACATGCAGGTACAAATTTTACTGGTGATCTTTAAAAAACCTGCAGTCAATTTATAAAAAATCCACTGTGTGAAAGTCAAAATCATTTGTACAGCCACCACAAATAATCACCGTAATTTGCTTAATATATTTAGTTCCTGTGATTGTTGGCTCCATCTAGTGGTCATAATGCGGTAATTTCCTCAAACGCCTCATACCACATTATCGCCACTAGATGGAGCTGATAATTTTAGGAAGCAAACCGATTAAGCAAATGATGGCAATTATTAGTGATGGCGGTGCAAAAGCTTCAAGCCTGCAATTTTAAAATAAATTAAACGCCTTTGTTTTGTAGTTTGTTATACATCGTGCATGCATTTTACAACTTCTTCCCTAATGGGACTATAACTTTAAAACTCCTGAAGAAAACTATAGCTGAAAAAATCATTACAGAATTTACCCTAAAGACAATGCACATTTTAAGCTCCTGGGAAAACAATGCTGCCAATGTGGAAAAATTAAAATAGGTCCTTACATGCAATATTTTACTACCAAACTATTTGGGAGAGAGAAAGTAGAAGGTGTCACGATTACGCCCGCCCGTGGCGACTAAATAACTGTGACGGGCATTATGTGAAGGGAGCTATATGAGGAACTATGGAATAAGGGGGAACTTCTACTGTTTATGTAAGACTGGCTGCGATACTTTTACAGCCCGCACAACCTTTGGCCACCACTAGAGGGAGACTCCACTCCAATCCAGCTGGCTGACCACCCACAGGCAGATACAAATCTTACATACAATCTGGTGCAGGCTAAGGGTTGGGAAACAATCTAGTAATTTCTACACACTTCTAGGGTTCCTCCAGCTATACTGTAAGCTTGAATCCCAGTGTTAATCACTCTTCCCACTGTCCCCACACCCACACACCAGACACACACTAAACGATAGCTTGCCACCACCCAACAGTTTGTCCGCAGACTGGTCTGCTGAGCCACCACACATACAGATCTCAGTCTGGCAGATCTGTTAGCTTACAATCTGCATGCAATCTGCCAACACACAGGGCAACTTGCATACCGATTGGCACGTAACATAGACTAAGCACTTAGGCACTAAAATACAATAACCTCTTCAGAGATATGAGTCCTAGCTTAGTACACAGAAATCACTTATTAATTTTATCATTTAATATCCCGAAAGTGGACAGCGTATACAAAGAAAACAGAGTTACCAAAAAGATACAAAAAATACAGAAAGACACAACTTGGCAATTTGCTATGAAAATAAAAAGGGATAAAATAGAAAATAAACTTTATCTAAGTCTATCCTTTAGCAGAAGCATACTAGAATATGGTACTCCCCAGTGTGGAGCTGGCTTCATGGAAGAACACTGTCAATATCTCAAGCTACCCCATTTATTGAGATATGGATGTGGGCTAGGCTTTAGCCCTTGGCCAATCAACTCTGGGGGGTGTTCCTGTCTCAGCCCACAAGAGGTTTTGTGTTCTGAAATTACCAGGGTCGAAATGACCCTGCGCATATTGCAGGGTCATGGATTGGATTTCCGGTACCAGCGCATTAATCCGATTGCAACCGTACCAATCACTACTTGGTCAGGCGCCATATAACAGGTTTGTGTATTTTTCTAGGATTCTACACCCGCTACAAATACAGATTGACATGTACTTGTAGCCTAACAGGTGTACAATCAAAAGGAATTATTTTCATCTCTCTGCCACTAATATTTTAGCTTTTATGAGAAATAAAATAAATTCCTCAGATTGTATGATATAAATCAATGTACCTAGACTGGCCGGAGCCTTGCGAACGCCCCCTGTGGAGCCTTGTAGCCGCAGTGGCTGGGAGCCCCGAAAGATGTCCGAAAGGTGCCAATCTATGATCACTGAAATGGAAACTTTTATTGGCATCTAGGTGTCAACTCTGGCCTAGAAACTGGTCCTGTCCTTTTCAAATGCTAATGAAAGAACATATGTGGCATGACTGATGATGCCTATTATATTTTTAATAACACAGAATTAAACTACATGTATCATTACACTATTTCTATAGATCACATCACATCTCATTAACCTCCTTGGCGGTATCCCCAAGCGTGACTCAGGGTGGTTTTTCCATGCTAGGATCGGTATCCCCAAATCACGCTCGGGGTAGATGTGCAGAGCGTGCAGCGGCGCGGCTTACCTTCTCGCTGAATCCACAGGCTTGGTTTACTTACCTTGTCCCTGGATCCAGCGATGCATTCCCGCTGTGTGAGCTAGCGGGTCATCGCTCGATTCACAGTGTCCCCGTGTGCCGCCGATCTCCGTTCCCTGCGACGTTACGACGCACGGGGGCGGAGAACGGCGCCAAATTAAAAAAAGTAAACAAACACATTACATACAGTATACTGTAATCTTATAGATTACAGTACTGTATGTAAAAAATACACACCACCCTTGTCCCTAGTGGTCTGCCCAGTGTCCTACATGATCTTTTATAAAATAAAAACTGTTCTTTCTGCCTGCAAACTGTAGATTGTCCATAGCAACCAAAAGTGTCCCTTTATGTCAAAAATGGTTTTAGAGCAGCTAGAAAACAGTGATAATAAATTATAATCACTTGCAGAATTGAGCGATAGTGATTTGTGGGGAAATTCGTCATAAAAAAACTAAAAGTAATGACAGCGACAATTCTGCAACTGAGCAAATTTCAGTGATTTTGAGTTGATTACATTATTGAATAATTTTTATTATAATTATATTATTATTTGTTATAATTATTTATAATTATTTATTACATTAAAATTTATAATTTTGTTTTTAAAAAACAAATCATACCCGGGATGCCTATAAGGCCTCGTACACACGATGAGATATGTCCGCTCAAACTTGTCCGACGGACAGTTTAGAGCGGACATGTCTCATCGG
The DNA here is from genome assembly GCA_029574335.1 of Rana kukunoris. Classification (NCBI taxonomy): domain Eukaryota; kingdom Metazoa; phylum Chordata; class Amphibia; order Anura; family Ranidae; genus Rana; species Rana kukunoris. The sequence goes on from CM056056.1 coordinate 122,657,175, forward strand.
ATTTTGGTCCGATGGCGTGTACACACCATCGGATTAAAATCCCCGCCGGCAGACAGCGCGGTGACGTGGCGGTGACGTTGACGCCGCCACGTCACCGCACCAGGAAGTAAAAAACTTCCACGCATGCGTCGCATTCATACGACGCTTGTGCGGGCAGATATGTCCGCTGGTTAGTGTACACGGCCTTAGACTCTTGTTTGGTCAAATTTAAATGAGTTATTCCTAAGAATTGCAGGCCTACAGTATAAAACGCAAAATGTTCTTGCAAATAATTGTACCGCTTTTGGTACGTAATTCCAGACAGAATCATACCACCAGGGAGGTTAAGAAAAAAGTATCTTACGCTTACGTTTATGTCACAGAAGGAATGACTAAATATGAGAACCACTGTAGAACAACATTGCCTAAACTTGTGGTATGTTGGTAGCTAGCTATCCACACTGCTTTTAAACAAGCATACACACCTCTAGAAGACATTGTTGGCTTAGGAAAGGGGTGCCCATCCTTGTGAAGAGTGAGGGTCACTTAAGCGACTTGGTAACCAGTCACGGGCCTCAATGATCGGAGCATGCAGATGACAGGGCCAAGTCCACTTCGCATATGCAGAGCTGATACAGACACAGCCGTTCTACTCTATGGGCCTTCCGATCCGCCCAGATGGAATGATTCCCCCTTCTGTTTTTTTTGTAGCAGATCGGATTAGAGGTAGGTGGGTGTAAATGGCCACACGTCCGTTTACATCTGTGGTTCAATAGGGGAACAGAGGGTCTGATTGGGTCAGACCAATCGTATCAAAAGCAGTCTAAGGCCACGTACACACGATCAGACATGTCTGATGAAACTTGTCCGTCGGACCATTTTCATCGGACCACGCTGAAGTGGTCTGTTGGTCTAATGTGCGTACACACCATCGGACCAAAATCCCATCGGACCAGAACGCGGTGACGTAGAACACAACGACGTGATGAAAAAACTAAGTTCAATGCTTCCAAGCATGCGTCGACTTGATTCTGAGCATGCACAGGTTTTTGGTCCGATGATTTTGTGTACTAACCATCAAACCTGTCCGATGGACAGGTTTCCAGCGGACAGGTTTTCAAGCATGTTTTGAAACTTTGGTCCGCTGGAAAAAGGTCCGATAGGCCGTACACACGATCGAACATGTCCGATGAAACTGGTCTGCGGACCAGTTTCAGCGGACATGTTCGATCGTGTGTACGCGGCCCTAGACTGCTTTCACACTGACACTTATCTGTGGCTTAGCTACACTTTACCATAGATTTCTATTATATCCTGCAGGGGTGGTGCACTTTCTGAAGAGCACCAAACCCCCAGGTAATAACAGAAGTCTATGGCTCACTGCAGGTAACTTGCAGGTGTTTGAAAGCAACCCAGTAACCACTGCAGAACAGATATGCCCATATATACACTGTGATTTTAAGAATAAACTGATCTTTATTAACAGTCTTCTATTCTGGTATCATCGGCTGTGGCTGTCCCAATAAATAAATAAAAACGAATTTCGGGAGTAACTAAATACATTTATTTTTCGGACGATAACGAAATTATGAAACAAAATATTTCAGTGTGCACATGTCTAATGAGCACATTTGATTTTTCATGTTCGTGTCCCATATAGTTTAATAGGGTTTGCATGTTCGGTAGAACTTTTTTGCCTGTTTGTGCTGCAAACCGAACCGAGGGGTGTTCGGCCCATCCGTACAACTTATCCACCAATCAGAAAGCTCCATTTGTTAGAATCGCAATTATGTTTAACTGGATTACAGCATTGCCTCTTCCTCTCTGTCGGACACGGAATGCAGATGAGCAGAGAATTACAAAAAGCTAGTACGCAGTGGCGGAATTTTCATAGTCGCAGCAGTCGCATGTGTGACTGGGCCCTGTAGTTCCACCAATTCAGGGGGGCCCGCCACCGCTCTTTTTTTTTTCCTTTGATGAAATCAGCCTGATGCACTTCTGGGACTTGAACAGTAGGCGGCAGGCCACACAAACACCCTGTGATTGGCCAAACAGGGTCATGTGCGGCCGCACGCTGTGGAATTCTGGGAATTGTAGTCATGAGCGAGCCTCGCATCATGACTGCAAGTCCTAGAATTCCACAGCGTGCGGCCGCACATGACCCTGTTCGGCCAATCAAAGGGCATTAGTATTTTGCGATCGCCCTGCAAATGAATCGACGGAGGCGGAAGCGTGACCGCTTGCTGGAGTTCTGCCTCTCTCCCTTTGCCTGGGTGTTTCTCAGTCTCATCTGTCCGCGCTCCTCCCCCAGCCATCCTCCTCTGACAACCCACCTCCTCTCTTCCTTTCTGTCAGCCCACCCCCCTTTGTCACCCACCTCCTCTGTCAGCCCACAGCCCACCCCTCCTCTATCAGCTCCCCTCTGTCAGCCCCACCCCATCTCAGCCCACTCCTCCTCTATCAGACCATCCCCCCTCTGTCAGTTCCCACCCCCTCTCAGCCCACACCCCCTCTGTCAGCCCCCACCCCCTCTCAACCCACCCCTCCTCTGTCAGCCCCCACCCCCTCTCAACCCACCCCTCCTCTATCAGCTCCCCTCTGTCAGCCCACCCCCCCTCTGTCAGCCCACCCCTCCTCTATCAGCTCCCCTCTGTCAGCCCACCCCCCCGTCAGCTCCCCTCTGTCAGCCTGCCTCCCTTCTGTCAGCCCACCCCTCCTCTGTCAGCCCACAGCCCACCCCTCCTTTATCAGCTCCCCTCTGTCAACCCACCCCCCTCTGTCAGCCCCCACCCACTCTCAGCCCACTCCTCCTCTCTCAGCCCACAGCCCACCCCTCCTCTATCAGCTCCCCTCTGTCAGCCCACCCCCCCTGTCAGCACCCCTCTTGTCAGCCCCCACCCCCTGTCAGCCCACCCTTCCTCTATCAGCTCTCCTCTGTCAGCCCACCCATCCCTCTGTCAGCTCCCCTGTGTCAGCCCCCCTCTCTCAGCCCACCCCTCCCTCTGTCAGCTCCCCTGTGTCAGCCCCCCTCTTTCAGCCCACCCCTCCTTCTGTCAGCTCCCCTGTGTCAGCCCCCCTCTCTCAGCCCACCCTTCCTCTATCAGCTCCCCTCTGTCAGCCCACCCCTCCCTCTGTCAGCCCACCCATCCCTCTGTCAGCTCCCCTGTGTCAGCCCCCCTCTCTCAGCCCACCCCTCCTCTATCAGCTCCCCTCTGTCAGCCCACTCCACCTTTGTCAGCTCCCCTCTGTCAGCCCATTCTCCCCTTCTGTCAGCTCGCCTTTGTCAGCCCACCCCCTCTTTCAGCTCCATTCTGTCAGCCCACCCCACCTTTGTCAGCCCCCACCCCCGCTTCTGTCAGCCCTACCCCTCTTCTGTCAGCCCACCCACCTCTGTCAGACAACCCTCTCTCTGTCAGCCACAGCAGAGAGCCAGGCCAGCCACCTGCAGCAGGGTGCATTGTGCAAGCCAGCCACCCACTCACTGACCCACAGCAAGCAGGGAGCCAGCCCAGCCACCTACCCACATCAGGGTGCACCATGCAAGCCAGCCACTGACCCACAGCAGGAAGCCAGGCCAGCCACCAACAGCAGGGTGCACTGTACCAGCCAGCCACCCACTGGCCCACAGCAGCGAGCCAGGCCAGTCGGCCACAGCAGGCTGCACCAATTCAGCCAGCCACCGACCCACCCACTGACCCACAGCAGAGAGCCAGGCCAGCCACCAACAGCAGGGTGCCAGGCAGCCACCCACAGAACCCAGCCACCCATGTTGACCCACCCAAAGCAGGGCCAGGGTGCCAGCCAGCCACCCACGGTGACCCACCCACACCAGGAAACCAGCCAGCCACAACAGGGTGCCAGCCAACCACCCACAGGAGCCAGCCATGGTGACCCACCCACAGCAGGGAGCCAGCCAGCCACCCACAGGAGCAAATCAGCCACTGTGACTATCCACAGCAGGATGCCAGCCAGCCACCCACGGTGACCCACCTACACCAGGGATTCAGCCAGCCACAGCAGGGTGCCGGCCAGCCACCAACAGGTGCCAGCTAGCCACCCACAGAAACCAGCCACAGAGGACGTGGGAGCCAGCCAGCCACAGAGGATGCGGGAGACAGCCAGCCACAGAGGATGCGGGAGACAGCCAGCCACAGAGGATGCGGGAGACAGCCAGCCACAGAGGATGCGGGAGCCAGCCACAGCTACAGCACCCAAAGTTAAGGTAAGCGTAGTGCTACAATTTTATTTCCACTTTGTGAGAGATTGGGGCAGGGGTGAGAGTCATGGCACAAAGAGGGTGTCCCATTAGACTCTGTGGTAGTCTCTAATGGAGCCTGGAGGGGACACTTTCTAACAGACTGTCCATGGGACACTGTTAGAAAAAGACCCCCCTCCAGGTCCCATTAGACTCTGTTGTTTTTTTTTTTCTAAAAGGTAGTACTTCGTACAAATTGAAGGGTCGGGTCTAGGGGTGGGTAACGATAGGGCCAGGAATGGGTCATGGGCAGGGCCTGACAGGGGGCCCTTGCTTTATTTGGTCTGGAGGCCCTGGGTGTTGTCAGTCCACCCTGGGCAGCAAGGCGCGCCAGGGAGTTGGGAACCACATTCCTGGAATGCACTCTTAAGGTACTGGATGCTGTAGCGACCGCTAGCTGGATACTGGAACCTGTAGATATTCCCCAGCACATCAAGTATCATCAATTTCATCCAAACATTTTTTTATTCAAAAAAGCTCACATCACAAAACAATGTAGTACAACGTTTCGGAGCCATGTAGGACCCCTTTGTCCTGTGTGGCTCTGAAAAGTTCCACTACATTGTTTTGTAATGTGAGCTTTCTTGAATATAAAAACGTTTGGACGAAATTGACGATCCTTGGTGTGCTGGGAAATATCCACATATGATATCTCACCCAACCTCCCCCCAATGGGCTCCTAAAAAAAATAAAAAAATAAAAAATAAAGTGGTAACAAATAATAAAAAAAAATACCGACACCAGTGTCGGTACTTTCAGGGTCCCAAAGGTCGCACTTGCAACCAACCTCTAGCATTCTGCCACCATTGGTGTGCCCCGACTCGTGGTCAGGGGGGCCCTTTATGGTTTCTTGCACCCAGGCCCTGAAGGTTCTAGTTACGCCTCTGCTAGTACGGATTATAGAATGAGGCATTTAAAAAAAAAAATAGGTATTTTAATTAAATCATAACAATGGGGATATTCTCTGTCTCAGGGTCCTTTCACACGTCCGTTCCGTTCGTCCACTCATTACAAGTCCGTTTACGGACTTGTAATGGGCCCCTATGGGAGCGGATCCGTTAGCGGATGATGCATCCGCTAACGTCCGCAAGATCCACATCCGTTTTTTCGGACGGAAGAATGTCCTATTTTTCTTCCGTCCGGCGGATCGGATCGGATGCAAACGGACAGACGGTCCGTTTCCATCCGATTTCCCATAGGGGATAGCGGAGGAGAGACAGGGCGGTCCCTGCATAGTGTGCGGGGACCGCCCTGTCCGCCCGACAGCTCAGCGGAGACCGTGTGAAAGGACCGCCCAAATATAATTTGTAGCATATATTTTTATCAGACCTCTATTGACTTTTACTTTACTTCATGCAAAAAGTAGCCCACTGAATATTACACAAAGGAAGCTAATGTAGGAAACATTTAGAGGACAATGCATCAGAATCAGCTTCTTGTTAATGTAGTCAGTTTAGTTATAACTCCAGCTGACGTGAGCCTGAGTTACGACTATTATATCCACATTAATCAGTAATGGACCTTTATAATTCATCTCATGCATGTTATCATAGGACAATTTTCCTCTACACAATTCAAGATTATACAGTGCAGGGAAAGTAAAATAATTAGAAGACCGTCACATACCCATTTATAGTTTCTAAACACCAAATACTGCTGCAAATACTAACTATCAAATCTCAAGATAAATAGTAAATATTAATAATGTGTGGCAGTTCAATTCACCTCTGCTGTAAATTAAATGACCCTGTTAGAGGCCCTAAATATTATAAATGGCAATAATGACATCTCCAGGACAAAATTAGTTATTGCACTACAATAAAAGTAAAACCAATAAAAAAAAAAAAAGTTAAATCGTTTTCAATATAAATTGTGTAATTATATAAAAAACAAAGAAAGCAGTTTAGGGCTTTGGTCAAAATTCCGGACCTAATTTAAAATAATGACCTAATTTATACTGTAATGTAGTCAGACACTTATGCATAGGCGTGCGCAGGGGGGCATGCCACCTTATTCATTATATTTGGTGCTGATTCTCCCTGCTGACCCCCCCCCCCCCCTGTTGGCTTCCCACCCTGCAGTGCTACTGGCTTCCCCCCTCTTCTCTCCACCGGCTGCTGCAGGGAATGTTTCAGGGTGGAGAGCGGGGGGATATGGGAAAACCCTAATCACTATTGTGCAGTGCCAATTTCCCCTACTGTCCATGCTACCCCCCCCGCAGTGTTGCTTGCTTTCCACCTTTTCTTCCTCCCCCCAGCTGCTGCGGGGGATGTTTTAGGATGGAGATGCAGGGGAAGGGGCGAGTAAATATGTAATTCACTGGCCCCTTCCTTTTCTAAATTAACACACTCGCTCACTGTGTACAGGCTACAGAGAAAGACATGTGTGTTTGAGCTTTGGGGTGCACACCCTAATGCAATAGGCTGCGCACACCTATGCACTTAATGACAGATACTCCAAAAACTAGAAACGGGGGGGCATAATTGATCAAATAATTTATTTTATACTTTGGGTCATCACATGGGACACATGGTTTACTAGGGTGGTGAATAAGCAGTTTTTCATGTAGTATAAGAGCTCTTTTTGACTGAGACCAATGAGTGGCTTGGAGGCATGATACCACCCCACGGTAATTGGCCAGTCAAACTTCTTAGTAGGTTACAATGGTAAAAAAAAAAGAAAAAAGTAGGTTACAATGGGGATATGAGAATTACTCTTTAACTGACACCAATTAGTGGCTTCGATGTATGACACCATACCACTGTAACTGGCCAATCAAATTGTTTGAGAGAAAGAGGTCTCCTTGGAGATAATGACCATTTATCTAATACCCCTATATCATTATAGGGACAGACTAAAAAAAATATTAGCAGATTAGTACTATTGGTGTATCCTTCTACCTTCTGCTCTCCTACAGAATTTTGAAATGCTTTCCATCTATAAGTATACACATACACTTACAGTATTTGCTTTGTCTTTCATAAGCAGTTTTCTATGCAGTTAAGAGAGCTCTTTTTGACTGAGACCAATGAGCGGCTTGGATGCTAGACACCATCCCACAGTAATTGGAAAGTCAAGATATGGACAGTTAAGATATTTTCAGCCCTTGAAGAGGAAACATCATCAAAATTGGTGAAATGCTTAGGACTTTGAAAATCAAGGGGAAATTATATGATATATGAAAAAGGAACGACAAAGCCTCATATTTTAAAGGTTAAATGCAAAGCCTTAATTAGAAAAAAAAAACACAGATGATTCCTTCTGTTGTGGGAAAACAAGTCAGCTAATAAGATCTTCTCCTCTAGGGAGAGAATGAAAATTAATATCCATTAATTCCGCTGGAGTATCTATAACAAAATCAGGAATATTAGGATTCTCAGCTCCACAGGGCAAGTAGTGGGAACTTTAAAACTCCTGTGAAGAGGAGGCACAATAAGCCATAAATCCAGAATTGGAGAATGAATACCTCCACTAGGGGACAGGCAGAGGAGTGAACTCAGCTGTCTGCATGGACATTGTGTATATACAGTATAGGTGGGGACCTGCTGTTATGAACAAAATATAAAGAAAATAATTCAAGTAACATAGTGCTGCCATCATAAGCACACGTTTCCAAATTATGAGCAAGCACGCATCCCAAGACTTCCAGTTCGGACTACATAAATGAAAATCCTGGAACATGGACTGATACTGAAATTCAGTGGATTGAACCTGCAACTGGTTACCTTCCAGCATAACAATTTAATGCAGAAATTTTAAGACATAACCACCTGTTAAAGCGCAACTCCGCTTTTGTTGAGAAAAAGCATTCCCCTCTGGGTGATCTATGTACGTTACAAGGATTATAACAACCTTTGGTGCAGTTTCCTACCTTTTGTTATTCTAAAGTAATCCCTTTGTGTTTGTCTGTGCCTCGGTACTAAGTGAGTCTAATAGGAGTGGTTTCATAACTGTAATGTGTGCAACTGCAGGGCTCTAATGAGGAAATCTGCTTGGCCTGCATCCCTTTAGACTTGTTCCTATTTAAAGTACCTCTCCAAAAATGACAGGTTTGTTGCAGGGGATGCCTGAAAAATGACTTTTATCTTAGGCAGACTTCTGTGAAAATTGGTGAGCCAATCACAGAAGCAGGTAATTATGTTTCTGAGGAGTAGTCAGTACACACCCTGTAAAGAACAACTCCAGGTAGCCATATTGCAATGTATTCTGACTCTGATTGTTGTGAAATGATTCATCCCTTGTGAGACCTCTATGCCTGGCCTGTGTAAGAAGATATAATCACTGAGGACAATCCTCATCAGATAGCTTGAACTCACCAATACCGTTTCCAACCATAGAGGTGCTTTTATCTGAAACAGCAGGTTACAGCAGATGACAGTATACAACAGATGAATAGATTGTGGTATTTATGAGGTCAAAAGATGATATTGTCTGTAGCTTACTATGCAGAATACATGTGCCCTGCTACATGTGGCCTGTTAGTTGCATCCATGACACATGAAATACGATCACAGCAAGAGGGGGTGGAGCATTACATACAAAGGAAGTGTGTCATAACATCAGGGAAAAGACATGGAAACAAGTGCATTACCACAAAAGGTCACTAGATGCCAGCATGTGAACTAAATATAAATGTCCATATAAAAAATGGTTCAAGGAAAACAATGTATATACATTCTATGCCCCATTGGGCATAGAATTTATATACAAACGGTATAAAAAAGTGTGAAAACCTGCTCACATTGGACTTGGAAAACTTACAGGATTTACCATATTTAGTATGATTCTATCAGTGCTTCTTGGCTGACTGGAGAGACTTCTAGGATTTAAAATATTCAACATAAATTTACCAGCAGTATTTAATAGTAGTAATTCTTCCAAAATCAAGCAAAAATTCTAGCAGAGAGAAAGGAGAAATCCATTGTCATTAGTGTGTAGTGCACCCCCTCCCCATAGGAGCCGCTGGTGAATAGGGATCCCCCACCCTGCACAGCCAGGTGCGCCAAAATTTCCACAGGCTCACAAGATAGGAAACAGTCCTTGCAGCTTTGTTTCGTTTTTTATTTAGGGGTTAATAACTTGGATGGGGACAGGGGTATTATGGGATTCTGAACCCCAGACGGGAAGACACCCCCCTCCCCCAGGTTAGGTTTAGGAGATATCCATGGTAGCTACAGGTAAGCGTTATTATAAGCTTACCTGTAGTTAAAAGTGGTTGTAAGGGGTTTACAATCACTTAAAACTAATATAGACCTACTGTATCTCTCATAGACTGGCATAGGGCCATCCAGATTGGTGAAACTATCTTACCCCTCTTCTCCCTCCAGGCATATCTCATCAAAGATTGGACAATTGCCCAACCGCTGTCTGCAAGGCACTAACCCCATCTTAGTGACGAGCTGCAGGGCAGGCAGCGGGTGACGGGCGGCAAACTGTGTTCCAGGTAGCTGCTCCTGTGTCCTCTCAGAGATGCTACAAGTCCCTTCTAGCCATCCAATAGTGTATTCTTTCAGCCAATCAGGTGATGGGTGTCAGACCCGCTTCCCGATTGGCCAGGGGGATGATCAGTGCAACTAGAAGTGATTAAACTAAGGATAGTGATAGCAGTTCACTGGCCCATCACAGCAGTTACATCATCTAGATCAGGGGTCTCCAAACTTCCTAAACAAAGGGCCAGTTTACTGCCCTTCAGACGTTATGAGGGCCAGACAGTGGTCAGTGAAAAGGTCTCAAAATCACTGGGAAAAAATAATGGCCGTTGTTTGTTTCAATGGGAGTAATTGTGCCTCATCATTGCTTTCATTGGGTCCCATTGGTATCATTAAGAGAAACCATGCCCCATTGTTGGTGTCATTGAGAGGAGAAGTGCCCCATTGTTGGTGTCATTGAGACAAACCATGCCCCATTTTTTGTGTCATTGGGAGGAAAAGTGCCCCAACACTGATGTCATTGGGCCCCATTGTTGCTGTCGTTGAGAGAAACCATGCCCCATTTTTGGTGTCATTGTAGGGAATTGTCACCCATCATTGGTGTCATTGGGAGGAATTGAGCCCCATCATTGGTCTCGTTGAGAGGAATTAAGCCCCATCATTGGTAGCATTGAGAGGAATTGTGTCCATCGCTGGTGTTAGTGGGAGGAATTATGCCCCAATGTTAGTATCAGTGGATGAAAGCAAGCAAAGGGCAAAGCAATCTGGCCCCCGGGCCGCAGTTTGGAGACCACTGATCTAGACACTGCACCAGCTATGGTTATTTTGATTCTGCCATTCTAAGCATGTACCCTTGGAGATAAACTCCCACAGACACCAGCTTATTTTGAATCCAGTCCCTTTAAACTAGAATTTAATTTGCTGTACTGACTCTGCATCTGTAGAGTTTAAGGAGCTTTGAAATGACTGTAATAAAGTTGTGTTTGGCACAGTAAATCTGAACCTATCAGAGGAATGAGCTTATATATCCAGTGCTAGCAAATGGACTGCATGCAAATCAGAGGGAATAAAAAAAAGTAGCGTTCGATTGAGCTGCGCTGACAGAGATCTGAAAAGGAGCATACGTACTTAGCACCTGCACACAAGGACAGCCCCATCCGTCATATGGAACCTTTACAGCAATTAGATTATGAAGGTAAGAAAGGAGCAAAGTTAGAAAACAAGAAATGAATACAATTTAGGGCAGACAGATGTTGTTAAACAGCTGGCACCAAGTCGTGTCACCAAAAAGATGCTTATGAATGCAAAACAGGCCTAACAAGAGCATCTGCTTTGAAATAAGAACAGCAAGTGCAAAAAAGGTTTAATGCAAGATTACATTCGATTTAACCAGCCATCGGTAGCTTGCGAAAATGTGTGGCTAAAGCTGTCAGACATACCTGCTAGCTAGTTCCTTACACATGGACCACCCCGAAGGTGATACGTCTTTGTTCTAATTCTCTACGCGTGGAATGCAAGATATCACAAGGCAGCCCTCCAGTGAAATTATAAATGTCACAGGGTTAAAAAGGAAATAAAAAGCTAGTGACATATGGCTATTTGTCCCATTGCCCTAGGCATTCTGGAAAATGGGATGGAGAAACCTTCAACGTCTCAGCATAGAGGACTACAAAAGGCTCCCTGTGGTTTCCAGTTTTGTAAAGGAATGAGTGAGAAAAAAATATTGTATATGTTTATGAATATGCAGGAGTTCATACGATACCTTCATATCCTATAGGGGAACAAGAGAATAACACAAGATCGAACATGCTGCTTTTAAGAAAAAGATTAAGATCATTTTTTTAATCATTTATAGAATGATTTTAGCGATGACATTTAAAATGGCATTTTAACACCCGAGATTTAATGTGGACCATTTTCCTACAAATAAATCCACACAACTAAAAGTATTATGCCGCGTACAGACGACCGTTTTTAATGTCATTGAAAAAACAGTTTTACTCAATGTGTGTCTTGTCAAGCCGGCCTTACATACACACGATCGTGAAAAAAAAAATGCTCGAGCAAAGTGCGGTGACGTACAACACGTACAACGGCACTATAAAGGGGAAATTCCATTTGAATGGCGCCACCCTTTGGGCTTGATTATGCAAATTTCATAACTTGCTTCTGAGTGTGCACGTTTTTTTTCCCGTCGTTAAAGCCAACACGTGACCATTTTTCACGACGTGAAAAACGACGACGTGAAAAACATCGAGAAAAAATAGAGCACGTTCTAAATTTTTAATGGCCATTTTTCACGTCGAGAAAAATGCTCTGGAGCCTACACATGATCGTTTTTAATGACCAATTAAAAAAATTGCATTTTTCTCGTCATGAAAATGGTCGTGTGTAGGCTGAAAAAATGAGGAGTCACATGACACAGGTCTTCGAGAGGGTTCACTATACTGCTCAAAAAATGAGGTCACAGGCAAGATTAGGGTCCACAATATTATAAATCAATTATCTCAAAATTCATTAAATGCCTCAAGCCAACATATAACCATTATTTTTATATATTTATGTCTCACTAGCAGGAAGATTAGACTGTACATGTACTTTGATGTATTTTGCTATTTTTTTTTTTTCCTTCAGAAAAGATTGTTAGAAAAGAATGAAATTGCCAGAAAAAAATATATATATATATTAGTATGTTTAGCGTTAGTCCTACCCTGCATATGACTTTTTTTGCCATGTCCCATTTTCCTTCACTTCCAATCTGCAATGTGTCTGTGTCTTGAGAAAAAAAAGCAGATACATGCAGTGTAGAAAGCCAATGGGCACCTGCATACTCTAATGCCCTGTACACACGATCGGAATTTCGGATGCGATAAAATCCGATGCAATTTTCGGTCGGAATTCCGTTCAAGCTGTCTTGCATACAGTACACACTGTCAGACCTAATTCCGACCATCCAAAACGCGGTGACATAAAACACTACGACGAGCCGGGAAAAATGAAGTTCAATGCTTCCGAGCATGCGTCGCCTTGATTCTGAGCATGCATGTTTTTTTCTCCATCAGAGTTCCACACAGACCATCGGAATTGTTTCTAAATTCCGACGCAAAAAAGTCAGATGGGGCCCTCACACAGTCGGAATATGCAACGAAAAAAATCTGTCTGACTTTTTCCATTGGAAATTCAGATTGTGTGTACAAGGCATAAGTTCACAAACAAACTTTTGCTCAAATGGAGATCTGCTTCTGAATTTGGCTGCATATTTTGTATGATAGCTGCATTAAAGTATGGATATTAATATGGGTTGTGCCACTACATAGATGGCGGAAAACAATGGACGACCAATAAATGTTATTGTGACATTATTTACAAGTTTTCGAGTTTTTGCATCTTATCAGGCCTTAAAAAATTTATTTTAACAAGGTAATTTTTGCAGATCAAATTGCCTTGTATTTTGAAATATGCATAATAATTAAACAATAATGATGTTGATTGTAAAATAAAAAGAGATTGATCTGCATTACTACAGACATAAAGCAAATCAAGCCCATTTATAAAAGGTGTGAAAAAGGAAGTACAATAAAAAAAAAATGGAACAGTTGCCCACTGGCACCAAAAAAAATCTTGTTTAAATTGTTATAAAATGAAAAGTTAAACCTGGTTGGCAGGTAAAGTGGTTGTTAAGTCACTCTAACATATATGCACCATCATCACTGTCTCCTATTTTAGTGTCCCCCTTTGTGTGTGATTTATAAAAAAAAATGCTATAAATACCCCATTTAAGAGCGGCGATCCATAATCACATGACCGGCCAGCTCTCTCCCTTCTTCCTCTGACAGATGCAGTGGGAGGGGCTGAGATGCCCCAACTGTCAGTTGGGAGGGGAAGAGGAGAGATCCGGTCAGTCATGTGATCGCCGCTCTTAAATTGGGTATTTACAGCATTTTTTATTATAAATAACACACAGAGAGGGATACTCTACAATAGAAGACAGTGCTGAGGGTGCATAAATGTTGCAGTTATGGAAGCAGCAGGAGGGGGGCACTGTCACGAGCTGACAGGCAGGGAGGGGAGGGGGGAAGAGGACACAGGAGCACAAAGGAGATGGATAGCAGGGCTGTGGATGAAGGATAAATTGACCATGGTATCAGGGCTCATCAGCCATGATACACTGTGGCCAGTTTACAGGGGGGAGTGCAGAAACTGTTTTTTTAGGTGCTACAGGGGGCCAAATGACTCAGCACAAGCATTGTGTCATATAACATGCTTTAACCACTTCAGCCCTGGAAGGATTTGCTATAATACATATCCAAAAAAGAAAAAAAAACACACTTATTCATCAGTTTAGGCCGATATATATTCTATATATTTTCGGTAAAAAAAAAAAAAAAAATTGCAATACGTGTATATTGACTGGTTTGCGCAAAGTTATCTTGTCTTAAAACTATGGGATAGATTTAGGGACTTTTATGTGTTTTAACTGTAGCGGGGGATGGGCTCACTGGGACATGACAAAGATCACTGTTCCCAATCACTGGGAACAGACGATCTGACATGTCCCCTGTCAGAAAAGGGATTCGCCTTGTGTACACTGGCAGATGCCCATTCTAAATCTGTTATAGGCACTAACATGGCATAATAGTGTAATAAAGGCATTAGTGATATTCAATGCAAGTGAAATGCACCTGAAAAAATAAGTTTCATTTGCTCATCAACGCAAGCCCAAAGCCCATTGATAACTGCCCTTAAAAGTGACATACTGTCAGGGGTTCTTTTCAGCAGGAATGCAAGGGAACGCAGTTCTGGCACCTCTAGCAATGAATGTATGTAATGGCAAGAATTGCTGGGGTGTGCTGGAGGGTCTATTGGTACTTGCTGCTGGGAGATCTATTTTTGCATGGAGGTCTCTTGTTACTGGGTAGATCTATTGTTGCTAGTGGGTGGGTCTTATGTTTCTATGGGGGAGCCATTGTTGCTGGGAGAGATCTACTGTTGAGGTAGAGGTCTATTGCTGCTGCCTCCTGGTGGTTCTATTGATGCAGTCTGCTGGGACATCTATTGTTGCTTCCGGGGGTCTATCGTTGCTGGGGTTGTATTTTGCTATGGGGGTCTTCTATTGTGTGGGGGCTCTATTTTTGCTGGGGTTAGGGCTATTATTGCTGGGGGGGTCTACTGTTGCTGGGGTAGGGTCTATTGTTACTCACTGCAGGGGATCTATTTTACTGTCTTTCTTTGTTATCATTAACCTCCTTAGAGGTGATCCCGAGTGTGACTTTTTTTATGCTATTATCGGTAACCCCGAGTCATGCTCGGGGTAGCTGTGCAGAGCCTGCAGCGGCGCGGCTTACCTTCGCATGGCGATCTAGCGATGATCTCTCATTACTGTGATCGCCGCCGTTGGTCATCTGACTTCCTGGTTCCGGTCCCTGCAGCAGCAATGGTGCATGGGAGCGGAACTGGGAGGGAAATTCAAATGTATGCACAACACAAACACATACAAAGGAGGTGATACAATGTAATCTGAGAAGATTACACTGTATCACCTTGCAGTCTGACACAGTGCCCTTTTTCAGTGCCCCTTGCCATTGTCATTGTGTGACATAAAAACTTTTTGAAAATGGCATAAAAAAATTGTACCGCTTTTGGTACAAAATTCCAGACAGAATTATACCGCCAGGGAGGTTAACAAATTCCTTGCAAATCATTTAGTAGCAACCATATGTAGTAGAACCATTACATATGTAGGGGTGATTAGGTGGAAGGGAACTGGTCTATTGTACAAAATTATCTCAGCATTTGGAGGCCTTCAATTTGTTTTTTTAACTCTCTCCATGCACATGAATGTAGCTAAGCCTTACCAAGGCACAGTCACAATGCTCATTCACAGTGATACCATCACAAATTGTACAAAAAACAAGTTTCACACATCCCTGTACTACACAGAAGGGATCCGCTGCTTTTTGCTAAACTTGTGTTTTTTTGGCAATTACGTGCCTGTCTACTCTGCACAATCACTCCTACATTCCCCCCACTGCCTGTAAGAAATAACGCATCATACATGCAAAGATCAGCAGGTCTCTGTAGCTGATCAGCGGGTACAAATTCTTTAATCATTATAAAAGTGAAAGGCCTAAACAGAAACCTATAGTCTGCGTTCACCAGAATCCTCATATTAAATATTCAAAAGTCTCCCGAAAATCCCTGAGGCAGTTTACAGAACATGCTGAAAAATTTCTTTATTTAAATGCTTTGCCAGCTTGACCTCTTGGCAAAGGCAGTCAATCTGTCCCCTGCAGTGTATACAAAATTATTTATATCCCAGTTAGAATACTGCCCTACTAAATAAGATTCCTTCACTAGTTAGGAGCTATTCTGAACAGTTCACAGCTTTTCAATCCATGTTTACCTTTCATTGATTAATAGATCATTCCTTTGTTGTACCTGAGCAGTAATCTTCATTTTCATTGAAAGCAAGGGTTTTAACGAAGGGTCTAGTGAAGCATAGAGTTATGCTTTAGTTAAGAATTATG
Organism: Rana kukunoris; assembly: GCA_029574335.1. Lineage (NCBI taxonomy): Eukaryota > Metazoa > Chordata > Amphibia > Anura > Ranidae > Rana > Rana kukunoris. Next base: position 122,673,365 of record CM056056.1, read on the forward strand.
CTTTAAATATTATCAGTGTATAACCTTTAGTTAAGATGATGCTTAGAGGATTGGTGCACAAGAAGTACAGAATAACAAGTATTTCTGGGAAAAGAGAAGGACCAATTTAAGAATAAACATTTCAGGGGAAAACCGATAGTGAAGATGATATATTATATTTTATGCCGCGTACACATGATCGGAAATTCTGACCATGTGTGGGCCCCATCTGACTTTTTTCCATCAGTGTTTAGAAATAAAACATGTTTTATTTTTTCCAATGGAAAAAAAAAACCATGGGAAATTCCTATAGTCTGTGTGCAACTCCAACAGAGAAACAACCTATGCATGCTCAGAATCAAGTCGACGCATGCTCGGAAGCATTGAACTTATTTTTTCTCGGCTCGTCTAAGTGTTTTACGTCACCAGGCTTTGGACGGTCGGAATTTGGTCTGACAGTGTGTATGCAAGACAGCTTGAACAGAATTTCGACGGAAAATTCCATTGGATTTTATCGCATCGGAAATTCCGATCATGTGTACAGGGCATTAGAGTATGCAGGTGCCCATTGGCTTTCTACACTGCATGTATCTGCTTTTTTTTCTCAAGACGCAGAAACCATTGCGTATTGGAAGTGAAGGGAAATCGCCCCAATGGCACATGGCAAAAAAAGTCATATGCAGGGTAGGACTAACACTAAACATACTAATATTTTTTGGCAATTTCACCCTTTTCTAACAATCTTTTCTGAAGGTAAAAAACGGAATTCCGATGAAAAATTCCATCGGATTTTAGCCCATCGGAAATTCTGATCGTGTGTATGAGGCATTAGTGGTCAGTAGGGCCAAAGTTCTGTTGAAAATATGTATTCTTTCCAGGATGATGATTACCAATATTCAGCTGCAAGCGTTAAACATGCCTCATAAATTATGCAGATGTAAGTAAATAAATATATACGCTGCGTATTCCAAAATTGCACACTATACCAATGTGAGAAGTCTATACACATAAACGTGAAAATCCTCCAGTAGTGAAAACAAAAATCTCAAATAACTGTAGACAATGATAATAGTGTATCACAATAAACATATAAAATACCATCTAAAATATAAAATATTAATACAATATATAACATGCCGTGGTGTTCTTCACTCTGGTTACTCCCCTTAGGTATTCTATGCTCACCTCAGAGCATGTGACTTTGCAATTAAGTGCAGTCTATACACGCCTATGAACCACCTCTGGGCTCTTGTAGTTATACCGGAATCCTGGCCTCGTCAGTATGGTACCTCGGTAAGTGTATGGAATAAAAATTTGATAGTGTAATATAGTTTTAACGATTATACAAAAAGCAGTATAAAAAAAACATCTGGGGTACTCACATTGATCAGGTGCGCCAATGCACTGCTCTTTATCGTGTAAAACACGGGTAAAATACCAGACTGGTATTGGGTTGGTATCTGGTTCCTCTGTGACAGATCACCAGGGGGGGGGGGACAGGACGGCACGTTTGCACAGGTGATCTGTCACAGAGGAACCACATACCATCCCGATACCAGTCCGGTATTTTACCCATGTTTTACCCTATATAGAGCGGTGCACTAGCGCACCTGATCAATGTGAGTAGCCAGATGTTTTTGTTTTTTTCTTTTTGTATAATAAATTCTTAAAACTACTGTTGTCCCGATACCACTTTTTTAGGACCGAGTACAAGTACCAATACTTTTTTTATTGTACTCGCCGATACCGAATACCGATACTTTTTTTTTAAATGTCATGTGACAGTTTTCAAACCACAATACAGACTAAGGATATTTTCTTTAGAATTATGAAGAAGTCTAACTCAAGACATTATAAAAGAATAAAAATGAGTAAAAATGAATAAAAATGTTTTATTTTCTTGTCACGCAGTAGTAAAAAACTCAAAGAATTTTCACAGAACATGTTGATAAATACAAAAAAAGTATTCGGCCAGGCATCGGGAGCATTTGTGCGAGTACAAGTACTCCTGCAAATACTTGGTATCGGTCCCGATACTGATACTAGTATCGGTATCGGGACAACCCTACTTAAAACTATATTACACTATCAAGTCTTTATTCCATACACTTACCGAGGTACCATACTGACGAGGCCAGGATTCCAGTATAACTACAAGAGCCCAGAGGTGGTTCATAGGTGTGTATTGACTGCACTTAATTACAAAGTCACACGCTCTGAGGTGAGCATAAAAATACCTAAGGGGAGCACCAGAGTGAGGAACACCACAGCATGTTCTGGATTACTTAGCCGGTTTTAAAATCGCATGAACTTTATTACACCTGGATAGACTCATTTGGATATCATACACATGCACAGGAGCACTTTATTCGATCAACACAGCAATGCAATATTGATAACCTATACTTGATTGGATGCTACACACATGCACAGTGGCACTTTTTTTATGTATTCATCAGTGGGTCACTGATAATAATCCCACTTATAAATGTCATGTATTGGTTATTAACCACTTTTTCTGAACAATATCACTTTCATCATTGTTTACAGGCATACCCCACTTTTAAGTACACAATGGGACCAGAGCATGTATGTAAAACGAAAATGTACTTAAAGTGAAACAATTCCTTTTTTCACTTCTAGGGTGTAGTGCGGGGTCAGGGACTGTAGTGGGGTGTCTTGAGCTGTAATTGAGGTATCAGGGGCTGTAGTGGAGGTGTCAGGGGCACACTGGAACAGGGCAGGCTATGCTCTCGGAGCTTCAGCTCCTTCTACCACGGCTGCAAAATGTCTGTACAGTACTTGTAAGGCACTTTACATACACTCGCAGGTATGTCCTTACATGCGAGTGTATGTAAAGTAAGTGTACTTAAAGCGGGGTATGCCTGTATGCTTTTATATATATATTTTATATGTTTATTGTGATACACTATTGTTATTGTCTACAGTTAGTTGAGACGGTTGTTTTCACTACTGGAGGATTTTCACGTTTATGTGCATACATTTCTCACATTGGTATAGTGTACAATTTTAGAAAGTGCAGCGTATATATATATTTATTCATTATAAGTGCATTTACATTTGAATTGGTGTAGAAAATATTACAGCTGTCCAGCCAAAGGTCTGGCTCTGGCTTATCTCAATATATATTGCAACAATTATTCTAATTATTCGTGTGCCAGCCAATTGGGGGACCATAACCATTTTATTAATAGTACTTAGCAGTGTTCTAGTTTTGAATATTTCATTTTATTAGGAAATAACTTTTTCTTATACAAATGTTTTCATTATTTGTCTTGCATAGGTGGACAGATTTATTGTCCAACTCTGGCAGGTAGCACCAACTAAAGTGTCAAACCTTTAGTGAAGTGGAATGCACTTGATTGAAAACCTGTAGAACAGCATGAAAATACCATGAAAATCTTAAGTATACTGTAGAATTCCTTATTTTATTACTGGTATTAATATACAGTAATGCTGTTCATTTTTGCAATGCTTCACATACTATTCTTTCACAGGATTCCCTGCCCTCAAGGATCTCACATTCACGAATACTGGGACCATTAAAGAAGAGCCAATTTTGACAAGTTCCTGTAATATAAAAACGGCACAGGAAGCTTAGTTAATGCCCCAGTATGTAGGTAGTTCCAATAATAAAAAGGAAAATATGCATTAATATTAAAATTAGCTGGCAACAATCTCACCCACTTTCAATGGGATTATAAGGATTACTGATAAAACATACATATTTCAGAGTAAAATCAGGGCTTTTGGTCAAGGCTGGCCAAGATGTCAGGAAATTAAGTTGTATTCAGAAAGAGAGATGTCTTTGAACTTCAGTGGTCGTTGCTTAGAACAAAGATCATAACTCTATAGCAGACACGTACCTAGCACTCCTTTGGTGGGTTCACTTTTAATAAGACATAAACTTGTTAAAGAAGACAGCAGAGTTCAACATTTCAGGGGAAAAGTCCTGAGAGATTTACAACTCCAGAAAATGAAAATGGTTTTCAGCTAACTTTTATTCGTTTTTTTTTTTTTTCCTACTTCAAAATCAAGATAAAATGAAAAGGCTGAAAAGGAGAAAGGAGACTCGGGTACAATTCTATCACAGACTGTGGCACACACTTTTGCACTGGTACCTTTTGCCTGCAGGCAATGATAAAGTTGCTGATTAAATTTTAAAATGACTGTCTTTGAAGCCAAGAAGAACGATAGCAGTGGTTGATATAATATTAAACCAAACCACTGTGTTTTTCACAGAACTATGACAGAGCATGTAACTTGGAAAAAGAAAAAATTGTAGCGAATAAAAAAAGAGGAAATGGTAGTCAGGGTAATCAATTTATAATATGAGATGAACACAGAAGAGGCACCAAAAATGTGAAAAAATAAATAAATCTTTTGGTGCAGCTTGTTAGCCAGGGGGGAACCAATTAAAACCTGTTTCTAACATGTACACTGCATTATACACTTCCAAATTACCTTACCTTGTAATGATGGATGTTGTGGCTGAAGTTTGTGGTGTTATGGCTGATCGATTCTACTATTTCCATGTATTCATTCACCTAACTTGTCCCTATTCTCAAGGGTACAGGTTAACTTATTGGTCCTGGTCACAATCCATGGCTCACCATTTCCTCTGCGTTGCATCACAAATGTGGGAGTGCTAATGTGATGAAAGACTGCATCTGTTCATTGCTCAGTCTGGTTGTGGTTGTGTCAAATCTCATTACCATTTAGCTCTTACCTGCAGAGCAGTAGACTGAGAGGCCAAGGGATTGTTGGATATGTAGTTTCTTCACAGGAATTTTCAGTTTATAGACTAGAGACAGAGGTCATGCATTAACCTGTGCAGTGGCATGCTTCATGTTTAAACACAAACATAAACTTCTGACACCAGAAAGTGCACATTTACTTTACTATATGTAGCGCTACCCCTGTAAGGGCCACTAGATGTTGCTTCTCCTCTTTTGCTGCCCTGACCTTTGCTTCCCAGCCTAACAATCTAGGTTCTGACATAATGTATACCCTTTAAACAAACCACAGACACAATGTAACCGTAATTCAACAGACTTTTGTATTGGCAACACAAATTGTGAGCTCAACAAGAGGTGTCAGTTGGCCAAACCCTGGGGCAGCATTCAAGATTGGTCAAGTTGGACACACAGTAATTATGTACAGAATGACAACAGTTAGTTATATAATTGAATATAATTGAATATAATTGAATTGAATATGTACAATGGTAGACACTGAATCTATAAATTGGCCCAGACAAATCAAAGGTGGAGAGGTGACTGTAGGGAATCACTCCTCTAAAAGGGCAAGCAGTATTTCAGCCAGCTCACACCCTGCAAATGATGGGATACGAAGAGTAGTCCATGTGTCAGGTCTTCACTGAGACGTTGGAGCTTGACATAAGTGCATAATATTACTTAAAAGCATAACTAAACATAAAAAACAGGCCTTTTTTAAAACAACCTACTGAACTGGCCAGAACCATATCTGGAGGTTGTCTATTCCACATTTTCACAGCTGTCAGGGATCAGATAGGAGACTGATTTGATGAGGTCGGCCTCTCTTATATCTCCTGTCCTGGCTCCACTGAAAATGAAACAGAGGAAGCCAAGGGACAAGAGGGACACGAGTGTCTGAAGAGGATGGTCCCAGATGGACTGCTTGCCAGGATTTAGTGGTCCGGAGTAAGCAGCAGTGTGCAGAGCAGGAACAGAAGGTAACCAGGCAGGTAAGCAAGGTTTAACAGAATTATGGGACATAGACAGGAGCAGGGTCTCAGGTATAGCCAGGTTTGTCAGCAGGCGGGCAGCAAGGTACCAACACTTAAACAGAGCCAAAGTCAGGAGCCGAGCCGGATCAGGAGCTCCTGATGGAACACAAGCCAAGGTCAAGAGCAAGCCAGGTCATTAACATACAGGGTCAGAACAGATACAGGACACAGGACACAGCTGAAGATCAGTCAGCAAAGAAAAGGAGTCAGGACTCCCCTTAAATAGGCCATCTGGCACCAAGGGTAATTAAGCCGTGTATGTGCATGCGCATGATCGTGGCTGCTGGGGCGCATGCGCGCACCTGTTTGCCATTCTGTGGCAAAGACTATGCGCTTACGCACACCTACTGTATGTGCAAAGCATCTCACAGGAATTCCCTGACAACGCCTCTTACTGTGAAGAAACCTTTCCGTATTTGGAGATGAAATCTTTTCCTATAGACGTAAAGAGTGCCCCCTTATCCTCTGTGTTGACCGCAAAGTGAATAACTCAACAACAAGTTCACTATATGGACCCCTTATGTATTTGTACATGTTGATCATATCCCACCTTAATCTCCTCTCAAGAGTAAATAAATCCAGTTCCTCTAATCTTTTCTCATAGCTGAGTTCCTCCATGCCTCTTATCAGTTTGGTTGCCCTTCTCTGCACTTTCTCCAGTTCCCCGATATCCTTTTTGAAAACTGGTGCCCAAAACTGAACTGAATATTTGAACAGGTGCAAAATGATATCTCTCTCTCTCTCTGGAGTCCATACCTCTCTTAATACTATAAATTACTTTGCCCACTTTGTAGACAGCTTGTGCATTGATTATTATACTATTATTGAGTTTATGATCCACCAGAATGCCCAGATCCTTCTCCAGACCCTTCTCCACTATGGATTCCCCCAGTTGTACGATGCATGCATATTCTTAGCCCTCAAGTGCATATCTTTACATTTATCAACATTAAACCTCAGATGCACCAGTTTGATATAAAACATGTGAAAAGCTCCTGCAAATGCACCCCGAATTTACTGGAATATTAACATTGCAATAGCTATATAGAAACACATAGCATAGCTAAGAACAATTAACCAACATAGGTAATAAAAAGAGTAAAGGAACAAGTTTACCTAGAAAATAAACCCAAACCTCCATAAATCTGAATGTCAGGCAAACAGTTAAAAACAAATACATAGACTCACCAGCCGCTTTATTAGTTACACCTTGCTAATACCGGATTGGACCTCCTTTTGCCATCAGAACTGCCTCAGGTCACGTACACATGATCAAATTTATCTGTTGAAACCGGTCCAACGGACCGTTTCAGCAGACAAATCCGATCATGTGTACAGGCGAGCAGACAGGTTTTTCCAGCAGACAAGTTTTAAAGCATGCTTTAAAACTTGTCTGCTGGAAACCCGTCCGTCCGACATGCCCGCTGGTTAGTACGCCTAACCAGCGGACAAAAATCTCCCGCATGTGCCGAATGGATTCGACGCATGCATGGAAGTATTTTACTTCCTGGAGTGGTGACGTGGTGGCTTCAACGTTACCGCCACGTCTCCGCGCTGTCTGTCCGCAGGGATTTTGGTTTGATCGTGTGTACATGGATCAAACCAAAATAGCCCAGCAGACATATCTAATGAAAACGGTCTGACAGACCGTTTTCATCGGATAAATCTCATGGTGTGTACGCGGCCTCAAAGAAAAGACTCCACCTGATATCACTGTCCTGACAGTGGGAGAATACAAGTAAAATAATCAAAGATCAAGTAATAATCAGATTATTACAAATGGTAACTGGTTCTTTTTAGGGACAGACGTGTTTAAAAAAAATAAAACAAAAGTAATAATGTGTAGTAGTACTGTGCCAAACATTTTATAAAAGGTCATAAACATTTAAGAAGATAAAACTATAGGTTAGTCAGTAGCATGAATCCAAATAGTGTCAAAATGAGATATAAATGAAGTCAAAATACCAACACTATTCCCCCAGTTGAATTGTTTTCTTTTACTTGTAAAAGCAATGATTGCATAATTTCCCATAACATAAAAAATAAATCTGACCTACTTTAAATATTTCACTTTTATGACAAGCTCTGGGCATGCTACAGCTCATCCCTTTCAAAATTACACTGTAAAATAGTACATTAACTTGCATTTGCATTTCCATGAGTTGCAGAAAGTACAGAAGGTCAAGACCGAATAAACTGCCCAGATGCAAATCAGTGTGATAGATATTGTATTTATATTGAAAATGGGCACATGCACGCAGGAAATTCCAGTGAGACAAACAAGTTTAGCAGAGCTTAATTTGCTTGGAAGAGAATGGTGCTTGGATGGTCACGCAATGCTGAACTGTCATTCAGGCAGATACAAAGATGATAAGTAAAAAAATACCACAAACCTTGTGCACATTTAGTAATAATGATGATTACCATGATGATGGTGATCTTGTTAGCAAAGTCATAAGTGTGTTGTATAAAGACCAATATCCACATCTGCTTGGCATTAGTCTTTATAGGAAAGAACTTCTCTCTAACATAAAAAAAAAGGGATCCAAGTAAATGATTATAAGGGCAATTCAGTAATTATCCCTATGTGTTTCTTGTATTACAATTACAGAAAGTTAAAAGTATAATGTTATATTATTTTAAAAGAGAGATAGATATATAGAGATAGAGATACTGGGCCAGATCCACAGTGCCAGTACGCCGGTGTATCTACTGATATACCGGCGTACTTTCAAATTACCCGCGTCGTATCATTAGTTTGAATCCTCAAACCATGATACGACGGCTTCGGGCTGTGATCCGACAGGCTTACGTCTTCATACGCCTTCGGATCGTAGGTGCAATATTTCTGCGCCCGCTGGGTGGAGTTCACGTCGTTTTCCGTGTTGGGTATGCAAATGAGCTTTTTACGGCGATCCACGAAGGTACGAGCGGCCGTAGCATTCTCTTACGTTGTCGCTAGTCGGCTTTTTCCGGCGTATAGTTAAAGCTGCTATTATGCGGTCTATAGTTAGACTTGCCATGTTAAGTATGGCCGTCGTGCCCGCGTCGAAATTTCAATTTTTTTTTTTTTGCATAAGTCGTCCGTGAATAGGAATGTACGTAATTTACACTAGTAAAAAAAAAAAAGACGTTTCGACGTAATTTTGCGCAATGCACGGCGGAAAATTTCTGAATGGAGCATGCGCAGTTCGATCGCCGCGGGGACGCGCTTATTTAAATGATTCACGCCCCCTACCCGCCGATTTGAATTCCGCCGCTAGAAATACACTACGCAGCCATAACTTACGACACAAAATCTTCCAGGATTCGACTTAGAGCCGCTAGGTAAGATATGGCAGCGTAGTGTATCTCTGATACACTGCGCCGGGGCAATTGTATGTGAATCTGGCCCATTAAAATATATATATATATATATATATATATATATATATATATATATATATACACACACACACACATATACACATATAGGGCCAGATTCAGGTAGATGGGCGAATCTTTAAGTTGGAGTAACGTTTCTCATTTACGTTACTCCGGGGAAATTTTAGGAGCAAGTACTGTATTCACATAGCACTTGCTCCTAAAGTTGCGGCGGCGTATCGAAAATGAGCCAGCGGAATTCAAATTGGGCGGGTATGGGGCGTGTATTATTTAAACTAAGCGCGATCCAGCGGTGAACGTACTGCGCATGCGTCGACTGTCAATGCATCCCAGTGCGCATGCTCCAAATTCTGTCAGTGAACGTCAATGACGTCAAATCCCCATTCATGGACGTTTTACGCAAGCGACGCAAATTTTTATTTTTTCGACGCGATGACGACGGCTATACATAGAATACTCCACCTAAGGGGCATGTATTTATTTACACCGCGTATCTCTTACGGAAACGTCGGAAAGTCACTGCGTCGCGCCCGAATACGATCGTGAATTGCCGATTCCCGCTGATTAACATATTTTTTCGCGTTAATCAGCGGGAACGCCCCCAGCGCCATTTTTAAATTAAAGTTGCGATGCGATGGCGAAATTCAATTACGCCGCTCGCATCGGAAATCCAACCCGGCGTTTCTTGTTACAGAAAACAGAAACGCCGGCTTAAAGTAACAGTTAGGCTGGAGTATCAGTGATACTCCAGCCTAACTCTCACTTTGAGCCGGAGTTTCTGTTTTCAGTAAGCAGAAAACAAGAAACGCCGGGTTGGAGTTCCTATACGAGCGGCGTAATTGTATTTCGCCGTCGTATCGGAACTGCAATTTTAAAAATGGCGCTCGGGGCGTTCCCGCTGATTAACGCCGAGAATATGTTAATCAGCGAGAATCTGCAATTCACGATCGTATTCGGGCGCGACGCAGTGACTTTCCGACGTTTCCGTAAGAGATACGCGGCGTAAAGAAAAACCAGCCCCCTAGTGGAGTATCCTATGTTAAGTATGGCCGTCGTCATCGCGTCGAATTTAAAAAAAATGGCGTCGTTTGCGTAAAACGTCCGTGAATGGGGATCGACGTCATTGACGCTCACTGACAGAATTTGGAGCATGTGCACTGACAGTCGACGCATGCGCAGTACATTCGCCGCGCGATCGCGCCTAGTTTAAATAATACACGCCCCCTACCCGCCCAATTTGAATTCCGCCAGCTCATTTTCGCTACGCCGCCGCAACTTTAGGAGCAAGTGCTTTGTGAATACAGTACTTGCTCCTAAATTTTCGGAGGAGTAACGTAAATGAGAAACATTACTCCAAAATAAAGATTCGCCCATCTACCTGAATCTGGCCCATAATGTTTCTTCTAATAACAAAATTACAAAAATGTAAAGGACACGGACGGATTTTCAGAGTACACTGAGTAAGCTAAAGAGAACTCAAAATCTATTTACTTTTTCTGACACTATTTACATGTAACAAATCTGTATTTTTTGCTATAAAATTAGTTAGAAAACCCAAACATATTTTTTTAAGCAGGCCCTAGAAAATAAAATAGTGGGTTTTGCAATTTATGTCACACAGTATTTGCACAGCGGTTTTTCAAACACAATTTTTTTGGGGAAAAAATATACTTTAAATTTTAATGCAAAAAAAAAACACACACATAATCTAATTTTTTGGTAATATACTGTATAAAAGATAATGTTACGCCGAGCAAATAGATACCAAACATGTCATGCTTTAAAATTGCGCATGCCCATGCAAATTATGTCGATTTTACTATCCATAGACAGTTTAAAAGTCTTTACAGGTTACCACTTTAGATTTACAAAGGAGATCTGGTGCTAAAATTACTATCCATGATCTGACGTTTGCGGTGAAACTTCACATGTGTAGGACGATCACTGTTTGTGTGTGCAGGACAGATGTGTGCGTTTGCCTTTGTGTTTAGGTCAAACATAGGTTCAACTCGAACATCGAGTGTTCATCCGCTTGTCGAAAAACAAATATTATGGGGCGTTCATGGAAAATTAGAGTGGCGTGGAACGCCCCATAATGCACTGCGAGATCGCAGTGCATTGTTGTATGATGATTGGCCAAAGCATGCACCATGACCTGCATGCTTTGGCCAATATCAGCACCCTCTGCTAAGAGAGCCATAATTGGCCAAAGGCATGGTGCCTTTGGCCAATCATGGCTCAGGAGGACTAAGTCCACACCCCACACTATATAAATCTGCCTGCACGTCGGCTCTGTGTAGTGTGTTGTTGGTGTGGACGGAGAGATAGTGTGATTTAGATTGAGCAGGCAGGCAGGTTATTCAGTTAGCTCAGCTGCAGTGTATTTAATATATATGGGCCAGATTCATGAAGAGTTAGGCTGGCGGATCCAGTGATCCGCCAGCCTAACTGTCACTTTAAGCCGGCGTTTCTGTTTTCTATAACCAGAAAACAAGAAACGCTGGGTTGGATTTCCGATGCGATTGGCGTAATTGAATTTCGCCATCGCATCGTTACTTCAACTTAAAAATATGTTAATGAGCGGAAATCGGCAATTCACGATCTTTTTCGGGTGCGACGCAGTGACTTTACGACGTTTCCGGAAGCGATACGCGGCGTATAGATAAAGCAGCCCCCTAGTGGAGTATCCTATGTTAGGTATAGCCGCCGTCATCGCGTCGGAAAAAAAACAAATCGCGTCGTTTGCGTAAAACATTCATGAATGGGGACGTGACGTCATTGACGTTCACTGACAGAACTTGGAGCATGCGCACTGGGATGCATTGACACTCGACGCATGCGCAGTACGTTCGCCGCGGGATCGCGCATAGTTAGAATACTACACGCCCCGTACCCGCCCAATTTGAATTCCGCTGGCTCATTTGTGATGCGCTGCCGCAACTTTAGGAGCAAGTGCTTCCAGAATAACAGCACTTGCTCCTAAAATGTCTGCAGCGTAACGCAAATGAGATGCGTTACTCCAGAGCAAAGATGCTCTGATCTACCTGAATCTGGCCCTATATATGTATATATATATATATATATATATATATATATATATATACATATATACTCTGCATCCAGTGTAGCCTATATCTGACTGCAGCCCATTCCTGGTGTACTTTTTCTAATATACTACAGGCGGTGTATTTATATATCAATATATATATACACACATTTTCGTCCGGGCTGCAACCCCTCCCACCCAGGGCGCTCCCCGCTGTGTGTGTAATACACTACGTCCTGTCACTGTGTGTGTGACCGTGCCCAGCATGCCCTGTATGCTCCGCTCTGGGATGATTTCAGAATGAGCCCAGGCAGCAGCAGCCCCTCCCTTCTCCTCTCTCTGTCCTCACTGACTGTGTGTACAGCAGCACAGCACCCCCACCCCCCCCCCCTCTCTCCTGGCCGTGTCAGTGTGGACTGGAGCTGCAGACATGGAGGATGCCCCGTGATGCATCATGGGATTACTGTGGCAGCTCCCCGGGCTTGGGGGACAGGTGGAGCCTGGAAGAGGCACCATGCCACCGACACAGAGGCAGCAGGCAGGTACACAGCAGAGGCGATGTCATGTGAGTGAGGAACAGGCAGCCACCACAGGGTTCACCATTCAAGTTGGTGTTGAAACTTTTGTACATTGTGTATGTGATGACAATAATTTTTTTTTAAATGTATGTGTATATTAAAATATCTGCCCCCCCCCCCCCCAGAGTTCGATTTAAATTGATTGGCACTGATGTAGCAACATTGATGGGCACGGGTGAGGCTGTATTTGATAGGCGCGGGTGAGACTATTTAATGGGCACGGGTGAGACTGTATTTGATGGGCACGGGTGAGACTGTATTTGATGGACACGGGTGAGACTGTATTTGATGGGCGCGGGTGAGACTGTATTTGATGGGCGCGGGTGAGACTCTATTTGATGGGCGCGGGTGAGACTGTATTTGATGGGCGCGGGTGAGACTGTATTTGATGGGCGCGGGTGAGACTGTATTTGGGCACAGGTGAGATGGAATTTGGGCACTGTTGATGCCAATATTTGATGGGCACAGGTAAGACTGTATTTGATGGGCGATGGTGAGATGCCATTTGATGGGCCCCGCTTAGACTGTATTTGATGGGCACAGGTGAGACTTTATATGATGGGTGCTGGTGAGATGGCATTTGATGGGCATAGGTGAAATGCAATTTGATGGGCGTGGGTGAGGCTGTATTTGATGGGCATAGGTGAGACCAGGGTTTGACAAATTTTCTTGGAATATAGGAGCCAGCTAAAAAAGTTAGGAGCCAGAAAACCTGCCCCGTCCCACCAAGCTTGCGCCCAGAAGTGAGCGCATATGTGAGTAGCGCCCACATATGTAAACGGTGTTCAAACCACACATGTGAGGTATCACCGCGATCGTTAGAGCGAGAACAACAATTCTAGCCCTAGACCTCCTCTGTAACTCAAAACATGCAACCTGTAGAATTTATTAAACATCGCCTATGGACTTGCGGACGCAATTTTGAAGCGTGACATGTTGGGTATCAATTTACTCGATGTAACATTATCTTTCACAATATAAAAAAAATTGGGACGTACATGGGCAGGGCAAAGGGGGTGGAGTCTAGGGTGGAGCCAAGGGGGGCAGCAAAATTAGATTTCACCTAGGGTGTCAAAAATCCTTGCACCAGCCCTGCTCAGAACCCCAGTACAGACAGCTATGCAAACCTTGTGAATACACAGCCATAGGAAGTATAAGCATTGCTTTATCTATGTTACCCAGAAGATGTTTGAACACAGCAATAAGGCAGGTTGCCTACTCGTTTACTTAACCAAATCTGACTACATCTATTACTAGGATTCTGACCTCCCAGGATAAGATTAGTGACATCCCTCAGGATATAATAGATGTATTACTATCTTTCTACCGTGACCCACTAGAGCCCACTACTCCGAGACCCAACTTGACAAATATTTAACACAAACTGTGCTTCCCCAATTGTCTGACCAAGACCGTGATTATCTAGACGATCCTCTCTGTAGAAGAGCTCTCCCTTGCAATTTTGCAGCTACCGACTCATAAGACGCCAGGCTTGGGTGGTTTTCCAGCTGAATGGGATACACACTTTCGGCACCTCCTGGGTCCTAGTCTACTCAATACATATAATGAGGCCTTGAAAGACGGAGTACTTCCCCCCTCTATGAGAGAGGCATTAATTATTTTGATACTAAAACCTCAGAAAGATCCTCTTAAATGCAACACCTAGCGGCCAATATCCCTCATTAATGTAGATGTCAAAATCTTGGCCAAAGTCCTGGTCAATCATCTGAATAAAGTAGTTGCGAAATTGATCAGGAGTGACCAGGGGGCTTTATACCAGGCCCGTCAACCAGAATGAATATCTGTAGACTATTTCACAACCTGGCTTACCCACATGAATGTCCGCCTACCAATGTTGTTGTGTCACTAGGCACTTGCAAAGCTTTCGACAGTGCGGAATAGCCTTATTTGTGTCGAGTGTTACAACTTTACAGGTTCAGCCCCCAACTAATAGCATGGATACGTCTCCTCTATACCTTACCACTAATCCGCATACGGATTAATTACCATGTCACTGAGACCTTCCCAATTACCAGAGGTACCAGGCAGGGATGTCCTTTATCACCCCTCCTATTTGCTCTGGCTATGGAGCCCCTTGCTGTTCGGATCCGTAGCTCTCCATTAAAGGCCTTCCCATACATTATATAGAGGAGCACATTTCCCTATACGCAGATGATACCCTAGTCTACCTAGCAGGTCCCTGCGACTCCCTCACCAACCTCTTAGCTGAAATTAATACATTTATTGATCATTCTGGATTCTGAGTAAACTGGGATAAATCAATCCTTTTTCCTCTAGACCAAGCTGCTATACCGGTGAGTCAGACTCTAGGCTACAAGTCGCCACCTCCTTCAGATACTTAGGAGTCACAATTCAATTACCATTATCCCTATATGTAACCAATAACCTATGCCCCTTATTGCTCCAACTACAAACGCAAACAGTGGAAAGATTCGCCCCTGGATCTCATCGACTCTATTTGTAGTACGTTCCTCTGGAATGGACTAGAAACACTATGCCTCCCATCACACCTGGCTGGCTTGGCCTTTCCCAGCTTCTACCTTTACTATCTGGCAGCTGGTTAATGTTCATGACTGGCTTCACCCAAACTCTAATAATGCCTGCACCACTACTGAAGGAGCTATAGTCTCCTTATTCTAAACCCTCCATAACATTGGCTATAGAGGATCCACATCAGCTGGTCAAGGAATGTCAATTATACATACCTCACTTTCCTGTTCAAAAGTGTGGTAGCAAAGCTTTCAACATACTCCTGGCTTGCCTCTCCCAATAGTCCAATGTGATTTAATCTTACTCTTAAAAGGAGTTATATTTCCTACCTGACCCCACGAAATGGATGTTCAGGGGAATTAAGTAGTTATGCCACATATACACACCTCAGCTTTCAAATCCTTCTCTCAGATGCGTTTAGACTTTGACCTACCACATACCTACCTATTTTAGATATCTATTTTAGATCTATTTTAGATATCCAAAACACCTTGCAACTCCTCAAGTGGGAAGGGGTTAAAGGCGCCTGCTTAGCACTGCTTTCAAAATGCTTTTAATGCATTTCAATGGGCAGGGGCAGTGGAGGAGCAGTGTATACACTGCTCCTCTATGCCCCAAACATTTTTTTTTTCAAAAGATCAAAGAGAATGTATTTACTTCCAGCCTTGACCGGAAGGGACATTATAACGTCGCTCTGGTCCTCCAAGGTCATAGAAGCGATCAAAAGAGTATCTACTCTTTGATCGCGTATGGGAGCAGATGGTTGCACCATCGGTCATTTCTCGGGTTGCACAATCGGATCATTTCTCGGGTACAGCGCTGGAAACGGTAAGCCAGAGAAACATCCCCTCCAGCGGAAGGAAACTGTTCAGCACAAAAAAGTTTCATGAAAAAGCCAGCCACCGGCTTCAAAAAACGACACTGGGGTTATGGCTGATATCTTCAGCCCTAATCCCGGTAAACCACTTGCAAACCGCCATCAATATATATGTATTGCAGACGCAATGAGTTGCACTGCGATTGTGCTTTACGGTTTTCGTCTCTCAATTTAATTATATCAGTTTGTGCAGACTTTTTGAAACCAGCGGAATGTGCTTCTATTTGATCTCATGGCATTCATTTAGCAGGGTTGCTGGTAAAGGTCAAAAGGAAGGAGAATCTGCAAATCTGAATATAACGTGCAATCATCATAATATGAAACTGCAAGCATACAAATGTCTTCCCAAAAAATACTTAGATGCAACAGTTACAATATTGACTCACAACTCTAACTCACTTAAACTACTCTATAATTTTCCTTTTAATTTATGGTGAATATATTCAGCTTTAACAATGTGGATATGTGGCAACAGCAAATTTCATGTTATTAAAAAAAAAAAAAGAAAACAAAAAAAAACATTAAACCTTAAATTTATTACATTTAATTCCCCTGCTCAGAAATAAATATCTAGCTGCACAACATATTTGCAAGAGAGCTACTAATTAAATCAATAAACCACAAGACTGGCTGGGTGCCATGTTTTTACAGACATGTGTTGTGCAGGACCCAGGGGTGTTACGTTAACAACTGTTGTTAAACCTAAATGGGCTCCTACATTTCATAACTGGTGAGAAAGACACCGAAACCTAGCTAGGATCACGGAGGAGAAATACACACCGTTTAATGCCTTTCACTGTTTTATTTGCTCTTAAATTCCCCTGGGAAATGCCTCAGTCCTCTGTTTTGCAAGGGATGTGATCTTTAGCTATAGGGCCCTTTCACACTAGCGGACCAACGGTCCGCTCATTACAAGTCCGTTTACGGACTTGTAATGGGTCCCTATGGGAGCGGATCCGTTAGCGGATGATGCATCCGCTAACGTCCGCTCGATCCGCATCCGTTTTTGCGGACGGAAGAATGTCCTATTTTTCTTCCGTCCGGCCAAACAGATCGGATGCAAACGGACAGACGGTCCATTTCCATCCAACTCCCCATAGGGGAGAGCGGAGGAGAGACGGGGCGGTCCCTGCACAGTGTGCGGGGACCGCCCCGTCCGCCCGACAGCTCAGCGGAGACCCCCCGCTGAGCTGGCGGACACACGGAGCGGACCGAAAAATGGACCGCTCCGTGTGTAAGGAGCCATACAGTGCTAATTTCACTTCACTTCATTTTCCAAATGTACTGCATTGGAGGGACCAAGCACACAGTCTATTAGAAACCCTTGTAAAAGGAATCTATTTATCAACGTGAAATCTTACAGTATGTGTAGATACAAATATAGTACAGCACTATCCTACCCATGAGATATGTCACCCTCTTTCACATTAGTGGTAATGCTTACTGCCCTCTGAAAAGTGAGCAGCATACTAGTGCCTATTTGTTTTTCTACTTCCTTCTTTTCAAAATTGACAAATATCAATTTTACATTGTGGGACCAGGCTGCAACTGTGAGACATGTGTTTAGCTTGTGGTTGCAAGTTTAATATATAATACATCACATAAACATACACTAAATTGTGTGTGTGTGTATATATATATATATATATATATATATATATATATATATATTGTGAGGATGGGACCCTGTCCGGGGTGAGAAATGGCTACTTTATGTCAGATTCTGTAAAGAAACCCATGTTAATGGGTCAGCTGTGTCTTGGGCTTTTTAAGGCTCACCTGAACAGTAATCAGGGCCCCACCCACAGACAGGAAGTCTGGTCCCTGGGAGCCAGGTGTGAGCTCCCAACTCTCTGAAAGGAGTCAGAGAGAGGCTGCATGGATTGCAGCTAGTGTGTGCAGATCTGCAGGTTGCAGATGCCGCTTTATGTTTGAGCAGCAAGTCGCTGACTAGGAGAAAAGCAAGGATTGAGCTTATCTCTGGGAAACGCTGTGTGTTCTGAGGAATAGAACTTGGGCTTAGGCTAGAGGCTTGAAGCCGTCGGATGCCAGGATTGAAAGCCAGGAGGCTAAGCTCTTTAGTTTGTACAATGCAGTAATGGTGGAAACCCCCTGCGAGGGATGCTATTGCATATGTGAACCTTTTGTGAGTTTTTAAATAAAAGTGGGCTACCAAGCCCTTAAAAACGCACCTGCCACTGGAGTCTGATTCCCCAAATCTTACTATATATATATATATATATATATATATATATATATATATACACACACACACAGTAAAGACCAAAAGTTTGGACACACCTTCTCATTCAAAGAGTTTTCTTTATTTTCATGACTATGAAAATTGTAGAGTCACACTGAAGGCATCAAAACTATGAATTAACACATGTGGAATTATATACATAACAAAAAGTGTGAAACAACTGAAAATGTCATATTCAAGGTTCAAGCCACCTTTTGCTTTGATTACTGCTTTGCACACTCTTGGCATTCTCTTGATGAGCTTCAAGAGGTAGTCGCCTGAAATGGTCTTCCAACAGTCTTGAAGGAGTTCCCAGAGATGCTTAGCACTTGTTGGCCCTTTTGCCTTCACTCTGCGGTCCAGCTCACCCCAAACCATCTCGATTGGGTTCAGGTCCGGTGACTGTGGAGGCCAGGTCATCTGGCGCAGCACCCCATCACTCTCCTTCTTGGTCAAATAGCCCTTACACAGCCTGGAGGTGTGTTTGGGGTCATTGTCCTGTTGAATAAATGATGGTCCAACTAAACGCAAACCGGATGGAATAGAATGCCGCTGCAAGATGCTGTGGTAGCCATGCTGGTTCAGTATGCCTTCAATTTTGAATAAATCCCCAACAGGGTCACCAGCAAAGCACCCCCACACCATCACACCTCCTCCTCCATGCTTCACGGTGGGAACCAGGCATGTAGAGTCCATCCGTTCACCTTTTCTACGTCGCACAAAGACACGTTGGTTGGAACCAAAGATCTCAAGTTTAGACTCATCAGACCAAAGCACAGATTTCCACTGGTCTAATGTCCATTCCTTGTGTTCTTTAGCCCAAACAAGTCTCTTCTGCTTGTTACCTTTCTTTAGCAGTGGTTTCCTAGCAGATATTCTACCATGAAGGCCTGATTCACACAGTCTCCTCTTAACAGTTGTTCTAGAGATGTGTCTGCTGCAAAAGATGGCTACTTTAAAGAACCTAGAATATGACATATATTTTCAGTTGTTTCACACTTTTTTGTTATGTATATAATTCCACATATGTTAATTCATAGTTTTGATGTCTCCAGTGTGACTCTACAATTTTCATAGTCATGAAAATAAAGAAAACTCTTTGAATGAGAAGGTGTGTCCAAACTTTTGGTCTGTACTGTATATGTAGTGCCCCCTTACTTTCAGTATGGGCACTACACTAAAGTTAGTGGGGGAGTGAGAGAGTTATGTTGCTCTCACTCTTAGTTTTGTTAAATTTGGGCTGCTGTCATTTTTAGAACTGTCCTGTCGGTCAGTTTGCGCTTCGGGGGTGTCAATCTCACCCCTGGACAGATGGCGCCAGAGGGGTTCTAACAGAGCCACTTTTCCCCAGCAGCCAATTGGATGAGTTTTCCCTCGCGGGGCATGCTGGGGAGGGGTATATCTGTGGCAGGTGCCAATTTTCGGGGTTCTTCTTTGCGGGTTCCTTGTTCCAGGTGTGGCATCCAGCTTCAGGGTGTGCACATCCAACAGACCCCGGCGATATGGCCTACCAGGCCGGGGTCGAAAGTTACGCGGAGTTCCTGGCGGATGCTGCCAAGGGGCCCCAATGACTTGCTGGGTCCCCTCACTACCAAGATAAAGATCCTAAGCCGCTGGCTGTACGGTGGGGATTTGGCTCAAGGAGAACCCGGAGGCAGGTTATCTGAGAGACTTGAACGAACCATCGGGGATCTGGGGACCGACACACTGACAGGAACACTTCAACTGTCAATCGGTCACCCAATTGTAATTGACTGGAAGGATTTGCTCTGCTGTTCACATTGTCAGCATAGAGCCTGTGGCAGAGGCCTCATCTGACATCCTAAGTCCAATTAGAGCCAGGTCCACAGCAAGGACATGTTCCTTCCAGCAACCTTAAAGTAGAACTCCGGCTGCCAGGCTTGTGGCAGAAGTCTGTCCGGGGATCGCTTCACCCACCCTGGCTAGAGTGGCGATGAGATATATTGTTACCGAGAGCAGGCTTGCTCTCCTGTTCATCCAAGCCTGATACTGCAAGGTTTTCTCTACTTCATCAACCTGTCCTGTCTACCTCCTGTTGATGTTGGTTGTGTTGGACCCAAGCAATAAAGCATTTGGAAAACCTCATCTACTGGCTGGACATTCGCTTACTGCTCTGCTCACTGATTTAACCCCTAGACAACGCTGAAAGGTAACTTAATACGCCAATCCCAAATCAACCAGCGGCTCCCGAGGGAGTATCGCTACATATATATATATACACATACATACACACAAATAAGTATTGAACATGTCACCGTTTTTCTAGGTAAATGCATTTCTAAAAGGTGCGATTAACAAAAAAAAAGAAGGGTTAGGAAATTAAAGCGGATGGTTCACCTCAAAAAAATATTAAAAGCCAGCAGCAACAAATACTGCAGCCGCTGACTTTTAATATTAGGACACTTACCTGTCCTGGAGTCCAGCGGCGTCCGTAGCAGAGGACGAGCGATCGCTCGTCACCCTGCTGCTCCCCCCTCCATCCACGGTGAGGGAACCAGGAAGTGAAGCGCTGCGGCTTCACTGCCCGGTTCCCTACGGCGCATGCGCGAGTCGCGCTGCGCCCGGCGATTGGCTCCCGCTGTGTGCTGGGAGCCGAGAGTTCCCAGCACACAACAGGAAAAGCCCGTCTTTTGCCCGAGACTGCGGGCCGGAAGTGGGTGCAGATACCTGTCTTTAGACAGGTATCTGCACCCCCCTCCCCCCTGAAAGGTGTCAAATGTGACGCCGGAGGGGGGGAGGGTTCCGATCAGCGAATCTTCACTTTAGGGTGGAGATCCGCTTTAAGTTATGTGTAATGAAATGGAATGACACAGGGGGAAAAAGCATTGAACACATGGAGAAGGGGGGGGGGTGCCAAAAGGCATAGAAAGCCATGACACCAGCTGAAATCTATCAGTAATTAGAAATCAATCCTGCACCTTGCCTATAAAAACGTGTCTCATTACCAAGGTGTCACTCAAGAAACATCTCATGATGGGTAAATGCAAAGAGCTCTCTCAAGACATTTGCAGCCTTATTGTTGCAAAACATACTGATGGCATTGGTTACGGAAGAATTTCGAAACTTCCGAACGTTCCAGTGAGCACTGCTGGGGCCATAATCTGGAAGTGGAAAGGACATTATTTCACCATAAACCGGCCACAACCAGGTGCTCCTCCCAAGATTTCTGACAGAGGAGTGAAAAGAATTATCAGAAGAGTTGTCAAGAGCCAAGGACCACTTGTGGAGAGCTTCAGAAAGACCTGGAACTAGCAGGTACAATTGTTTCCAAGAAAACAATAAGTAATGCACTCAACCGCCATGGCCTGTATGCACGCTCACAATGGAAGACTACATTGCTAAAGAAAAAGCATGTTGAAGCTTGTTTAAAGTTTGCTGCACAACATTTAGACAAGCCTGTGAAATACTGGGAGAATATATTCTGGTCAGATGAGGCCAAAATTGAACTCTTTGAATGCCATAATACACATCATGTTTGGAGGTCAAATGGCACTGCACATCACCCCAAAAACAACCCCATACCAACAGTGAAGGTTGGAGGTGGGAACATCATAGTGTCGGGCTGTTTTTTAGCATACGGTACTGGCAAACTTCATATCATTGAAAGAAGGATGACTAGAAAAATGTACCAATGGTGCCATCTACCAGGATGATGAAGATGAAACGAGTGTTTAGCAAGATAATGATCCCAAACACAAAGCCAAGCAAACTATTATTTGGTTTCAAAGAAAAAATAAAGCTGCTAGAATTGCCCAGTCTATCACTTGACTTGAATCCAATAGAACATCTATGAAAAGAACTAAAGATCAGAATTCTAAGAAAAGGCCCAAGATTTTGGAAGAATGTGTGGAAGAATGGGCCAAAATCACACCTGAGCAATGCATGTGACTAGTTTCTCCACACAGGAGGTGTCTTGAAGCTGTCATTACCAACAAAGGATTGTGTATGAAGTATTTAATACATTTAAGTTAGCGTGTTCAATACTTTTCCCCCCGTGTCATTTCATTTTATTACACATAACTTAATTTCTCAACTTTTTTGTTTTTGTTTCTTTGTATGTATGGATTGCGTGGGTTGTTACATGTCAGTAGAAATGTATTTACCTAGAACAATGGTGACGTGAGCAATATTTATTTTACTCGCTGTATATAAACACACACACACACACTTTATATAGTCTGTTTTGGGTGGGATAGCACTGCACTACATTTTTTTGCTCTTTTAATTTGTGCTCATATATTTGTATTACATGCTGGCAGCTTATTAGAAATAGGCCACATGAGGCATGATCATGTTATTACTACTCGGCTCACTGTCCAGTCACAGTACTTGTTAGCATCAAATTTTTTATAAGGTTGCCGGCAGCACTTACACCTAAATGCCAGAGTCTCATGCACCTAGGCTAAATGTTCAATGAGCATGAGGTCTTAGTTGCTTGACTGTCATGCTGATCCTATGCCTTCAATACTTTAACCACTTGCCTACTGGGCACTTTTACCCCCTTCCTGACCAGACCAATTTTTTCACACAAACAGAGATTTCTTTTAGTGGTATTTAATCACCAATTTGTTTTTTTATTTTTTGCTAAATAAACTAATAAAGACAGAAAAATTTGGGGAAAAAAACACCTTTTTCATTTGTTTGTTATAACATTTTGGAAACAGGTAATTTCTCTCCTTCACTGAAGTGTGGTAATGAGACTGCACTGATAGGCACTGAGGCCACGTACACACGAGGAGACATGTCCGATGAAACCGGTCCGCGGACCGTTTTCATCGGACATGTCTCCTGGAATATTTTGGTCTGATGTGTGTACACACCATCAGACCAAAATCCCCGCGGACAGACAACTCGGTGACATGGCGGTGATGTTGACGCCGTGATGTGCGAAAACAAGGAAGTGAAATGCTTCCACGCATGCGTCAAATCAATTTGACGCATGCAGGGGATTTCGGTCCGCTGGTTAGTATGCCTAAGCATGCTTAGAAACTTTTGTCCGCTGGAAACCTGTCCGCTAGGCCGTACACACAATCGGACATGTCCGCGGAAACTGGTGTGCGGACCAGTTTCAGCGGACATGTTCGATCGTGTGTACGCGGCCTGATAGGCACTCATAATCCAGACACTGATAATTAGTGTTGAGGTCCCTTTTAGAGAAGCCGGTTATCAGCTCTCTTCTCCTCATGCTCTCAGTATGAGGAGGAAAGGAGTGTCGATAACTGGCTTCTATTTACATCCACTATGAGCTGTCATTGAACACAGCTGATCACACGTTAAAGAGCTGCTGATTGGCTCTTTACCTCAATATGTGATCAGCAGTGTCCACAGCGGGAGCTATAATAGGAGACTGTCATATGATGATCACCCAGAACTAGCTGTCCACACTTTAGCTGTCATTCGCCTATAGCGCATTTGGCAAGTGGTTAAACCAATGGTCTCAAAACTGCATCCCTTTGCTTTATTCTGGCCCTTGGGGCACCATTTTATTCACTGACACCAACAAAGGGCACAGGTCCTGCCAACAGCACCAATGATGAGTAACAGGTCCTTCCCGTCGACACCAATGATGGGGCACAAGTCCTAACAATGGCACCAGTGATAGGGAATTGTGCCCCATTGTTGGTGTCAATGTGCCCTATCACTGGTGTCATTGTTAGGACTTGTGTCCCATCATTGGTGTGATTATTAGGAATAGTGACACATCATTGGTGTCATTGGAAGGAATTGTGCCTCACTGTTGGTGTCAATGTGACCCCCCAATGACACCAATGATGTGTTATTATTACTAATATTGACACCAATTATGGTGCACAATTCCTCTTACTGACACCAAAGATGTTTACTCCAAAAGATGCTGGGACATTTTTTTACTCCTGAGGGCCACAATGCATCCCTCTTACAGTCTGAAGGACAGTACACTGGTCCTTTGTTTAGAAATTTTAGAGACCCCTGCTTTAAACCAATGACTGAAAAAAAAGTTTTCAAATGAAAAATTCGCACTTTCTTTTCTGGGTGGGCGTCCCTTGGTTAAAGTAACTGCAGCAGGTTTTGATACACCACTATGCAGCCCAGGAACTCTTGACATGTCCTGGTATTCTCAGAGCCTTCACACTTCCATGTGCCCACCATACATTCCTATTGATCCATCATTATCATATTAGTTGCCTCACTGGCCAATAGAAATATGTGGAAGGTAGAAGAGAGAGAATAAATATGTGCTGAAGCATTGCCCCAAATGTAACTACCCAGCATTTAGGCAGGCTATTCAGCAAGAGCTGAAAGCTGTTATAGGCATGTGTAGCCACATCTAGGTGAGGTAGCCTTTAGTAGCAATGTCCTCTCATCTAAGGATTTTATGGAGGTCAGATTTATTGCAAAATCAAAGTACGTTAATGGCCACTTACGTGCAATTTACCATGTTACCACTTTGCACAGCAACATACATACAATGGTGAAATTCTATTTATTTTTCTAGCCAACCGAAAGCACCAATACAGTAGTGGGCAAATAAAAAATAAAAAAGGATAGTGGCGCTGCCCTCAGTGTGAGGTGTAAGAACCTCCGAAAAAAATACCTAAAGATACACCCAGTACCTAACGTATACGGAGGAATATTTGTGTAAAGTATGAAACATAAAAAATATATAATAAAAAGTATATATGTATAGAACCACCTAAAAACCCTAAAATTGTTAGTGTGCAAATACACCTATACAGTAAGGAAAAGTGGTTTATATAAGGTAGTGATATACCATCACACTACTTGAGTGCTGACACAGTGATATGTGACCACATATATAACACAGTGCATAAAATAAATTTGTGAAAGGTTGTAACATAAATCCTAATTGGGTGCCTATAATCCGCTGCTTATCAAAACAAATTATATATAATTAAAAAAATAAGTTCATAAGGCAATTCTAATATAGGATGTCCAAAGAGGGATCATGTATAGATGCATAAGATGTCCAACACGTCCAATCCGTGGGGGAATGTGATGCTGATAAGTACACACAGCGCAGTGTTCCCGGTGCTCCCCGCAGGGGTTAACACTCACCAGATGTAGCTCCCCAATATGGGGTGATGTGCATTGAGTAAGCTTGCTCCGATCCTTACTGCCTGTCCAGCAACTGCAGGTACCATCGATCAGATCCCCTCTGGTCTCCTCGGAGGGATGGAGAAAAAATGACACCAATAGTGCAGAGGTAGCAAAAAAGTGGTAAAATATTTATTCAGCCTTTCAACTCCAGGCTAAGTATATTAAAAAAGGTACAACATAAAACAAAAATTGGTAAAATCATAGGTATGTGGAGCTGAGATGGCTCTGAGCTCTCCTGGGTATATTGTCCGTGCTAGTGGCTCAGTGCAGCGTGTGGCGTGCGCTCCAACTGCGTTCCACTTCGTAAGTACCCAAAAATGACGTCAAAAGAGAGGCATGTCTCTAGACTGAGATGATGATCCTTTTTGTTGCAGATGCGAAAATACAGTTGTGTGTCATCTGCATAAGAGTGATAAAGTAGTTTTTGGCTGCTGATGATTTCAAAGAGAGGGCGAAGATAGATATTGAACAGCACCGGTGACAGAGGGGATCCTTGAGGGACTCCGCATGACACGTGCATTTTTCAGAAGTGAAAGGTCCCAGTTTCACTGTTTGTGAACGGTTTTCCAGAAAAGAGGAGAACCATGATAGATCCACTTCTGCGACTCTGGCTACTTCAGCTAGCCGAGTCAGTAATAGTTTGTGGTCTACCGTGTCGAAAGCTGTGCTTAGGTCCAACAGAACTAGAAGACAAGATTCTCCTTCGTCTGCGGCCTCAAGAGCGTCATCCCATATTTTGAGTAATGCTGTTTCTGTCCCGTGTCCAGGACGGAAACCCGATTGAAAAGGATCGAGCAAATTATGGGCGTCTAAGTGATGTTGTAGCTGTTGTACCACTACTTTCTCCATCACTTTAGAGAGGACATTTAGGCCTGTTATGGGACGACGGTGTTTTGGGTCTTTGGGATCAAGGGTGGGTTTCTTTAAAATAGGTTTAATTATACCTTGTTTTAAGCGGGTGGGCACTATAACTTCTTTGAATGACTGGTTTATAAGCTGCGTGATGGGCGGTGCCAGGATATCGGCACATTCTTTCAGCAGTTTGTGGAGATGAAACCATTCGGTGCTGTGCTATTTCTTAGGGTATCAATGATGTTTTTTGTGGCCTCGATGGAAATGGGTTTTAAAGTGAACTTTGTTACTTGTGGCGAATTTGTGTGGGTATTAGGCGTATGGTTGAAGGGGGGATTAATGGGAGTTCTACTTTGCTGAATGCTTTCACGGATTCCTTCAATTTTGTTGATGAAATAATCCAATAATTCATTGCAAAATTCTTGGGTACCAGAATTGGGGGCTTCAAGAAAGACAGGATTCATTTTCTCAGTAACCATCTTGAAGAGTTTGCGGAGACGGTTTAGGGCATTAGTGATGATATTGGCGAAATTATTTTTTTGGGGTTTTGAAGATTTCTTTGTGGTATTTTTTTGTTATTAGCTTATAGATGGTGTGGTTTTCCTCAGTAGAGCTTCTTTTCCAGGCGGCTTCCGCTCTTCTGCGCTCTTGCTTCAGCAACGACAGCTGGTCGTTAAACCAGCTGGAGTTGTTTTTCCGGATGCAGGTTTTGCGTTTGGGCGCTACTAAGTCGGCTGACTGTAGTAGAGCCGTGTTTATGGCATCCAGTATTTCTGTGGCTGTTTGATGTGGTTGGATTGTTATTATTTTTTTCCCTAAAGTGGTTTTGAAGAGCTCTGAATAGAGCTTCTTTTGCGATCTCGTCCAGTGTGTTGTCACCGGTTTTGATGTTTTTGTTAAGGGGGCATTTATGGTGATTGTGAGTTTAATTGCATAGTGGCCTGTCCATGGCAAGGATTCATTTTTTTGAATGTTTATTTCCAGATCTTGTCTGAAAATAAGATCGAGCGTGTGACCAGAAGTATGTGTGGGCCCACATACTAGTTGCTGCAGACCTAATCTTTCCAGATGGTCAATGCAGGCATCGGCAACGCTAGATCAGCGATGGCAAACCTTGGCACCCCAGATGTTTTCAAACTACATTTCCCATGATGCTCAAGTCCACTGCTGAGTACCTGAGCATCATGGGAAATGTAGTTCCAAAACATCTGGAGTGCCAAGGTTCGCCATTACTGCACTAGATTGTCAAAAGTATTTGGACACCTGCCTTTACATGAACTTTAATAGCAACCCAGTCTTAGTCAGCAGGGTTCAATATTGGGTTGTGATAGGTAGTGAAATTAGGAAATAACACCCTTTGAAAGCCCGAAGGTGGTCATTGGATTTAGGGCTCCTGTACGTGGCTAGGCTGCCAAAAAGTCTCTTACATGTGGTATCCCCATACTCAAGAGAAGTAGCAAAATGGGTTCAATATTGAGTTGGCCCACTCTTTGCAGTTATAACAGCTTCAACTTTTCTGCGAAGGCTGTCCACAAGGTTTAGGAGTGTGTCTATGGGAATGTTTGACCATTCTTCCAGAAATGCATTTGTGAGGTCAGACACTGATGTTGGACAACCAGGCCTGGAGTGCAGTCTCCACTCTAATTCATCCCAAAGGTGTTCTATCGGGTTGAGGTCAGGACTCTGTGCAGGCCAAGCAAGTTTCTCCTCCTCAAACTTGCATAGCCTCACTATATTGCCAAAAGTATTTGGTGGAGGGGGATTATGGTGTGGGGTTGTTTTTCAGGGGTTGGGCTTTTTTACCTATAAAAAACAAAACAAAAAAAAACGTGGTATACTTGCCTGCATGGCTGTTCACACCTATGCCATCCGATTCGTGTCCGAACTGACAGTTCGCAGTGCGATATGCAAGCTGAAATGGGGGATGTTGTTAACATTGTATGACACTCCCCAGCAGTTTGCATATGGCAGTGTGAATCGGCAGTGGATTTGCAGGGTCCTCACATCGCATTATTGTGAACCGAGCCTAAGTCGTTAAGAAAGCTGACACACTGATTTATATGACAGACTTTATATTCTGAAATAGTTGCATTGACAATTAATAACACAGGCACATGTACAACGTGCACTCATTTTAGAATTCTATGTATCCAATTTGGAACAAAAACTAATATAGACATACAAACATTGTTACGAGTCTCTTTAATGGACAGCTATTAACATTTAGTAAATGACAAGAACTTCTGAAATGTTTATTACTGAGATGTGTCAATATCATAATTTAACAATAGCAGAAAGAGAACACGCACGTTCCTGGAGATCCCTGTTGTGCAGCATAAAGTGGAACGATTCAGACACAATTAGTTTCTCCCCCACTGAGTTCCAATATCATTTTTGTTAGTCCGAAAAAGTACATCAGCATTCTTAATTCACTTACAAGGTCGCAGTATATCATGTGTCCCTATTAGCATTCTGCTATGCTCCATATGTATGTGCCATAACTTAGATGACACTGCCAACAATTCCTCTGTTTAATATAAGGTAATGCAACCTGTAGCACGAGAGCTTATATGAAACTACAAGACCAGACGATTCCTGCTATACTCCATCAAGGTGGTTACTTATTGTTCACCAACTACTAGTAGACCATCACTTTATTAAAGCAAATATTTGTTGACAAAGGCAACCAAGCTGCTCTTGCAGAGCAGACATCATAATGTGTTAGATCTTGGGCTGGTGGTGCCACTACCGTATTTGCCGGCGTATAAGACGACCCCTAATTTTCCAGCTAAAATCGTTGTTTTGGGATATACTCGCCATATAAGACTACCCCCTTCCCCCCTCATTGTGCCATTGCATGCCTCACTTCGATGATCTTCATACCTTATCCCTGGCAGGGTCAGTCAGACTATTTATGTAATTTGAGGTTTAGCGCAACTATATATTTTTCATTTTCTATTCACTGATCTATGTTTTCAGGTTAGTTGCCGCTTATAACCAGAGCTTCAGGCATTTTTTGTGACAATATCTGTTTGCCAATTTTCGTAGCGCAGTTTTTTTTTTCCTTCTAAAATTGATGTGGCAATCGTTTTGAAGTATCCCATGTTTTAACCCCTCTCCTGTTGAAGTTCTTCAAACAATAAATATCAAAAAGAAATGAAAGAAAGAGTGGTTGAATTTTAACCCTGTTTTACACAGTAATGGTTAAAGATAAGGGGTGACCTTGTCTTATCTGTCCACATTTTTAGACGTGCATATAAAGTTCAGGTTTACCCCACCATGGTGGGAACACCCCTGAAGGGGTCTTCAGGAACTTAGTTCCATATAAAAAAAAAACACAGTCTCAGCCTGTATAGCACCCTGTGGCATTGCCAAGATGAGTACCCTATACATCGGGCGTCACTAAATGGCGGACCGCGGTCTGGTTCCAGCCCCAGTGGCCATTCTACCCGGACCGCAGCCTCGCCTGTGTGTCTCTGTGGCCGGTTCGCCCGCCTGCCGATGCTGCTATATACACAGCATGGCAGGCGCAGCAGGTATGTGCTGTCTGTGCACTCCCCCTCCCCACTCTGCCTGTCTACCTTATTCACACAAACATGAATCACGACCGCGCTGGACAATGGACGGGACTTTTTAAGTTAAAAAGTGGGTGATTGGTTGCTAGGCAGCGGGCCGCTCCCAGCAACAAATCACTCGCTTTTAATGGGAAAGGTCCCGCCCATTGTCCAGAGCGGCCACGCTCCATGTCCTGTGTGAATAAGGTAGGTTTTCTGTGGGGAGGGGGAGTGTTGTGCTGTGCAGGACAGGACAGGGGTTTGCTATTGAGAGCATTGTGATGGGGGGAAGTCAGTCTATGATGTGGGGGTCTGTTATTGTGGGGGGGGGTTCAGTCTGTGATGGGGGGTCTGTGAATTGTGGGGGGTCCGTCTGATTGGTGGGTCAGTCTGTGATAGGGGGTCTGATTTGGGGGGGGTCAGTCTGTGATATGGGGATTTGTGTTTGTGGGGGGTTCAGTTTGTGATGGGGTGTTCTGTGGGTGGGGGGTTTCAGTTTGTGATTGGGGGGTCAGTCTGTGATAGGGGGTCTGTGATAGGGGGTCTGTGATTTGGGGGGTCAGTCTGTGATTGGTGGGTCAGTCTGTGATAGGGGGTCTGTGATGGGGGGGATCTGTGATTGTGGGGTGGGGGGGGGTTCAGTCTGTGATGGGGTGGTCTGTAATTGGGGAGGTCTGTGATTGTGGGGGGTTCAGTCTGTGATTGTGGGGGGATCAGTCTATGATAGTGGGGTCTGTGATTGGGGGGGTTCAGTCTGTGATTGGAGGGGGTCAGTCTGTGATGGGGTGGTCTGTGAATTTGGGGGGGTCAGTTTGTGATTGGTTGGTCAGTCTGTTATAGGGGGTCTGATTTGGGGGGTCAGTCTGTGATAGGGGGATCTGTGTTTGTGGGGGGTTCAGTCTGTGGTGGGGTGTTCTGTGATTGTGGGGGTGGGGGTCAGTTTGTAATTGGGGGGGGATCAGTCTGATGTGGGGTCTGATTTGGGGGGTCAGTCTGAATTGGGGGGTCTGTGATTGTGGGGGGCTTCAGTCTGTGATGGGGTGGTCTGTGATTGTGGGGGGTTCAGTCTATGATTGGGGGAGCTCCATCTGCGATTGGGGGATCAGTCTGTGATGGGGGATCTGTGATTTGGGGGGGTCAGTCTGTGATGGGGGGTCTGTAATGGGGGTTTGTGATGAGGCAGGGGGATGTGATGTAAGGGGGGGCTGAGGACACTGATGTAAAAGGGGTTCTATGATTTCTGCACTGGCAAAACACAGGTCTCTGCAAGGACAATAGAAAATAATTGTTTTCTATGTGTCCTTTTCACATTGAAACAGCGCCCCTGCGTGCTGAGCAGTATGGTGCAAAATGCATACTGTTTTTATGCACCGCAACGGAGCTGTAGTGCATAAAAATGAAAGAAATGTTTTGACATTTTGATGTCGATTTCGATTGTGTGTGGGTCTTAAAGGTGTGTGCATGTGTGTGGTGGGGGGGGCGCTGTGAAGTGGAGGATATCATGTGGAGTCATAGCACCAATATGACATTTGGACCTCCGCTGGAAGAATTTTTTTCGGACCGGACCCCCGTGAATTTTAATTCACTACCCCTGCTATACATGAACCAGTGCAGGAAGCAACATTACAGACCTTTCCCACAGTACCAGAGACCAAGTATGGCTTTTAGGCTCCATGCACACTGAAGCTTTTTCCTGCCGAAAAACTGCTCTTTGATCGCAAATTTCTGGCGTTCAGAAAAAAGCCAATAAACTCCAAAGCTCATTAACACTAAAAAACGCCCATGTGTGCATGGGCACATAGGCTAACATAGAGTTGAGTTTATGGGCTTTTTAAAAAAAGCCCAAAACGCCAATAAACTGCAGTTTATCAGCTTCAGTGTGCATTAGGGATGAGCTCCACGTTCGATTCGAACGTATGTTCGACTCGAACATTGTCTGTTCTTACGTTCAATGAAATTCGAACAAAACGGGTTGTTCGCGCCAAATTCGAGTGACGCGCAAAGGCCCAAAATTCACTGCGGCATTGCGCGCTGATGATTGGCCGAACATGCACTATGACGCTGCATGCTTGGCCAATTACAGTGCGAAAAAAAACTGAGAGCCATAATTGGCCAAAGCCAGGGTGGCTTTGGCCAATTATGGCTCAGGGCTTTAGCACACGCCCCACACTATATAAGGCCGCCTGCTGGGCGGCCTCGTGTAGTGTGTTCCAGCGCTGAACAGAGATTAGTCAGAGAGACAGAGGGACAGTCTTTTTATATAGCTAGATAGAGCAGGCAGGCTAGTCAGTTTAGCTTAATGTACAGTGTGTAGAGGATACAGTATATATACATCCCTAGGAGTTGTACATATATTTATACACTGTATAGCTTAGCTAGATCAGTTCTTCCTAATTTACTGGCAGGCAGGTGATTGTGCTATTTAAAGACATTATCACAGGTATAGACACCCAGCAGGTACAATATTTAAAGGAATTTTTCATTTTTTTCTCATTTAACCACTTAAGGACCGGACCAATACGCTGCTAAATGACCCAAGGGGTTTTTACAATTCGGCACTGCGTCGCTTTAACAGACAATTGCGCGGTCGTGCGACGTGGCTCTCAAACATAATTTGTGTCCTTTTCTTCCCACAAATAGAGCTTTCTGTGATTTTTATTTTTTGCGCTATATACAAAAATAGAGCGACACTTTTGAAAAAAAATCTATATTTTTTACTTTTTGTTATAAGAGAAATCAAATAAACTACATTTTAGTCAAACATTTAGGCCAAACTTTTAGGGCTGTGCAAATTAACTTTTAATTAATCGATTAATCTTAAATGTTTTTGATCGATCAAAATCTTTTTGACCGATTAAAATTCTTTCGATTGGTACTAACCTCTCCGCCGGCTTCTGGGCCTTTAGGGAGTTCCGTCGGAGTTCCGGTAACGTCACAGCAAGGGCTATTACACTTCCCTCTATCAACCTGGGATTCTACAACCATCCACTGGGAGTTGTGATAGTTCCCTTCATGGGACATCTACATGCTGACGGACTGATGTTAACCTCTCCTCATCTGGATTCAGCAGTGGTATCGTTGTACACATTTTTATACCAGTATCATACTTAGCTACATGTTTTTATGACTGCTTTTGCTACCGTTTGGTATTACTCGCACAATTTTTACAGTTTATGTAGCTACATCGATTTTATCTGCAGTGCAATATTTATTTTGTTACCTACTTGAAGACTATAAAAGTTTAATGCTATTCCCATTGAGCGCTACCTTTGTGTGTTTTTTGTATCCTGCTATCCATTTTTCCAGTGGTTGGTAGCTGCACTGGGAATCGGCCTGCAAGGAGATCAGCTAAAAGTAGTTGGACATGTATGTGTGTTATAATTAATTAGTCGATTAATCGACTAAAAAAAAAAAAAAAGATTAATCGAACACAAAATTTTGATCAGTAACAGCCCTACAAAATGTATTTAGCCATATGTCTTTAGTAAAAAAAAATCACAATAAAAAAAAAAACTAGCGGGAACAGCGACACTAATACAGCGATCAGAAAAATGATCGCTTAGTGACGCTGGCAATAGGGAGTGAAAGGGTTAACTAGGGTGGTGATCAAGGGGTTAAAACTTTATTGGGGGGGTACGGGGGCTACCCTGAACCTAACACTAACTGCCTGTCACACTGCTACTAAATGCAGTAATCATACATATATGATCACTGCATTCAGTGACACTGTGACAAGGGGAGGGGGGGTGATCGCAAGGGGTTAAGTGTGCCTGCGTGTCCTAGTGTCAGTGTAGTGTTGTGTAGACTTACTATGTGATGTGATCTCTCCTCAGCGGCGGTTGAAAAAAACGCCGAGAGCAGAGATCACATCACTTCCTTCTCCTGTGTTTACACAGGAGGAGGAAATGACACTGCAGGCGAGCGCGCACATTGGCTGGGAGCGATCCGGAGGGGGCGGACAAAAACGAACCGCCGCCCCCTCAGCACGGATCGCTCCTACAGCCACCGGGACCGCCGTATATACCGGGGGGGTCCCGATCGGACCCCCGACCCACGTCAAGGCAGCCACGTACAGGTACGTTGATGTGCCTGTCCGTGCCATTCTGCCGACGTAAATGTACATGTGGCGGTCCTTAAGGGGTTAAGCATCATTAAAATCACTGTTTCTGGAGCAGTGATTTTAATGATGCTTAAATAAAAATAAAAAATAAATTCCTTTAAATATTGTACCTGCTGGGTGTTTATAGTTTGCCTGTGAAAACGTCTTTGAGAAGCCGGGTCTTGCCCGAGGGAACATGTATCAATGGAAAGGAGTCCTGCTCCTGAAAAAAACGACCATTTTTAAAACTTTTTTCCATTGATACATGTTCCCTGGGGCAAGACCCGGGTTCTCAAAGACGTTTTCCAACAATAACCTGAATATTGGGCTTTAAAATTAGCACTTTTGAATTCGAACGTTCGATTCCCATAGACTTCAATGGGGTTCTAAATGTTCGCTCGAACGGTCGGTCTGTTCGAACGTTCTGGTGCGAACCGAACGCGGGGGTGTTCGGCTCATCCCTAGTGTGCATGGAGCCTAAGGTTTTACACAGGTTGAATCAATTCAGAAGATACACTGCATTTGTGTAGACCAGAAAAGGCAATATGGTTGATTTAATAATAAAATATTAAAGAAAAATGATAAACTAGTAAAGGTAGTTTCACTGGAAAGGAGAAGAGGTCCATCACCCACAGACACTAGCAAAGAGGACTCACGGAGTGGGGTGTGAGTTAGGGAGGCACCCCAGGGAGGGGTGCATCAAAAGCTTGCCAGTGTCCAATCACCTGAATATATGAGCCTACTACAACCCATGGTGTATGAATAGGTTGCTTGTGTTCTGTACTGTACAATTAAGATAGAAATGTAGCTTATACACCAGTTAGTAAAGTCTCTGTCCAATCAAAATTCAGATGACAAGGAAACAGATTTCAAAATATGGTAAATCCATCACAAAGTGGTGTTGACGGGGATGTGCGAGATTGGCTACACTCTGTCCTTGCCCACTGTATTGACAAAAAAGGTACTATCAATTTATTTGATCAAATCTGCTCAACCTCAGGGGGAGATTTACTAAAACTGGAGCACTCCAGGTAGCCTATCAGCTTCTAACTACACTTTGTTCAATTAAGCTTTGACACTAAAACCTTGAAGCTGATTGGTTTCAATGCAGATCTTCATCATTAGTAAATCTCCCTCCCTGTGTATCTGATTTGCAGATATTACCCAACTTACTTGATTGCCTAACCAAAATACTAGCATAAATGAGGACTGTACACAAAATATGTAGTCTTATAAATTACTATAGAAGAATGCAATTCATACAAAATAAAAATAATTTTCTCAGTGGCATACCTGCGCCATTTCCTTGCATGGGACTGACGCATCCACATTGAGTAGTAGGATGCTAGGTTCCTGCTACCTTACCTAGCCTGCGGGTATGTCTTTTGTATCCTTAACGTTTCTCTTTATTTTCCTCTGTTTGTACTGTGCTTATGTAATGTATCGTATTGATGTTTGTATTTGGTACACCGACACTGTACTGTTGTTTATGCCTTTGTCTGATATACTAATAAAAACATTTGAAAAGAAAAAAATAATAATTTTCTCTGCAGTTGACTTTAGTGAAGTGAGCAAAAATCTGGTATGGGATGTTTTCAAGGAAACTATCATTACTGAAACTAAGGTTATATTTGCACAACATTGCAAACAGTTACTGTATATTCCATATTGTAAGGTTTTAAGTCATAGTTTAAAAAAATGAATATTGCACGTCACCTAGATCATCCTTTCCAAGAAATGTATTTTTTGCAATGTATGCTAAGTAGTACTCTTTTGCAGGTTCTCTTATACGTTATTGTAATATATTCATTCCTATACAATCAGCAGTTTGCTGTATTTTACATCGGAAATGGGCTATATGAATAGCAATGCAATCAGCCCAACAAAGGGAACTAGAATAAAGGTCAGCAGGCATCTCATTCCAACAAATAAGAGGTCCTTCTTAAATTGTGGGTCAGCGACTAATTCCCTCCAGAGGGAAAGAGAATCTTCGAAAATTCTTACAAATTTGGAAACAAAACTGGGTAATCAAGAGTATTCTTTCAAACATGCATAAATTATCAGGATAAGAACAGGGGACATCTGTGAGAATGGATAGCATTTATAATATGCAAATATTTCACCCACTTTGACATTGAGAACAATTCTTCTAAAGTGTTAATCCCTTCTTGGCAGCTTTAAAAGGTGGCAACATACTAAATTGAGAATTGGCTTAGAACATTATGTATTTCATACAATGATTTTGTCTTCTACTCACCAGTGATAATTTTAAGGATTTACACAGTAAAGTATACCTGTCAAAGACACTCAACAGAAACAACCATTTGTGAGTCTATTCACTCGAACTGGGATTCATAGACTCTCAAGCCAGATCACAGAGGGCAAAAAGTAATGACATTCTGGAATTCATCACCAATTTTATTCACATTATTGTGCATGATTTATTGTGCATGTTTTTGCTAGGTCTCTTTCAGAATACTTTATATACACTTCAAAACTCTACAAGGTCCTTCTGTGTTTTAGAGCAGCTTGACAACAGCAGTGGATATGTTGCTTGCCACAACCCCTGTAATATTCTACGGTTTTATACTATGTCCTAAGTATATTAGGATAGGAAACAGGAGGCTTGTTTGGAGCATCAAAGCAAATCATCATGTAAACAAGAAAGTAAAAAGATTACAGAAAAAGTTACAATACAGCATAATTGGTAATTACAATATAGTGCTTCTTTAAACAATAATACATTACCGTTTCTAAACTACTGGACCACATTTTCTCATTCAAAAGTTGCTGTTTTTCTTATGCCACTGTATAAAGTATGTAGAATCAGTTTTCCTTTTTGGGTCCAAATGCTGATGTAGTGTATCCAACAGATGGTCTATCCCTTATTAATCTAATTTAACCTCTTTGTATTTATTTTATCAGATCGGTTATATCTTCAATCTCCTTAGTCCATGCAAACTTCCTCCACTACATCCACTGGGCAATAACTGGTGCTCCTCTCTCCCCTAAGTGACAGTCTGTTGTTTCCATGATCAGCTCCCACTCTCTGTACTCTGTTTTTATTGATTGATCCATCCTTCTTTATCCTGTCCAAGTGGAAGACAGTTAGCAGCTGCTCCTCTCTCTCTCCACCTTTGAGCAATACAAATTTATTGATCTGCCTCCTCTTTACTCTAATCACCAGGACCCGTGCTACCACTAGTCAAACTAGGCAGCCGCCTAGGGCACACTGCTGCCTAGGGCGCCCACATACTGGTGTTCCTACTCTCTTCTCTCTGCAACAAGCAACTAAGTCTCAGCATCAGCAAGCAGTCACCACTCCGTTCGCACATAGTGTCAGAGGTGCAGCACTGGCGGAGGAGGACTGTGTCTGCGTCCTGGATCCTGAATGGAAGCAAGAAAACATTCATTGATGGGCACTGGTAGGCTGCATTAATGAGGGCTGATAGGCTGCATTTGATGGGTGCTGGCGAGGCTGCATTTGATGGGCGCTGGTGAGGCTGCATTTGATAAACGCTGGTGAGACTGCATTGATGGGCACTGGTAGGCTACATTGATGGGCGCTGGTGAGGCTGCATTTCATGGGCACTAGTGAGGATGCATTTTATGGGCACTGGTGGTCTGCATTTGACAGCACTTCATTATAAAGGTGGGATATACATGGACAGGGAAAAGGAGGTGGAGTCAGGGGTGGAGCCAGCAGTGATTAAATACTACCAAAATCAAGCTTTATTTGTGTGAAAAAAATGATAACAATTTCATAGTGTTGCATGACCGCGTAATTGTCATTCAAGGTGTGACCGCTCTGAAAGCTGAAAATTGGCCTGGACAAGAAGGGGGTTTAAGTTCCAAGTAGGCAAGTGGTTAAATCCATTTGTGCAACCCTTCTAATACACTAACCCCTATAATCCTCATCTTCATCACACCTGGCACACCCCTGCCAGCTTGCTAACACCCTACCTACTGTCATCCTCATCACACCTAGCACCCCAATGTCGCCTTGCTAACACCCTATCCCCTGTCTATCTTATCCCCCTTTTAACCCACTGCCAGCTTCCAAACACCTGCATAGACAAAGTAGCTTATTCCAATGTGAGAGGACAAGGGTCTCTACCCCACAAATGTGTTGTGGCGGGTAACAAGGTCTGTGGACGGGGGCTTATTGAAATATGGAACACTAGGTTACC
Source organism: Rana kukunoris (assembly GCA_029574335.1). Taxonomy (NCBI): domain Eukaryota; kingdom Metazoa; phylum Chordata; class Amphibia; order Anura; family Ranidae; genus Rana; species Rana kukunoris. The sequence goes on from CM056056.1 coordinate 122,711,587, forward strand.
AATCAGATGCCACCCATATGAATGTTACTAAACCCACAACAGTAAAATCAGTCTGTATTTGCAGTAAAACATGCTTTAGTGTGGAACCTAAGGGCTTAAACCTCCATATTGTGTAAAAAGGCTGTTTGTTCTATAGAGTCAGGCTTCTCAGTTTAGTGTGTACAGTATTTATTCTGACTCTGATTGTTATGCTATACCTGGCCTGTATAAGATATAATCACTAAGAGCAATCCTCATCAGATAGCTTGAACTCACCAATACTGTTTCCATCCACAGAGTTGCTTTATTCCGAACATGAGGTTACAGCAAATGACAGGATACAACAGATGAATAGATTGTGGTATTTATGTGGTCAAAAGATGATATTGTCTGTAGCTTACTATGCAGAATACATGTGCCCTGCTACATGTGGCCTGTTAGTTGCATCAATGACACAGGAAGTACAATCACATGAAGAAAGGGTGGATCATTACATACAAAGGAAGTGTGTCATAACATCAGGGAAAAGACATGGGAAAAAAAACAAGTGCATTACCACAAAAGGTCACTAGATGGCAGCATGTGAACTAAATATAAATGTCCATAGAAAATGGTTCAGTAAAACAATCTATATAAATTCTATGCCCCTCTCCAAAAACATGCTGGTAGGTTAATTGGATCCTGTCCAAATTGGCCCAGTATATATGTGTGTACGACTGTGTGTCCCAAGCGTGTCGAGATCCTACGGGTAAATGACCGCACCAGCCAGGAAGAAACTGGCTGCAAAAAGCACCTAGAGTGACTGACTATACAAGTCAGTCACTCATTCATTCATTTATTCATTGGTGAGATAAATGAAACCTCCTCCTACAAGCTTCCAGCACACACTGACACAAGTCAAAAGATTGCAAGTCAAAAGATTGCTCTAACTGCTTTATACAGCTGATGAAAAATGGTATTTATCCGTTTATATTTAGTAAAACTATTGCATTTCCATGTTCTGTGTTCTGTGGGAGACCAGCTATATTGACTGCAGGATCTGGGTTTAGTAACAATTTAAGATACCCTGAACAACACTTATGCCGCGTACACACGGTCGTTTTTTGTGATGAAATAAAATGACGTGTGGGCAAAACGTTGTTTTATGTCTTCTGAAAAACGACCAAATGTCGTCTTTTGTTTCACAAAAAATGATCGTGTGTGGGCAAAACGAAGTTTTTAAACCCGCGCATGCTCAGAAGCAAGTTATGAGATGGGAGCTTCAATGGAACAGAGTGCCGTCCAACGCGGTGTACATAACCGCGCTTTTCAAGAGCATTTTCAGAAAACGATGGTGTGTAGGCAACGTCGTTTTTTAAAATGAAGTTTGAAAAACGTTGTTTTGTTTTGTGACTCCAGATCCGCATCCATCTTCTACAATGTAAAGGGCTTTTAAGTCGACCCTGGCAACACTGTAGATGCCACCTCCAGCTAGCTAGCAGACATCTCTGTTTTTGGTCCCATGCCCAGGGCTGTCTTAACGAGAGGCACACCTGGGCACTGCCCAGGGGCCCCAACTGCATGGGGGGCCCCTGCACTTTCCACAAAGCAGCTGGTCCTTGAGCCCATGCTGCCCTGAAATTGGGGGCCCCATGATGGCACTGGGAGTGATAGATGCACAGGGGAGACAGTCTGCCTCCTACCTACTTGATGTCTGTTTATCTGCACTGTCATCATTGTAGGGGCCCCAGAGCATTACTTTGCCCAGGGGGCCATGATGCTATTAAGACGGCCCTGCCCATGCCTCTGGTCATCCACCCAAGAGAGTCACCAGGTCACAGTGAGAAAACCAACAACCTCCAAGTTCTTTCTTTCAGCAAGGTCCTCTATGCATTAATGTGTGCCATGGTGTGAATGAGGCAGTGACCTCCAGTTACCCAGTGCAAAAAAAATGCAGGTTATTGAGTCTGGTTAATATCAATAGCTCTCTTCACAATAGGTCCTATAGGCTTGTTTAGAAAGAAATCTAAATGGCTCTGAAACACTTTAACAATGCCCCTTTTGCATTTAAGCAAAGTCTGACATCACTTCCGGTCCAGCTATGACCTCCATTAAGATCAGGGTTGCCAAATTTCAGTAGATTTACGAACAGTTTGGAAAATCCATAATTTTTGCATCTGTCCATGAATTTCTTTTGAGGATATGCAGTCTGTATTTTTGTAATGGATATTCACAAACAGATACAAAAATTACGGATTTTACAAACTGTTCATAAATTTTGTGAAAGTTGGCAACCTTGAGCGAGATCTCTGGCTCACTGGTCCATGGTTCTGAGCCTACTTTGTGGTTTCCTCCACCTGGCCAGTGCCGGTAAAGCTGTTTGCTAGAATTAAGTAATCTGTCATTCATCCACATGGGATCTGTACCAGGATGTGCCTAGGACAGGTGCCATATTCTGCTACCTTTGTGAGTTGTTTATTGTCTTTTTACCATTAAATTATTTTTCTTTCTATGGTGGGCATCTTCTGGTGGTCTTTTCTTTTCACTAAACTTAGTGTTAAAGAGCCCTAATGCTGTGTACACACGATCATTTTTCGGGTTGTAAAAAATGTAAAAAAAAAATTTATGTCATTAAAAAACGATCATGTGTGGGCTTCAGATCATTTTCCGGGTTCTGAAAAAGCAAGCAAAAAAAATTCGAACATGCTCCATTTTTTAACAACGTTTTTAACGTTGTCGTTTTTCGGGTTGTAAAAAATGGTCGTGTATGGGCTTTAACGACGTGAAAAATCCTCACATGCTCAGAAACAAGTTATGAGACGGGAGCGCTCGTTCTGGTAAAACTACCATTCATAATGGAGTAAGCACATTCATCACGCTGTAAAAAGACAGAAAAGCGCGAATCGCCTTTTACTAACACAAAATCAGCTAAAGCAGCCTAAAGAGTGGCGTCATCCGAATGGAACTTCCCCTTTATAGTGCCGTCGTACGTGTTGTACGTCAAAGCGCTTTGCTAGAGCATTTTTTTATTCAGGATCGTGTGTAGGCGACATCGTTTTAATGATCGGGTTGAAAAAAACATTGTTTTTTCTAGAGCCTGAAAAACATAGTTTTTTACAACCCAAAAAATGACCGTGTGTACGTAGCATAATAGTTTCTTTATGCATTTACTGGTGTGGCAATGTGTTCAATTTAAGACTCTACATAACATATGTTGCAAAAAATATTTTTGTTTAAAAAAATTATTTTAAAACCTAATTTTTACATTTGCAGGCGATGTGCATGATATTGAATATTTGTTGCTAAGAGGACTGGTCATGATGTTATAGTATTGAAGCCAGTTCATACCGTAAATGGGGTTTTGCCTAATATAAATGATCCCTTACAGTCAGGCTTATCATATGTCACAATCACTCCAGGGCTTTCACCTCCCTAGCAGAAAATCAAGCCTTACCCACTCCAGCTTACACAAGGTAATCTTTTGTAGGTAGAGTTGCTCTTTAAATTCTATTCTGATCTTGCAATGCAATTTTTATATATAATTCATTAAATGTAAGTTCCAAATTTCTGTTTACTTATATAGGTCTCTGCCTCTCTCCAAACACATTAAATAGGATGTACTGTAGGTGTATATCTAGACATATCAATTTTGCTGTTTCCACAATTAGATGTTTCTAATCTAAAATCCTCTGAATTATTAAATACCCATTAAAAGTGGTACAGATATTGTTACATGAAAAGTGATTTCATTTTATTGCAGCTTCAATATATGTCAAGAGGCACCTTTAAAACCAGCAAGCCAGAAGTGATTTATCATTGCATAATGTTCGTAATCTTTCCTGAAGCTACACATTTTCTGGTATTTAGAAAATGTTTACAAAATGTTCTCTCTAGGAACAATATTCTGCTGGGTGCTCAGTTTTATGCTAACAACAATCTAAAGATGGTAGGCCACCAAAGATACATCCACTTGGGCCAAAAAATGTGGATGTGTATTTCCTTTAAGACATTACACCAATGCAGACTAAATGGAGATATACAGTATACACACACCAACTCTTTTATTATTTAAAATTAATGTAAAGCCTCCTGTTTTTTTTTTTTTTTTTTTTTTTTTTTAATAACAAACATGTCATACTTGCCTCCACTGTTCAGTTAATTTTGCACAGTGTGGCCCCGAACCTCCTCTTCTGGGATCCCTGTTAGCGCTGGTAGGTCCTTCCCGCATCGTATAACCCCATAGGAGAAGCGCTCTTCTGGGGGGGGGGGGTTACCTTCTGGGCGAGCCCACAAATCCAGCATTTGTGTCCATAGACGCAGAATGCCAGACTCAGCTCTGCCCCCTGGTGCCGCATCATTGGATTTGATTGACAGTAGTGGTAGCCAATGGCTGCGCTGCTATCAGTCTATCCAATCAAGAGCCGAGAACTCCAAGCAGAGGAAGAGCCTGTCTCCGCTGTGGGAATTACGGGGCTCTGGTGAGTAAAACGGGGGGCTGGTTACTAGAAGAAGTTTTTTCACCTTAACTGGTTAAGGACCGCCGCATGTGCATTTACGTCGGCAGAATGGCACCGACAGGCACATCAACGTATATATACGTTGGTGCCTTGAGGGGGTTCGGGGGTCCGGTCCCCCCCTGTACAAACGGCGGTCCCTGTAGCTGGCCGAGCGATCCGGGATGAGGGGGCGGCTGTTCGTTTTTGTCCGCCCCCTGCAGATCGCTCCCAGCCAATCTGCACGCTCCCCCACCTCCACTTCCTCCTCCTGTGTAAACACAGGAAGGAGGAAGCGATGTGATCTCTCCCCTCAGCGGTATTTTCAACCACCGCTGAGGAGAGATCACATCGCACAGTAAGTCTGCACTAACACTACACTGACACACACTACACATAGTCACATTAACCCCTTGCGATCGCCCCCCTCCCCCTGTCACAGTGTCACTGAATGCAGTAATCATACATGTATGATTACTGTATATGTATGATTACTGTATTTAGTGTCAGTGTGACAGGCAGTGTGACAGTCAGTTAGTGTTAGGTTCAGGGTAGCCCCCGTAGCCCCCTAATAAAGTTTTAACCCCTTGATCACCACCCTAGTTAACGCTTTCACTCCCTATTGCCAGCGTCACTAAGCGATCATTTTTCTGATCGCTGTATTAGTGTCGCTGTTCCCGCTAGGTAGCTAATCTTTTTTTACTGCGATTTTTTTTTACTAAAGACATATGGCTAAATAAATTTTGGCCTAAATGATTGACTAAAATTTTGTTTATTTGATTTTTCTTATAACAAAAAGTAAAAAATATAGATTTTTTTTCAAAAATGTCGCTCTATTTTTGTAAATAGCGCAAAACATAAAAATCGCAGAGGCGATCAAATACCACCAAAAGAAAGCTCTATTTGTGGGAAGAAAAGGATGCAAATTTTGTTTTGGAACCTCATCGCACGACCGCGCAATTGTCAGTTAAAGCAACGCAGTGCCGAATCGCAAAAAGGGGCAAGGTCATTTACCTGCATTTTGGTCCGGGTCTTAATGGTTTAATAGGCTAACACGTTTTGAGGACTAGCCTCTTCCTAAGAACAAGACTGTTGCTTGCACCCCTCTTATATAGCAAAATTACATCAAAAAGAAGAAGGTAGGGGGGGCTCACTGGCTGAATAACTATGTAACTAAATGGGTGAACAGTAGGATAATTGATAAAATAAAAACTGATCAATTAATAAAATGTCCAAACAAATCCAAAACATGCAATTCCAGTGCAAAAGTAAAGCAAGTGGACAAGTGGGAAAAAAGAGGTGATATAGGCAATCAGTAACCCATATAAGACAGGTCGATAAAAATCCAGTAAATAAATATATAAATGTGCAACTGGCAACAATCAATGTGCATAAAAGTGCAAAAGTAGAAAAGTCTGGTACAAAATTAATTCTTCAAAAAAGTTCATATTTCATAATGATGTGCAATAAACTCCAAAAGTGCAAGCAGGCAATCTTGACAGGATCACAGTGATTACAAAAGTGCAGGTGCTGTTTCTTTCAGTGCAGGTGCTAAAAAATGTTTCCCCCAGCCTCTCACCTTAATAGGCTAAAATAAAAGCCTTGCTGCAATATCTCTTTAGGACTTATTACTGCTCTCTTCTCATTGCCGTCCCAGCTCCTGATTTTTACATGCACAGCAGGCTTACACACACAAGTTCCTGATGTGATCCAATAACCCACAGATCCACAGCTCCAAACATGGCCAGCCTCCTCACATCAGCTCATGTGATGGCGGTGGACAAGTCTGTTTCACCTGTGGTGTTTGTATTGGTCCAGCAGCGCACCAGCATCTTTCCAGGCACTGTGCATCACAACTTGTGGCAGGAGGTGAAGATCCAATAGGCTAACACATTTTGAGGACTAGCCTCTTCTTGAGAACAAGACTGTTGCTTGGACCCTTCTTATATAGCAAAATTACATTGCCATGTAATTTTGCTATATAAAGCCCCGTACACACGATCGGAATTCCTCAGAAAAAAGTCAGATGGGGCATACACACGGCCGGAATTTCCGATGGAAAAAGTCAGTCAGACTTTTTCCATCGGAAATTCCGGCTTTGTGTATGCCCCATCTGACTTTTTTTCTGAGGAATTATGTCGGAGTTTAGATAGAGAACATGTTCTCTTTTACTCTGATGGAATTCCGTCGGAATGCCGATGTGAGTTTGGCCGAGGAAAAGCCAGATCGTGTATACGGGCATAAGAGGGGTGCAAGCGACCTCCTGCCACAGGTTATGATGGACTGAACGATGCTGTATAATGCATGAGCTTTGATGCAGTTGTCAATGTGTGAGTATAATACTTACCACTTTTTATAACAATAAAGCTATGATTTTAGGTTAATGCACTGGGATAATGCACTGTGCCCCCTCCAATTTATTCAGAGGCAGAACTTACATTGAGAGAAGCTATCTGCCATTATTAAATGTAACTGCTTAGTGGACCAGCTAAAAACATCTCTCTGATCACCCTGAATAATAAACTGCGCACCTTTTCCTGTTTGGAACAATTAAACTTATAGCAAGATATTACTTACTGTATGTTTGTGCTGTAAACTTCAAATGAAATTTATTTGTACTGTCGTAACATTTAGAACATGAATGAAAACTTTTTTCGAAATCCAATTTCTATTCCTGATTTCATTATTTCCTATTTTATATTCAGCAAGTTCCATAACTAAAGGAATGCATGCCCTTAGCTAGTTCATACATTTCATTTTAGCCCCACACAGAATACAGTGACTATGAATAGCACATAGCTAACAATATTCTAACACTACAGGTGCCCTTGAGAACAGGAGTTGGAAAATAATGATCTATTATACTTTAACTTTACAGTAAACACCCATGTTAAATTGACAGCATATCTAAAATGTGTGAATACAAACATACCCGCTAACCCTCCTTACAATTAACTTTTTAAAATTCATTCATTTTTTTTCACCTGCTGAGCTGACGGAAGCTTTTCCAGAAAAAGTAACCCTAGATTAGCTGGTGCACAAAGTGTATGAGATGAATCAGTTGTCTATCTATATACAGTATATATGTTTTTGTAGCAGTTTTTCAAGATGTAAATACACAGATAGGGAAACCAAACTGGATCAGGAAAGACACAAACTAGGGAGTGTTCAGTGCAATAGGAAATAATGTATGTACTGTATATACTCGAATATAAGCCGACCCAAATATAAGCCGAGGCACCTAATTTTACCATAAAAAAATGGGAAAACGTATTGACACGAGTATAAGCCTAGGGTGTCCATCTTCATGCCTCACTTTGCCTCACTGTGTCCATGTGCATGCCTCACTGTGTCCATGCCTCACTGTGTCCATGCCTCACTGTGTCCATGCCTCACTGTGTCCATGCTTCACTGTGCCCATGCCTCACTGTGCCCATGCCTCACTGTGCCCATGCCTCACTATGCCCATGCCTCACTGTGTCCATGACTAGACTGACGTTTAACATGGGAGTCTATGGAAGGGGTGCCCGACTTTGAAAAATTAGTGCTCCCCAGACGTAGGTCCCTCAGACAACAAACTATGCAGACTTGTAGAGAAGAAATGGGGCTATATGTGTACCAAGTTTCGGGTTCAGGGGACTTATAACCGTCCAGTACCGGGTCTGCAAAATCACCGGAGAAATTACCATTTAACCTGGGAGCCTACGGAAGGGGTGCCCGAATTTGAAAAATCCCCTGGACAACAAACTTGGCCGGCCGGTACCGGATCCCCAAGGTCCGGGAGATCAGGTGCAAAAAAGTGACTCGAGTATAACACAAAAAATTGCTGAAAAACTTGGCTTATACTCGAGTATACTCGAGTATATACGGTACCATCATTATACTGGCGCTCATAGTTTTTGGCACAGAGCTAAAAGCACTAAGACAGCTACCCTACCCTGAGTCACTATCACACAAACCTTCTCAGAAACCCCTACACAATCTCTCACTATAATCCCCCACGCACTCTGCTGTAACCTTAACACCAACCCTCCCTGTATCCCCAACACTACCCCTCTCTGTAACCTTAACATTACTGTAACCCCAACACTACCCCTCTCTGTAACCTTAACATTACTGTAACCCCAACACTACCCCTCTCTGTAACCTTAACACTACTGTAACCCCAACATTACCCTACTCTATAACCTTAACACTATTGTAACCTCTACACTACCCCTCTCTGTAACCTTAAAGGGTCACTAAAGGATTTTTTTTTTTTTTGCTAAATAGCTTCCTTTACCTTACTGCAGACCTCGTTTCATGTCCTCATTGTTTGTTTTTGCTCTGATGTTGCTGTAATTCTCCTCTGTTCTGGACACTTCCTGGTTGTCTGTTTCCTGAGGACCACAGTACTGGGAGCTTCTAGTTTCGTTTTCCAAACCATCACTGCTCTATGGCTCTGTATAGCACAGATACAGGATAACATGCAAAAACGAAACTAAAAAAAACTGCAGGTACATTATATGATTGATTTTTATCTATTTTTAATCGTTTTTAAAAGGAATCAGTCACCCTGTAAACACGGCTTGATTCTTTTGCATGCGCATTGTTTGTATAAATATGTACAACAAGTGCAATTCTTTGCTAAATAAACATACCAGATGATAGTTTACGCTATGAGCAGTGTCTGTATAAGGGTTACAGGGAAGGTTAGTGTTGAGGTTTCATGGAGGATTAGTATTACAATTACAGGGGAGGTTAGTGATAGTGTTGCTCACGAATATTCGCATTGCGAATATTCGTTACGAATATTGCATATTCGAGTATTCGCGAATAAATCGAATATCGCGGTGAATATTCGCTATTGCGAATATTCGTATTTTTTCTAATTTATTTTTAAAACAGATTACATCCTAGTGATCTCCATCGACGTCTAAAAGCATTGCTGGTATGATTAGAGACCCTGGGCCGAGTAGCTGAGGCGATCCTTTTATGTTGCCGAATATTCGCAATGCGAATATTCGTATTACGAATATTCGCGAATACTTTCTCTGCCCTTCTGTGTTTTGTGTATAAAAAATAAATAAAAATTGCTTTAGTTTAGTCATATAAGTTTGTGTAAGTAGAGTTAGTGTTTAGTGCATATTAGTTTAGTAATCCAGGAAATTATCTCCGTTTTTGCGTGTTGACGAGAATTTCGCAGTCAATTTCACATTCGCATTAGCGAAATTTTGCAAAATTTTTTTTTTTATAAAATATCACGAATATTCGATATTAACGAATATTTCGTGAATATTCTTCTATATATTCGTGAAATATCGCAAAATCGAATATGGCGTATTCCGCTCATCACTAGTTAGTGATAGGATTACAGACAGGGGCTGTTTTAAGATTACATATAAGATTAGTGTAAGGGCTAGTTTACACTTGCTTTAAAACATGGCTTCAGACACACTTTGTTAAAGCTCTCTGAACGCCAGTCAAAACCCCTGTCACTAAATAAAATGGTAAGTTTACAGTCCTGTTTACATATGTTTGGTGCTTTGATGAAGCTTTGATGAGGCTTTGGTGGGGCTTGGTGGGGCTTTGATGAGGCTTCAAGAGAGCTTTGCCATAGACTTCTATGGAGGCTTTAAAGCACCACTAAAGCTACATGGGGTATCATTTTCGAAGCAAAGCAAAGGCAGGTGTAAGCAGGACTGTAAGCTAACCATTGTATTTAGTGACATGGGCTTTGACTAGCATTTAGAGAGCTTTAACAAAGTGTGTCTAAAGCCATGTTTTGAAGCACGTGTTAACTAGCTGCTCTATGGAGGCTTTGAAGACACTTTGAAGCACCAATAAAGCTACACAGGGTATCATTTTTGAAGCAAAGCAAAGTAAAAGCCTGTGTAAACAGGACTGTAAGTTAACCATTTTATTTAGTGACAGGCTTTGACTAGTGCTCTTTAACAAAGCCTGTCCGAAGCCTTAATGCCGTTAATGTGTATTGAAACACTTGCTTCAAAACATGGCTTCAGACATGCTTTGTTAAAGCTCTGTCACTAAAAAAAAAGGTTAGCTTACAGTCCTGTTTACACCTGCTTCGATGAAGCTTCAATGAGGCTTTGATGAGGCTTCAGTGGGGCTTTGGTGGGGCTTAGCTTACAGTCCTGTTTAATCCTGCTTTTGCTTTGTGCTTTGATGAGGCTTCTATGAGGCTTCAGTGGGGCTTCGATGAAGCTTTGGTGGAGCTTCGATAGGGCTTTGGTGAGGCTTTGTGGGGCTCGAAGCAAGTTTTGCCATAGACTTCTATGGACACTAACCTTCCCTATAATGTTAACCCAACCCCTCCCTGTAATCCTAATACTAACCTTCACTGTAATTGTAACACTAACCCTCCCTATAACCCGAATACTAACCTTCCTTTTAACACCACTGCTCCCTGTAAACCTAACACTAACATTTCCTGTAATTTTAAAACTACCCCTGCAACTAACAGCAACCCATATGGTCACAGTGAACATCCCCTTCATTTTCAGTTTAAAGCCCTGTACACACGATCGGTTTGTCTGATGAAAATGAACCGATGAACCGTTTTCATCAGACAAATCGATCGTGTGTGGGCCCTATAGGTTTGTTTTCCATCGGTGAAAAAAAATAGAACATGTTTTAAAAAAACAATTGTTTGTGTGGAAGTCCATCGGTCAAAAATCCACGCATGCTCAGAATCAAGTCGTCGCATGCTTGGAAGCATTGAACTTCATTTTCTCAGCACGTCGTAGTGTTTTACGTCACCACGTTTGGACACGGTCAGATTTTTGACCGATGGTGTGTAGGCAAGACTGATGAAAGTTGGCTTTATCGGATATCTGATGAAAAAATCCATCGGATTAGATTCCATCAGATATCCGATCTTGTGTACATGGCTTAAGTGAAAATTAGAAACAATTCACAGTGTCTCAGTGTCAGTCAGACAGTGAATAAGACCCCTTTCACACTGGGTCAGTTTGCAGGCCCTATAACGCTAAAATAGCGCCTGCAAACCGACCTGAAACACCTGCTGCTGCATTTTTGGAGCGATGGAGTGGTGTGTATACCACTCCTCCACCGCTCCTACTCATTAAAATCAATGAGGCACCTAGGCTATACCGCCGGCTTGCGGTGTTTTTTAACACTTTCTCGGCTGCTAGGGAGGGCTAAAACCACCCTGCTAGCGTCCGAAACCCCCCCCAAAATTGTCAGTAAAGCGCCGCTTAAAATAACAACGCTTTACCGCAGACGCCGCACCTGCCCCAGTATGAAAGGGGCCTAAAGGAGGTGTCTCCTCATGAAGAAAGTCTCCCACTTCTAACTTGTCCTAGATCAGACATGTCCAAAGTCTGGGCGGTGGGTCAATTGCGGCCCGCATTCCAGTTTAAAACGGCCCCACTGGTAGTTTTGAGATATATATATATATATATATATATATATATATATATATATCTTTTGTAGCTCCCAAAGAATACCCAAGTGCCGCCGGGGGCTACAAAAGATATATACCCGTATTTATTGGTGCTTCGGAGGGGAAAGTACAGCCCGTGGGTCAATTGCAGCCCGCGTTGCAGTTTTAAATTGCCCCACTGGTAATTTGTATATATATACTGTATATACAGTGCCTTGCGAAAGTATTCGGCCCCCTTGAACTTTGCGACCTTTTTCCACATTTCAGGCTTCAAACATAAAGATATAAAACTGTAATTTTTTGTGAAGAATCAACAAGTGGGACACAATCATGAAGTGGAACGAAATTTATTGGATATTTCAAACTTTTTTAACAAATAAAAAACTGAAAAAATTGGCGTGCAAAATTATTCAGCCCCCCTTAAGTTAATACTTTTTAGCGCCACCTTTTGCTGCGATTACAGCTGTAAGTCGCTTGGGGTATGTCTCTATTAGTTTTGCACATCGAGAGACTGACATTTTTGCCCATTCCTCCTTGCAAAACAGCTCGAGCTCAGTGAGGTTGGATGGAGAGCGTTTGTGAACAGCAGTCTTCAGTTCTTTCCACAGATTCTCGATTGGATTCAGGTTGGGACTTTGACTTGGCCATTCTAACACCTGGATATCCTGCCTTGCAAGATTTGCATCACCGGCTGCGGGCTTCCCGAGTTACATCTGCAGGCACTCGTGTCTCCCTTCAACAGAGGCTAACCTCATCATTTCAGACTTCACCCAGGTACGTGACAGGCCCCTAAAGAATTCCAGAGCGTCGCTGGGGGCCACAAAAGGAGATTCTCCTGTGTGTAATCTATTGGCACTCGTTCCAATCCAGATAGCCGCTGATTAGGCCACTGATTAGGCTGCATTAGGCTGCATTGATGGGGGCTGATCCTTATTATGCTCCACGATTTTTTTTTTTATCAAAATTTTAATTTTTTTCCTAAAAAAACTTCCCTCTTAAAGTAAAGGTGCGTGTTGTACGCCGATAAATATGGTATTTCTAAGTAAAATGACCAAGCTCATCTTTTCACCACACACAGTCACAAAGGCAAGAGAATTCTTGTTGGGCAGTGTATTAGTGCTCGGACTAACACACTTAGATCAAATTTTAACCCCTTCCATACCGGGCCATAGGGGATTGACGTCTGGAGCAACCCCTCGCCGATGAGAGTGGACGTCATTTGTTCCCGGCGTTCTAGGGCACCCGCGGCACCACTCGCGATCCCGCCCGCCTGGCGCCCGCGATTGCCGCTGGGCACCCGCGATTACCGCTGATCACGGCAGGAGTGTGGATCTGTGTGTGTAAACAAACAGATCCACCTCCTGTCAGCGGTGAGGAGACCAATGTGTGTTCCCAGTACAGAGGAACACACATCGGTCTCCTCACCTTGTGAGTCCCCCTCCCCCTACAGTTAGAACATACTTTAGGTAACATTTTAACCCCTTCAGCGCCCCCTAGTGTTAACCCCCTCCTTACATTTACACAGTAATCAGTGCAGTTTTATAGCACAAATCGCTGTGTAAATGTGAATGGTCCCAAAAACGTGTCAAAAGTGTCCGATATGTCCGCCGCAATGTCACGGTCACAAAAAAAACGCAGATCGCCAACATTACTAGTAAAAAAAAAAAAAAAAAATGCCATAAATCTATCACCTATTTTGTAGACGCTATAACTTTTGCGCAAACCAATCAATATACGATTATTGCGTTTTTTTTTTACCAAAAATACGTAGAAAAATACGTATCGGTCTAAACTGAGGAAAAAAAATGTTTTTTTTTTTTTTTTTTAAATGTGATATTTATTAAATAAAAAAGTTAAAAATATATATATATTTTTTTAAATTGTCGCTCTTCTTTTGTTTATAGCGCAAAAAAAAACAAAAAGAAAGCTCTATTTGTGTGGGGAAAAAATTAATTTGGGTACAGTGTTGCATGACCACGCAATTGTCATTCAAATTGCAACAGCGCTGAAAACTAAAAATTGGTCTGGGCAGGAAGGGGGTGAAAATGCCCTGTATGGAAGGGGTTAATGGTTCAAAGAATGTCAGGCAAAATGGTCAGCCCTCACGCATGTTAACTTTATCAAATCTGGACCTCTTTGAGGAAAAATTTGGACACCCCTGTCCTAGATGCTTACAGGGACCTGCTTTGTGTGTTTCAGCACCTCCCTGACCCACATCTCACGTAAAATGGCCCCTAAATCCCAGAGGACACTTGTGCAGCTGCACACTCTATGCAAATATTTTTCATACCTCTGACCCTCACATTAATATTTCTTTTAACTCTTTCCTTCTTTCTTTTTTTCTTTTCTCTTTATCTTTACTTCCCTTTATCATCTTCCTCATTCTAATGATCGGTGATCCGATCTTAATAGGCATTATAATCTCAACACATACTCATATATTCCCCACTAGGAGTGCTCGGCTTCACATATCAAGCCTGTAGGATTCAGTCGCTATTTGCGACTCCACCTCGCAACAGTGTTGGAATAACCTGTGGCCAGTGAGACACGGTCATCTCTGAGGTAACTACACATCTCGTATGTAAATTTGATTGAAAAAACGACAGACATTAATTAATTTGTTCTTCTTAACTAATTTTTCTTTTCAATTTGCAATTATCTCCTGTACATATATTCTATTTAATCAGAATATTCACTGTACTCATGTTTTGGTGTACTTGTGATATTAACTACACACTGTTAAAATATTGCAATGTCTCATTATATTTCTATTCATTTACTCATAGATTGAGATTTATATACACATATGTCCCTGAGGAAGCCCGAGGGCGAAACATGTCGGACCTACTGTATATAACATTATAAGAATCTACCAATGGTGACATTCAATCTATTATATGACCATGTTTTTTAACCTCTTGTATGTACTTAATATGTAATATTAAAATTTATATTTTTATATATAAATTGTTTTTGTTTGTTCAATGGTTCCTGTGATCCCAGAGCTATCAATACCATTATGATTCTTTAATTACATCCAAGTGCATTCATATAGTCCCACGCCCCATCCCTTAATTGGGAATATATACTTATTAATATTTCTTATAACCCTAACACTAACCATTTCTGTAATTGCCACCCTAACCCCCTGTGACTACACCCTAACCCTCGCTATAACCCCAATCTTGCCCCTAAACATTACCTCTTTGCATACACATCTCTCCTGTGCCAGGATGCAAAAGACTCAAACACAAAGCGAGGATCTTCAACCTCACAATAATGACTATAGCATTCTTTCTAATAATCGCAAGTGTGCCGCCTCTCTGCATTTGGTCATAAATTCACACTTTGCTCTTTTTTCTTATTAACAAAGAGCAACATCTACATTATAAGCTTGGCTTGGTTAGTTTATCTTAGCTACGATTAACAAAAAGCCATCCTCTTTTTTTTTTTCAAGTAACACAAAAATAAAGCGTGAGAAGTGAGAACAAAACTTACAAAACTGTAATATTTAAACAGACCACCAAGGTCTACTAAATTTCACAAATTAAAAGTGTATTTATTCCTAGCATGTTTTGTCTGAAAATAATAAAACATTATATTTGCAAGTTTTTAAGGCGACTTGTCACTATTGCAAAAAGATACAATGCTACCCCCTGGTGGTTCTTTTAAAAAACAATAAGGATTTATTTTAAATAACAGACAAGCATAATATATATACAGTATACGCATATATATACACAGTGGCCCGGATTCAGAAATGATTTACGCCGGCATATCTCCAGATACGCCGACGTAAGTCCAAATGTGTGCCTTCGTATCTTTACACCGATTCACAAAGCGAGATATGTCGAAAAATAGTCTTCCTTTGCCCGACGTAACTTGCCTACGTCGGCGTATAGTGGGCGCATAGTTACCCATTATAAATATGCAAATGAGTAAGATACACCGATTCAGCCAGGCTGCTTCATATACGCAATTTGCGTAAGGCTTACGTCCGGCGTAAAGTTACCCCTCATTGAAAAACACACTGAAATCTTTTAGGGGGGAGGAAGTTGAAGAGGGAGGAACAAAAATTGCAATAAGCGTTTAATTGGTTTGCGCAAAAGTTAAAGCATGTATAAAATAGGGGCTAGTTTTATGAAATTTGTATTAATATATTTTTATTTTTACTAGAAATGGCGGCGATCAGCGATTTTTATCGTGACTGCGACATTATAGCAGACATATAGGACACTTTTGACACTATTTTGGGACCATTCACATTTATACAGATGGGCTATCTGTTCGAGTCGAACATGAGTTCGACTCGAACATTGTTTGTTCACCTGTTTGCCTAAGGCCGCTTACACACGATCGAATTTATCTGCTGAAACCGATCCGACGGATATTTTCAGCAGACAAATCCGATCGTGTGTACGGGCGAGCAGACAGGTTTTTCCAGCAGACAAGTTTTAAAGCATGCTTTAAAACGTGTCTGCTAGAAACCCGTCCGTCCGACATGTCCGTTGATTAGTACACTAACCAGTGGACATATCTGTCCGCACATGCGTCGAATGGATTCGACGCATGCGTGGAAGTATTTTACTTCCTGGTTCGGTGATGTGGTGGCGTCACCGCGCTGTCTGCCGGCGGGGATTTTGGTTTGATGGTGTGTACAACCATCAAACCAAAACAGCCCAGCAGACATATCCGATGAAAACGGTCCGTCGGACCGCTTTCATCGGATAAGTTTGAGCGTGTGTACGTGGCCTAAGAGTGAACAATTTTGGGTGTTCTCTCCAAATTCGAAAAGCCACGGAACACCCTTTAAATGTCTATGGGAGAAATCAAAAGTGCTAATTTTAAATGATTGTATGCAAGTTATTGACATAAAAAGTGTGGGGGGGACCCGGTTCCTGCCCCAGTGGACATGTATTAATGCAAAAAAAGTTTTAAAAACAGCTGTTGGGGAGCAGTTATTTAATAATTCTTAAAAAAGGGAAATATTCCTTTAAATTTCGTACCTGGGGGGTGTCTATAGTATGCCTGTAAAGTAGCGCATGTTTCCCATGCATAGAAAAGTCCCTGCACAAAATGACATTTCGAAAAGTAATTTAAAACTACTCAAGGCTATAATGAATTGTCCTGTCCCGTCAATACAGATAAAAGTAATTGAAAAAAAAACAGCATGGGTTCCCCCTTAGTCCATTACCAGGTCCTTTGGTTCTGGAAAAAAAGTAATTTAAATTTCACTTTTATTGTTTCACTTTAAGCATTATTAAAAGTACTGCTCCTGAAAAAACGACCTTTTAAAAAAAATAGCATTGATACAGGACCCGGGTCCCCAGACCCTTTTTAGGACAATAACTTCATATTAGCCTTTAAAATTATCACTTTTGATTGTAGTTGTGCTATAGACACCCCCCTCCCCCCCCCCCCCGGTATGAAATTTAAAGGAATATTTCACTTTTATTGTTTCACTTTAGGCATTATTAAAAGTACTGCTCCTGAAAAAAACGGCCATTTAAAAAAAATACTTTTTTTAAATTTTGGTTCGGGGTTCCCCTTAATATTCATACCAGAACCAAAGGACCTGGTAATGGACTAAGGGGGGAACCCATGCTGTTTTTTTTTCAATTACTCTTATCTGTATTGCCGGGACCCGACAATTCATTATATCAGTTTTAAATTACTTTTTTTTCCTTTAGAAATGTAATTTTGTGCAGGGACTTTTCTAAGCACGGGAAACATGTGCTACTTTACAGGCATACTATAGACACCCCCCAGGTACGAATTTTAAAGGAATATTTCACTTTTATTGTTTCACTTTAAGCATTATTAAATTCACTGCTCCCGAAACAACAGCAGATTTTAAAACTTTTTTTGCATTGATACATGTCCCCTGGGGCAGGAACCAGGTCCCTGAACAGTTTTTATGACAATACCTTGCATATAAGCCTTTAAAACTAGCAATTTTGTTGGGACCTGGCAATTCATTATAGCCACGATCAGTTTTAAATGTCTTTTATTACTTTAGAAATGTAATTTTGCTGCAGGTACTTTTCTAAGCACGGGAAACATGTGCTACATTACAGGCATACTATAGACACCCCCCCAGGTATGAAATTTAAAGGAATATTTCACTTTTATTGTTTCACTTCACATGTTCGTGTCCCATAGACTTTAACGGTGTTCGCGTGTTCAAACAAATGTTTTGCCTGTTCGCATGTTCTGCTGCAAACCAAACTGGGGGTGTTTGGCTCATACCTAATCACAAGTACTGCCAATACAATAGGTTAATGAAGTCTGAAAATTGCTCTAGTTCATAAGGATTACACAGGAACTGGTCTTGAAGTGCTTAAAGTGAACCTGTCATGTCCACTAATGTTTATAATCCAGCATTCACATTAATATTCATTGGCTACTCACTTCTTGCTTAAAATGAATGCTAACCCTACATTAGTAACACATGTAATTATCGTTCACCACTGCAAGTGAATTTTTCATGTACAATTAATGAATCATGAGTTAATTAGCATGCAATGTTCAGAGATAATTACAACCGGCATTCCAACCAGCTATTAGTGAATCAAGGCCATTGCACTTTTGTTGTGTTAGTTACATTAGACAAAAACTGTGTACAAAAAGTAATATTGATTCTTTTAAGCCCTCACACATAATGTATAGTTCTAGAAGGTGTTGAAAAAAAAATTCCTGTACATGATGTTAATGTATGGAGTAAAAATAATTGCTAGTGCAGATCTCCTCAAAGCTGAACTCCAGGCACATATAAAAGACTGCATTTAATGAAGCTTTGTAATCATGCATACAACTGCAAGAAGTATAGGTACCTACATTTGACATAGTGTCAGCCTCTCCCTACATTTCAAAAGAGCTTAGAGAGTTGGAGGAAAAGGTGCCACAAGAAGACAATTTAGGTGTAGTTTAATACAAGAAGCATGCTGATAGGAGGAGAAAGCAGAGTAACAGAGATGAGCTCATCAGTCTGCTACCTCTCTTTTTTGACCAGTGGCGGCCACTCATTAGAGGAACAGGAGTGCGGTTTTCCTAATCCATGGGCCCAGCCCCCTATTCTACATGCAGGGTGCCGGACGCATGGATTCCAATGTTTTCTTTTGGTTTTGTTTTTTAAGCACATGAGTAGATTCGGAGGCTCTAATTGCACCCTGAGCCCTCCCTGTTGTGTGAAATTAGAAAATTAATATTTGCTAATGTCTTCCTGTTTCTCTTCCCAGCCAATCAGAAAGCGGATCCTGAGACCCTATTGCCTGGGAGTCCTAAGATTCCATTGTCTGGGAGCCTGAAGACCCGATTGGTCGGGAGGAGAAGCGATGGCCAGGACATGGGGGAGACGGAGGGGGGAAGCTGCCTCTGCAGCCATAACCTGCATGGGGTAAGTGCAGGGCTGTCGGGTGGGCCTAGCAGACCAGAGGGCGAGCAAGTGATCTGGCAACTGGGGGTGGATATGATGTGCGATGGCGGGCTCGAGTGACGGGGTGGTTCGTGTGGGCTGGCGGGCTGGATTGACTGTTCTCCAACTTGAAGGTGGCACTGTGCTGTGTCTTTAGACTTGCAGGAACCCATTGATGATTAATTGTCTCCTGCCTTTGGGCTCCAGGCAGCCATTTTGGGAACCACAGCAATCCTACTGGATACTGAAGTCCCGCGAGATTTGAGTAACCATCTTAACCAAGGATTCTATAAATAGTAGAATCCCTGTTGTGTGGGATTAAGGTAAAAAATAGCCCCCACCAACAGGGAGAGAATAGTAGCAGCATCAGGGAGAGGTACCTGTCAAAAGGGGAAGGTAGGTTTCCCCTTACAGGGTGACTGGGTGTCAATATGAATGGGCTATAGGTTCCTCTTAGGGAAGTGTCATTCTGGCATTCTGTTGTATGTTAGGTTACTATTTTGAACAGTTCTCTGTGTAATACTTGCAACATAGGTAGTGCTATGGCTGTATTATTACTATTGAAATGTGCCTTGAGGATAAACAGTGTGCTCTTCTGTCTTAAGGAGTGTATGACCTGAGAAATATGTGCATTGCTGAATTTTCCTTACTTCTGCGAACAGTCAGTTTCTATAATAGAGAACAGGCCTGAAACATAAAGGGAACCTGGGTGCAGGGCCCACATGACTGGGAGGTCACTGGGTAGGTTGCACAGGTTAGTTCCTGCAAAATGTGCAGCTCAAGGTGTGGGGGTGATTTTTCACTGGGCAAAAGCAGGGCTTGGAGGTGCAGCTTGGGTACTGTTCATTCCTGGGGGACAGGGGTTAATTTCGGTAAGGGGGCAGCAGGAGAAGACCCAACATCACAGACCTTTTTATTTCTTTGTTGCACTCAGAATGGAGACTATAGGGAGACTCCTGGGGCAGCTGCGCTCAGCTGCCGTAGCTAACGGTCCACAGTGGCTGAACTCTCAGCTGGCTACATGGATGTCACTTAGGGGGTGTCAGCATCGAATGGAGTATGGCTGGCAGATGCAGTGCGGTGCAAAGTCTATGTTTGCTATGAGGGCCCCCTGGGTTCCCACCTAAAGGCGGAGGTTAGGGAGAAGATTTGGAACACGGATTACGTGGAGATCTTTTCGTTACTGCCACTGGAAATGTTTAACCTGGACAAAGCTAAGCCTGATGAGAGCAAAAATGAAGAAGAAGAGAAACAACGATATAGACTTATCCCACGGACGTTCGCCAACTGGCTTCAGGCATTTGACATATTATCAAGCATCATAGAGGAGAATGCGCCAGAGAACTGTTCGGCTTTGTTTTGCTATTTGGAGTCCATCAGCGAAGCCCAACAGGTTTATGGGGGGCATGGCTTGGCTGCACTATGATGAGCAGTCCTGGCAGCTGAAGGCCGTGGGACTGTCATTATGATGGGAAAGATCTTGGCGTGTGGATGAAGCTCATGACACCAGCCAGGGTCACGCCACCCCCCTTTCCTGGCAGGGCCCAGAGTGCCTAAGCCTCTTCACCATCGGCCACAAAGCATAAGGGGTTCTGCATTCAGTTTATGAAGGCACCTGCAAATTTGGGGGGTCCTGCTGTTTCCATCATGAGTGTTCAGGCTGCGGAAGTGCCCATCCCTTGTCAAAATGCTTCAAGAAAGGTAAGAAACCGGCCGACGCTGGAAAAAGGGATGACTCCAGTGAAGGTGGGAAAACTGGCACCATATCTAAGTAGATATCCGAACAGGGGGGCTGCACAGACATTGTGGTTGGGTTTTAAGTTGGGCTTCCCGATCCCGAGTACCTTGGATAGCGTCCCTCATGTTTTGGCTAACCTGAAGTCGGCATATAATTATCAGGAGGTAGTTTCTAGTAAATTGTAGAAGGAGGTGGCATTGGGCATGGTGGCTAGCCCATTCTCAGGGCTGCCAGTGGGGGACTTAGTAGTTTCGCCTTTGGAAGTTGTAGAGGAGCCCAAGAGGGAGCCCAATCAATTTCCGGCTTATTCACCACCATCAATCCTTCACTTTGTACGTCTCCCGGTGAGTGCAAACATTTTGCAAAGGGGCTCTCATGACCAAGACTGACATTGAGTCAGCCTTTCGCTTGTTGCCTTTTCATCCGGATAGTGTTCGCTTGTTGGGTTGTTGTTGGTAAGGGAAGGATTTTGTTGACAGGTGCCTACCGATGGGTTACGCCATTTCCTGTTCTTATTGTAAGATGTTCAGTTCCATTCTGGAATGGATCATCAGGGACTTGTCCAGCCTTAGTTCGATTTTGCACCTGGATGATTTCTTAGTTATAGGCCCTCCGGGGGATCAGTCCTGTCTCAGTTTGTTGGCCACATTACAGCATATTTTTCAAGTTTTTGAAACTCCGCTGGCACAAGACAAGACGGAGTGAACTACTCCGGTGTTAAAGTTTTTGGGAATGATCATTGATACCACTTTAAAGGCCTGCCCTTTGCCGAGCAAAAAGATAGAAGGCCTTCGTAAGACTGTGGCCAAGTTTGTCCGACGTTCTAAGGTGCAGTTGAGGTTGGGGTCCGGACCTGATGTTAGAACTATTTGCCATAGTGCTACCCGTGGAGCTTTGGGAATCGGATTTCGGGAACCGGCGGGTTCATTTTCATTGTGACAATCTGGGGTTGGTACATGCCATTAATTCCCTGTCTGCATCTTCCTTGCCTGTGTCTGCAATTGCATATTTATGTGTTTGCTGTTCATATCCTGGGGGTTGAAAATGAGGTAGCTGATGCGCTTTCTCGCCTACAGTGGGACAGATTTCGGCAGTTGGCACCAGAGGCGGAACTACTTGGAGTCTCATGCCCAAGTCATTTGTGGGATTTCGTTTTTTCGCTGTGATGTCGTTGGTTCGGCGGTCAGTAGAGGAAATGACTTGACGGACTTATGAACAGGTATGGCGGGAGTGGCTCGAGTTGGTAAGTAGTGTTTGGGGGTTGTTTCAGCGACAAGGACAGGCTTCATGCGTTGCTGTATTTCCTAGGTAAGAGCTGCGAGGAGGGGGTGTCTGTCGATTCAGTAAAGAGTAAGATGGCAGGCCGTGGCCTTTTTGTTTAAATTGGATGGGGAGGAGGATGTTACAAAGGCTTTTATAGTACAGAAAGCTTTGCGGGGTTACAGAAAAGGGTGAGGTAGGCCTGATTCTCGGCGACCAGTGTCATTGGGTATGTTGGAAGTTTTGTCGGGGGTTTTGCCCAGTGCCTGTTTTTTTCCTTTTAAGATACAGCTGTTCAGGACAGCTTTTGTTTGGGCTTTTCATTAATCCTGGGTCATTCATATGTTCACTGGGGGGACTTAGCGGGCTCTGGTTAGGCCAGAAGGCAGACAGCTGGGTTTCTCCTGGGGGGAAGCCATGGTATGATCGATTGGGATACCAGGTATGTTGTTGTCTCGAGTGCTACCAGAAATTCAGCGGTAAGCTAGAAGGGACAGGCCTCCTGATGTGCTGCTGCTACACATTGGTGGCAATGACCTCAGTGTCAGGGCATCCAGGTAATCATTTATGATATTAAGTGTGATTACCTTCACTTGAGGTCAGTCTTTCCAGATACTGTCCTAGTCTGGTCAGATATCATTGGCAGGACAGCTTCCCGGGGGGCTCGGTCTATTGATTGGATCAACAAGGCCAGGATTAAGGTCAACAAGGCGGTGGTGAAATTTGTTGTCCGTAATGGGGGGCTGGTAGTTCGCCTGTGCGAGGTGGAAGGAGACAATGGCCTGTATTTGAGGGGAGATGGGTACATTTATCAGCAGTGGGCATAAACATGTGGTTCCTGAGGCTCCAGGAGGGTTTACAGTGGGCCTTGCAGCTGTGGCGGGCTGCCCAAGCGTGAGGTGTCACTGGTGGGCGTCTGTGGCAGGGATCTCTGTTTTGTGAAGGTCGAAATGGTGAAAGGTATATATTACATATGGCGTGGAACGGGTTGGATCTATCTCGGAATAGGTACCTTCCCTATCTGGAAATAATGAGCTATTGGTCATCGGGCTGCATTGGGCAAGAAGGTGACAATAGCTTGTTCTTGAGCTGGTGGGATCACGGGTAGGGGCCAGGATGCAGAGGTGGTGGTGATACAGCCGATGCAATAGAATACCTTCCTTCATGAAACTCAGACATAGCAGTCAGTTTAAAAAAGTTGGGTTTATATATATATATATATATATATATATATATATATATATATATACACACACACACACAGTATATATGTCAGAATGTTTATACTGAAATAATAACAGTATTGTATTTATGAAATTATGCAAATCTTTGTTTTTGGAGAATAACATTTTTCCACAACTACAGCCAAGTAATTCAAGTTGTTTGTTTATCCGTGCTATTTTGAAGACAAGTGACACAAATGATATACTAAATATAAACTAAAAATACAGTGTAAAATATCAAGTATATTTTGTGGTAATACAAAAAAAATGATATACTTTAAAATATCAAAGATATGTGATGATACAGATGATATTCACATTTCTACAAAAGCACTTATTACAAAATACCACATTTCAATACTTGAATAACTTTGGTAACTCCTAGTGAATAGTTTTTCGTGGCTTCACAGACTTATGTAAACTCCTAGGTTTTTCAAAACAAATAGAGCTTTAAACTTACACTTTAAAATGCACAGACAAAATGTTATAGTGTGCACGTGGCTTGATAATCCAAGCAAGACTTATTTTTAAATTTAGAATGAATACAATTTTAAACACATATCATGACAAAACCATTGTACAGACTTTGGCCTTAGCTTTTTAGAGACATCAAAAATGTGTATGTCTCTTAATATTTGAAATATAATTATTTAATACTGCAGTTAAAAATAATGCAACTCCAATTTGCTCTGCCATATATTTAAATGGTTTTAGTTATGTATATGCAAAAACAATTCAATTAAGAGGTACACATGAAAAGAATAATATAGAAAATGAATACTTTATCGATGGTCTATGAAACTTTGGTTTTGAGATTTATCAGGTTATGAGTCCCCAAAGGACTTCTGATCTCCCTACATCTCTCCGTTATCAAGATCTCAACACCCTCTTGCCGTCCGTGATTTGTCCCATCTCTCTCAGGCTTTTCTTTAGAACTTAGCATCCTATCTGCTGGAAGGTTTTGGAAGGGGCTGTGCGTGTGCCTCCTACCCACAGATTATGGCCCAGAAAATAATGGAGACCTGAAGACAAGCTGTCATTGAGATAATGTAATGTAATGCTACAGCCCTTCTCCCCCACCCCCCTTGTTGCTGTGCCTAATTGTGTTGGTTCATGACACATAGACAATGGTCTGGACTGGAGACATCTCTCCGCAGGGGGTGTGTATTGAGAGGCTGCCTGCTTACCATAATTTAATTATGTTTATCTGTAGCCTGTTTCAATGTACAAATGTTCAGTTCCCATTGGTTGTTCCTTGTCCCCCTCCCCTCTTAGACAAGGCTAAGGGGAGTGTCCCTAACTGTGTTTAAAACTGTATGTTTTGGATTTAATAAACAGTTTAAGCTCTGCATGTTTAACCCTCAACACCTGTGTGGATTGTCTCGTGATTGAAGGGTTAAGGGCTGGTTATGGTTAGTCTGCAGGCTGCGGGTGCGTTTGGAGGACAGGGGACACAGGTCTGGCAGATGTGCCCACCTGGGGTATCTGAGATCCGTCACACTGACCTTCTGCTGTTTCATACCCTGTTTCTGCATCCTAGCTACTCTGTTCATATGACTACAGTATAGGGGGGAACTGCATGCATGCATTACCCCGGTGACAATGCATGCATTACTCTGGTGACAGCTCAAAGCAAATTAGTGCAGGGGCCACTAGAGTCACTGGCCCATTCTTGCAGGCTGCTCTGGTGAAGACCAAATTGTCATTTCGATTCTAAGCAAACTATTGAAGGACCTAAATCACCTGCAATACCATTCTGGCTCGCTTGTTGGCAGCACCGCTGCTCCTCTTACCAATCCCTCTGACTGTGTTGTCCAGCTCACCGACCTGACTCCTAGGTGAAACCTTCCGTCTGCCACACTGGGAGCAGTCTCCAACTGGGAGCTCTGAGCTATCCTCAGACCTAAGTATATAATGACCCTGCACATGTGCACACACAGACAGGTTGCAGGCACCTAGTAAAGCCCAGACGTAGGATTAAATGTTCCGATCCAGAACTACAGAAGCCAAAAACTCAGCTTTCTCCACTCAGAAATTATAGTCCAGAACCTTGCATTAACCAATAATGTGAATCCTGCGTCACATTTTCCTATACTCTCACAATGACAGGGCCTCTCATTGTTACATTATACTATGAGATGTGATACAATGCAATTTAAAAAGAAGTGTTTTTAATCCACTGTGGTATGATTTATCCCTATCTACTCCAGGTCTCTCAATTTGAGTGTGTATGTGAATGACTGTAAATATAGCAAGCTTTTAGCAGCAGTAACTATGTCTTCCTGAAAACAATGTGATCTGTCCCTATTTACTCTAGGTCTCGTCCAACACAATGACAAAATGCTGCTGAAAATCCTGACAAAACAGTTGACTTTTAGTGCTCCATTGGGTGCATTAATGGTAATGCACAGGCATTATTGCACATTGTGTAAAGACTTCCCTATCATTATGGAACTGGCTGCTACATTATATGGGAGTAATTGCAATACAAAGAAAATGGCCAAATTCACTTTTTAGTAATATGTCAAATAAATGTACTATATACTGTATAACATCCACATACACAACTTAAAATCTTTGACAGCTGAAAGTCTGATCCAGACAGTCTGTTTTCCCATTGAAGAATGAGTGTGCAGCCTACTGCCATATGATAATACACATATTTTTTGCTGCTGCCTGCCCTTCCCTCTGCCATATGTTCTTCCCCCTCCTCTTCGTGTTGCCTACCCTTTCTCCTCCACTGTGGAAGGGCATATTTCTCTACACTCCTGCAAGCCATAACCACATCCTCCTCCTTTGATCAAATTAGCAGAAGAGGAAGAGAAGGAGGAAACAGGCGCATTTGTGATCTTCTTAAAAACTGTCTGTCATGCACACAAGTCTGGAGAGGGGGAAAAAGGGCATCTAGGTAATACTCGGAAAAAAAAACAGGTTTCTAGGTGGCATTTAGGAGGAGGAGGAAACATGTTGCAGTAGCATCACTCTAAAATAAAGAAGCTGCTATGTGTCCCTAAAGAATGAGGAAGAAATGACTTTTGCTGCTTGTCACGTTGAGGTGCTGCCTCCACAAAGCTCTACCAAAAAGCTGCAATTTCTACCATAGCTGTCACACTGAAAGAACGGCTGTCACGGGTGAAGACACGGTTGTCATGGTGAAGATGCGGCTGTCACGGTGAAGACACGGCTGTCATAGTGAAGGCACGGCTGTCATGGTGTAGGTACGGCTGTTATGGTGAATGCACGGCTGTCTCGGTGAAGGCACGGATGTCTCGGTGAAGGCAGGGGCAGCAGATCACATTTTGTTTTTATGAAGAGTAAACCTTCCTGTAACTTTTAGATCATATGGCTGCTACATGCTACATCAGTTTGGACCTATTATTGCTGTAAAAGGTATAGGTGTTGCAGGCAAAACTACCTAAAAAGTTATTTAAAGCTAAATATAAATGGTAACTAGTCATATTACATCATAAAATATGTAATGTGGCCAGAACACTATGCAGCTGACACTATCCACAAGAATTGTACTGTTCTGTATCACCACATGCAGCTTATAGGCATACACCAAACATGTTTTAGAAAGGTATAGTGTTTTTCCCATGTTGCCGTTAATGTCACATAAAAAGAGGGACCCTCTTCCCCTTACAGTATTTACAAAATGAATTGTTTACATCGGTACACCTCCCTGTGGTAGCGCCTAGCTGCCCATGCCCTTGTTTTTGTCAATCTCTTGCCTACTAGACTTCAAAATGGCCAGCATCTATTTTCAAGATTCGCCCCCCCATAGATTTGGAGTTTGGACTTAGATTTACATTTTTCAGGCTTTACAATGGATTTAATAAATGACCTTCGAGGGGAACCCAGGCACATTTACTCATGTCTAATACAGACATGCATCAATTGTCATGCAAACTGTCACTGTCAAACATCTTAAACTAAACTAAAGTCTTGAGAATACAACCTTCTTACAAAACCACAGCTCTTACATCACAATGTTAAGGTTGGTGAAAACCACATGGCCTCTCCATGAAATACATAGTAGATAAAGGTTCGAAACCATTCGGTAGGAAGGATGGCTCATGCATCTATTCTACTTTCAGTATCCAGAACATGCCTCAAACTGGCAAATAAACTTGAAGTCACAAGGCAAAGTAAGAAATATAGATAAATGAGTGTGCATGATGCAAGGCTATCAGTTACTGAAACATCCGATCCCAGATGTAAAATCTCTCTGTAACTCAATTCTTTTTCAAGACTTTCAAAAATGGGTTGACAGGTGCTGCATCTCCTGCTCACTGTTTGATAAATGAAGACAGAGCCTTTTTACTCTTTAATATGTTTACAATAATTCAATTACTCCATTGAGGTCTGAATCGAGTGCATTTATCATGCATCTGTCACAGAAGTGAAGACACAGGGCTCTCTCCACTATTAATCCACTGGCTTTCAGATCATTAGGATAAATAGGGATTTTGGTTAACTCTTACCCATCTAAAGCAAATTAGCCCTTCCCATATTTACTAATATCGACAAGAGCAAATACAAAGGGCAATATTAATCCACATACTTTAAGGAAAGCTTATGAAAGCATATCAAATTGGACTAAGTATACAGTATGTTTGTATTATCAGATACAAAGGTTTGCGTTCCAAATGTTAAATACTTCTTCCCAATAAGCAGGGTCAGATGTGAACAAGTGTGCATCCCCCCATTTTGGTGTCATACTTAACCTTGCACGTGGAGGTGAAAAGGGTTCCCCCCCCCCTGTTTCCCACCAGTTGAGAATTGAGATGCATCATGCACTTGTTACATTTTGAGGAACTGAGATAAAGCTTTCATATACTGCAATAATTTCCACCTTGTCTGTAATTCTGAATTATCCAACTGTATATGGATTAGGTGCAAAAAGAATGGACTGGAGAAGGAAGAAGACAAAGCGAGGAGGATCCATAGCTGCCCTGTGCAAAGCTGCATTTGTATTGTTCCAGTGAATTGTCGGATTTCTTCATCAATAAAATTGAGGGAATCCGGGAAAGCATTCGTCAAAACAATACCCCCTGCAACACCCCCCTTGATCAACCTCGCAACACCGATAGAAGCCATCTACAATCAACCAAGTTCACTCTGGAACCCATCTCCGTGGATGCCACAAAAAATATCATCGACACTTTGCGAAACAGCACAGCGCCTAATGATATTATCCCCACTAAACTGCTGAAGGAATGCGCCAACATCCTGGCACCACCTTTCATGCAGCTTATAAACCACTCATTCAGGGAAGGCATAGTGCCCTCCCTTCTGAAAGAGGGCACTATCCAGCCCATCTTGAAGAAACCCACCCTAGACCCCAAAGACCCTACTCACCGCCGTCCCATAACAGGCCTAAACGTCCTCTCAAAGATAATGGAGAAAGCAGTGGTACAACAGCTGCAACAGCATCTAGATACCCATAATCTACTTGATCCATTTCAATCCGGTTTCCGTCCCGGACACGGGACGGAAACAGCATTGTTGAAAATATGGGACGACGCACTTGAGGCCGCAGACGAAGGAGAATCTTGTCTCCTGGTTCTGTTGGACCTAAGTGCAGCCTTCGATACAGTAGACCACAAACTACTACTGACTCGATTGGCTGAAGTAGCCAAAGTCGCAGAACGTGATCTATTATGGTTCTCCTCCTTTTTGGAAAACTGATCACAAACAGTAAAATTAGGATCTTTTACTTCCGAAAAACGCACAGTGTCATGTGGAGTCCCTCAAGGATCACCCCTGTCACCGGTGCTCTTCAACATCTATCTTCGCCCTCTCTTCGAAATCATCAGTAGCCAACAGCTGCTTTACCACTCCTATGCAGATGACACGCAACTGTACTTTCGCATCTGCAACAAAAAGGATCATCATCTCAGTTTAGAGAATTGTCTCTCTTTGATAGAAAACTGGATGACAAGGAGTTATCTTAAACTCAACAGCTCCAAAACAGAACTTCTTCTGTTTCATGCAAGTCGCAAGAGTCAACTTGCAACAACCTGGACACCCCCCCCCCATTCTGGGCCAGATCATCACCCCTAGCTCCAAAGTCAAAAGTCTCGGAGTCATCTTTGACACCAACATGACAATGAACGCACAAATAGGGTCAGTAGTCAGCGGATCACACCATCTGCTGCGCCTACTACGTAGACTCATGCCTTTTATCCCTAAAGAAGACGTAGCAGTCGTGGTAGGAACAATTGTGAACTCCAGACTGGACTATGCAAATGCCCTTTACCTCGGACTCCCCAAGTACCAAATCACTCGTCTGCAAGTCGTTCAAAATACGGCCGCCAGACTGGTGACTGGGAAAAAACCATGGGAATCAATCTCACCTTTTCTGAGAACCCTTCACTGGCTGCCAGTAAAAGACAGAATTGCTTTCAAAGCACTCTGTCTGACACATAAGTGCATCCATGGGAAGGCTCCACAATATCTATGCGAAAAGATAGAAGTCCACAACCCCAATCGCATTTTGCGATCCACCGACCAAAATCTGGTCAAGATACCCAAAGCCAGATACAAGTCCAAAGGAGAAAGAAGGTTTGCTTTCCAAGGTCCCAGACTATGGAACGCTTTACCAACCAGCATTCGTTTGGAGGAAAACCACCTGACCTTCAGAAGACAGATAAAAACTCTGCTCTTTTGATGACCAGAGAGACAGAAACAACGAGCGCCCAGAGGCGATTCAGTTCGCATGTGCCGCGCTATATACGTTTTTCATTCATTCATTCAGTGCAGTTTGTGGTGTTGATTTATGTGTACAGTCACCCCAAAGTGAAACCCAGAGAGAACGACTGGAAAGTTTAAAACTCACCTATCAGCTGGACATATGTATTGTGAGCACTTGGTTGGGGCTATAGCTTCATAAAATACCAACTTTCCACCCAAAAGGGGAAGCTCCGTTTGTCTTTCTCCTTTCCCCCCTCCGCTGCCACATTTTTCACTTTTTGGGGGGAGTGGGTACCTGGTTTTGGCAGGTACCCACTCCCACTTCCAGTTTAGGTTAATGAAGCAAACTGAGCCAGAAGTGTGGTCCCCCTTCCTTCCCCCACAGCCGGCATTTGTGCAGTAGAGAACCGGCTGTGAAGCTATGATAGGGTGACCAGACATCCCCGATTTCCAGGGACAGTCCCCGGATTGAGGACACTGTCCCTGGACTAAATCTGTCCCTGGTTATGTCCCCGGATTGGATTTGAACAGGAGCTGGTGCAAAGGCAGTCAGTTCAGAATTTAAAAAAAAATCTGAATTGCACCCCCCCCCCACTCCACTGCACCTAGCTTAGGGGTGTATGTTTTCCATTATCTGTGCCCCTTTCTGATGATCATGTGCTGGTCAGAGCGGAGGGAATATTTCTTCAGTTTCAGATGCATGCCCATTCAGCTCTACTCACATGTTCTACTGCCTTGGCTCAATTCCTGGCCATCCGCCTGCTTGCTTATCTTCTTGCCTTCCCTGGCGGAGTGATCTTCCCCCGCACCCCACCCAGTAGTAGCCGGGGCCCAGAGAGTAAGACTTAACAGGCTGTAAGGCGGGGGGCAGAAAGTCACTGATTGCCACCATTACTAGTAAAAAAAAATGTCCCTGGATTTCATTTAAAAAATCTGGTCACCCTAAGCTACGAGGCTTCACTGACGATTTCCCTTAATCAAGATGAAGGCACCAGCACCTGATTGAAAAATGGGCCTGGGTGAGGATACCACTGGATTCCTGGACAGCATTTTAATAATAAAAGTAAGCAGCTACAGTATTTGTTTGTATTCTTTGGGAGGAGGCTGGAGGTCCCCCTTACCTACAATACAAATATATATTTTCATCCTGCCATGGTTGTGGATCACAGCCATGGAGTTCTCTTTTCTCGGGTAGGGTTGGCATCTTGGGAAAAAAACTACAAACTCAACTGAAGCACCCTTCACTGCATCCTACCCAGTACTCCCAAGGTGATACAGAGAAGGATGTAAGTAGGTAAGACAGAAGCTGGTATATGAGAGTGCAGCTCACCCTCCATTAACCACAATATCTAAATTTAAAACTACAGTAAAAAAAAAACAGTCTGCATTTATACTTGCTAATTTGAGCTTTAAATAACACCCTTTAGGCATAATACAAATCCATCCAACATGCATAATTTATTTCGTAATTACTGTAAGATGAAAATGCACAGTGGATACAAGCAATCCAAAAGGATATGTCCAACTTGCAAAGAATGTAAGCATAATCCTCAGCACAACTTGCTCAGCAGATATGACCTCTCAGGCCGCGTACACACGATCAGACCAGTTTCATCTGACCAGTTCGATGGTGTGTACGGCCCATCGGACCGTTGTCCGTCGGACGAAAGTTTTAAAACTTGCTTTAAAACCTGTCTGATGGACACCTGTCCGTCGAACAGATTCGATGGTTAGTACACAAAAGCATCGGATCAAAAACCAGCGCATGCTCAGAATCAATTTGACGCATGCTTGGAAGCATTGAACTTCGTTTTTTCAGCATGTAGGTGTGTTCTACGTCACCACGTTCTGGTCTGATCGAATTTTTGGTCTGATGGTGTGTACGCACATCAGACCATCAGACCACTTCAGCGTGGTCCGATGAAAACGGTCCGTCGGACCAGTTTCATCGGACCTGTCTGATAGTGTGTACGTGGCCTCAAAGGTATATATCCAACAAACTCATAGTTCAGCAATCCAAGGGTATTAATTACAGCAAGTAACTACCTGCCTACCCGCCCATGAGTTGTATTAAGGCCCATTCTTAATAAAAGCACAGCAACAAAATCAAAACCACTCACGCTTTTTTTTTTTACACAGAACATTTCAATGCACACTATATATGGGTTGCGGTGCATTGCAATGTGAGTCCGTGGATACCCACTGTACATTTGTGTTGGAGGTGCTATTCTAAATTAGTGAGTTATGGCTATCCATGGTATAAATGCAAATAAGAGCAACGCAATAGTGTAAAGACAGCCAAAAGTTCTGGATGAAAGTGATCTTTTAAACACCACGTCCTGTTTCTCTGACATTGCATTTAGAAGTACATTGCGTTGCATTGTTGATATCTTAGTTTCTGCTGAGAATTAAGCTGTCTTGTACTTCTGTTCCAGTTTTTTTGGTAGTTATTTTACCATTCCTTGTAGTGCATAATAATGTCTCAAAATATTATTTTAATTGAGGCAATCAATCAAAACATTCAAATGCCTAATGAGCAGACATTTCTGCAACAAACTGGGGACACCACGTTTTGATAGAATCATATTTAAATGAAAATAAAACCTCATCTTAAAGGAAAGATAGTACCTTCATTTGGATGTACGTTTAATTAAGGGAATCAACTCCAAAAGTGAGTCTGTTGTGAAAAAATGATGTTTTGAATCAAAGAGGTTTCTACATAAGATGTTTTCCTTTTAACTTGTCTGAAATCCAGAAAGCAGCTAAATCAATTTAGCTCAAAGGGAAACAGAGAGACTATTTGGTTCTTGCACCTGGGAAGTACCCTACGTAATCAGTTTTTTTCTCTGGGGAAAGCAAAAGCAAAGCCACAGGGAGACTGACCTGACCAATCACACAATGCCTGCTTCCAATTGATACCCTGCAGAGTCTGTCATGAAACATTTGCATAAAATCTTGCACTGCTTGTTGACAGGTGTTAGTGCCCCCTCCTACAGTGATCTTGGTAAGGTGAGCTAGTGCCAGAGCTGTATACTGGCCTAGGCCAACAAGGCCCAGGCCTAGGGCAGCACGTAGCAGGAGGGCAGCACAGAAAGAGTCTCCGCCGGCTTGCACTATTAGTGTAGCGCCAGTCTTATGGGGCGGAATGGGCAGAGAGGCAAGCATTCCCGCAACTATAGGGGGTGGAGCTTCTAATTTTGACTGTCCTATCATCCTGGACCACAAACCTTCCTCACTGTGCTATATTTTTTGTGCTGCACTATTGGCATGGTTATATCTTTTTAGTCCTCTCCATAAGGGTAAGGTAAGGGAAGGGCAGGTCTTTAACAGCAAGGTGTGTGGCCTTGACAGGAAGGGGTGGGTCATATTTAAATTAGGGGTGCACGAGTTTAGTCAGGCCTAGGGCAGCACAAAACCTAAATACATCCCTGGCTAGTGCCCATATATTACCAGTGTTGGGTGGGGCCAAGAGGGAATACAGGGTATGGGAGCAAGACAAGCCTGTCCTTTTAACATGTAGCCTGAGCTGAAGCTGCCACAAAGGGCCCTGTGCAGGGATGAACTCCTAGCACTTAGGGAATTGATGGGGTCACCTTATTTACCCCTGACCTTCAGCTGCAGATCCTGTAGCTTAGTGCATATTGCCTTGGGGCCTATGTAGGAGTCCTATTTTGTGTGTGGGAACAGACACCCTGTGAGCAAGTAACATCAGAGATAGTGCCCTTCTGTGCAGAGCAGGAGAGAGGACATTTTGTGAGTAACAATATGCTTAAAGGTGGGACATTGCCATTTTTGAACCTCAGCTGTGGGTCCTGTATCTTAGTGTATAAAGGCTCTGGGTTCAGTAATTAGCATACTGTTGGGGAGCTGTCCCATATTTAAGGAGTAAGGGAAGATGGCTGCAAATGTATAATAACTGATTAAAACTGCTGCAGGATGTATGTTTTTACTATGTCAGCGGTGTCCAACCACTGATGTGGCCCACCACGTCTTGCTCTCAGAGGGCGAGTCGGCAAGCCCAGATCGTGGGTTCCGACCCGCCATCTCTGAGCTTCAGTGCAAAGAATGTAGCCGCCGCTATAGGAAGCAGAGCCGATGCTTCCTGCATAGCGCCGGCTGCTTCACAGGCGGAGTGATATCAAATGCACTCCGCCTGTGACAGGAAGCATCGACTCTGCTCGCTACTGCAGCCGCATGCTTCTGTCACACTGATGCACGGGAACCCGCGATCTGGGACAGCAGCCACCAGTACCAGTACCAGCCAGCAGTACCAGTACCTGCCAGAAGTACCAGCACTCAACCAGCAATACCAGTACCAGCCAGCAGTACCAGTACCCACCAGCAGTACCAGCCAGCAGTACACACCAGCAGTATCAGTACCCACCAGCAGCACCAGTACCCACCAGAAGTACAAGTACCAGCTAGCAGTACCAGTACCCACCAGCAGTACCAGCCAGCAGTACCCACCAGCCGTACCAGTACCAGCCAGTGGTACCTACCAGCAGGCAGTACCCAACAGCAGTACCAGCCATAACCACCTGGGGGAAAGCAGCAACCAGCCACAGGAATCCTAGGGAAGAAGTGAAAATTGAGGTCAGTTGAGGTGCAGGTAAACCGATGTGCATCAGTGTGAAAGCGACCTTAGGGCCCTTTCACACAATCAGTTTGATCGCGTCTGCCTGTCTGTTTTTCAGGCGTCCCAATCGGACCCTCCATTCACCTCTATAGAGCGGCAGATGTAAACAGACTTGTGTCCATTTAGACCTGCCGATCTGCAATCCGATCTGCTTAAAATAACAGAAGGGGATCTGTCCCCTTCTGTCTGGGCGGATTGGAGGGCCCTTGGGGTAGAGCGGGCTGCGTCTGTGTATGCTCTACATAGGCAGAGTGGACACAGACCTGCCATCCACCCGCTATGCTCATTGTGGCCCGCGACCGGTTACCGAGTCGCTAAAGTGGCCTTCGCTCCTCAAAAGGTTGGGCACCCCTGCACTGTTGTTCAGATGATGTTCCCTAGAATGAAACGCGTCGGGGAGGACTACTGATGCCACTGTTTGTGATTTTATGAGAGCTCTTTACATCACTGCAAACAGGGCCGTTTGAAGAAATTTGGGGGCCCCAAGCAAAAAAAAAAGTGACATTTCAAGTTGAGAAGCTGGGGGGGGGGGTGTCTGGTTGGCGGCTTACCTCCATCCTACGCCTCACACGCACACGCCAGCATATGTTGGTGTCCGCACAGGGGCCCCAGCAGGGAGGGCCCTTGCTGCATCCTCCTGCAGTCCGGTCGGTCGTGTACCATAACCACGCGGTACAGGAGATTCAGTTTGCTGTTCCCAGGGCCAGACTGAAAGGAAGTGAACACTCAGTGTGTGCACTTCCTGTCAGTCTGGCCGGGAACAGGAACCTGAATCTCCTGTACCGCGCGGTTATGGTACACGGCCGACCGGACTGCAGGAGGACGCACCGGTGCGGCAAGGGCCCTCCCTGCTGGGGCCCCTGGCCAGCTCGGGGCCCCAGGCAATTGCTTTGTTTGCCTGTCAGGTTCTGATGGGCCTGACTGCAAATGTGAGTGTATTTCTTTCTTTTAATAAATAATATTGAATAATTCTCAAAAGTACACTATGTGCCCCTTTTTCCTCCTTCAATAAATATGTACTGAATGGATACTTTGACATGATACTTTAAATTTGGAGCCTCTTGATTGAACCTCCTGCATCCTTTGAGCTGAATTTTATGCTGTGCTCCAGGACCCATGATACATCAAGATATCTAAGATATTCCTATTGTGGCTGTGTGACCTCTAACAAGCTAGATTGACCCAGTGGGTTCAATCTTTCCGGTAAGCCTTCAGACATTTGGTGGTAGATCCTCTATCAATTTCTTCAGTCACCAAATTTATTGGACTTTCATATGTGATTGGCACTTTAGTTTGTTCAGTCATTATTTTCTAGCACGGTGGTCACATATGGTGTTAATCACTAATTTTGTAATACTAATTACGATATCCATTTAGGATATCCTTCTCATATTTATTTAGCGCTACACTTTCCTTTGTACATTATTTTATTTGCAACATTTTTGATCAATTGCTGTGTTAGCTGCTGTAAGTTTTCACTATTTGGACAGCGCGGTATTGTCTTTTCACATACTATGTTGTTTTGCACTAAAGATTCTGCCATTGGTTTGATGTACAGTATTATTTGTAGTAAAGTGCTAAAAATGCATTCCTTTATTCTGAATATTAAGGGCTCTGGCCAGGGATGTCGTGAGCAGGCCTATGACCATGAGAAACGTATTCAAGATCTTGGATCCAAAGACATTTGGGATCTCTATCCAAGGGCAAGCATCCCACAGTTATATTGAAATAGCAATGATCGCCAATCGCCGCCATTACTAGTAAAAAAAAAAAATATTAATAAAAATGCCAAAAAACTATCACCTATTTTGTAGACTCTATGGCCCAGATTCACAGAGCGATTACGCCTGCGCAACAGGAGATGCGCGTGCGTAAGTCGAAATGTGCGCATGCGTTTCGATGCACGGCATCCCCAGAACGAGATACGCAAAAAATCAACTTTTTTTTGTCCCGCGTAATTTCGTTAGACTGGCGCATCCGTCCGCGCAAAAGTGCGCTAGACAGACCATTGATTTGCTAGTCAAATATGCTAATGAGGGACTTACGGGGATCCACAAAAGAACGTTGGGGCAGCGCAGGCGACGCAGTGTGCGCAACAGCAAAATGTCCTGTCTAAAATTAGACCATATAAAAGCTGGTCTAAAAAGAGAAAAAAAGTCTACTTGTTAGATAAAGCAACACTGTTAGTGAGGAGCTCAGCAGTCACACGTGTTGCACAACAATCTGTATGCCAACATGCCAGCATAGCTATACTACTGACTTTAGATGAACAAAGAAGGATGAGGGCATGGAGGATGGCACGGAGGATGGCACGGGAGAGGATATACCGCACCCGCATAGACCTGTTTGGCATGAGTGATTCTGAGGTGTTTCGCATCTTCAGATTCACCCCTCATGTCATCCTGGAATTAACCACAACCCTGCAGGAGGACATCACCAGCCCAACACAACGCTCACATGCAGTGCAGCCACTGGTCAAGGTCATGGCAACACTCCATTTCCTTGCCAGTGGCTCTTTTCAGCGTACAAGTGGAGTGGTGGCTGGGATGTCACAATCCTCCATGAGCAGATGTGTGCACCAGGTTGTCCCTGCAATCCTCAGACGCATGGCCAACCAAATCATCAAACCCACCACTGAGGACCTGCGGCTGAAGGCAATGACAGATTTCTACAGAATTGCCAGATTCCCACGCACTGTGGGGGCCATTGATTGCACACATGTGGCACTCCAGCCCCCCCAGGAGACAGAGCACATGTACCGCAATCGGAAGCATTGGCATTCCATCAACGTACAGGTGATAGTCGATGCCCAAGGCCTCATATGGCACGTCCGTGCCAAACACCCAGGGTCCAGCCATGACAGCTACATATACAATCAATGCCACATCCAAATGGAATTCGATCAGAACGTGTATGGGGACACCTGGCTGGTTGGTGAGTGACATGGGAGTCAGGCATGACTATCCCCTCCCATGATGCACACATCACAAGGGGCACATGCATGACTAACATCCTCCTGTCTTTTCCCTTACAGGTGACTCTGCATATCCACTGGGACCCCATCTCATGACTCCTATGCGGAACCCCCAAACCCCAGGAGAGGAAAGATACAATCAAGCACATGCCCAAACACGAGCAGTGGTGGAGCGCACCTTTGGCCTACTAAAGTCACGTTTCCGATGTCTGGATAAGTCTGGGGGTACCCTCTTGTATTCCCCAAACTTCGTGTGCCAGATCATCGGTGCATGTTGCATGCTGCACAACTTCGCAGAAAGAAAGGGCCTGTAGATTGGCCTACGTGATGACCTGACCCCTGAACCAGACAATCCCCCCCTAACCGAGGCTACCCCGTCTTCTGAGGGAAGAGCAGCCAGGAGACAACTCACATTGGGCATCTTTGCACGTTAAACACACACATTAATCATGGCACAATGAGAATGCATGCATGCACAACACTGTGGTCCGTAGCACACACACCCCACATCCACATCAAATTGGATTGGCACCAGTCCACCATGCAGGACTTGTGAGCAGCAACGCCACGCCAAGGCTCCAATTATGTCACTGTACATTCATACACCATTCACACGGACCTGGGGATCACTTCTCCCTGGTCCTGGGAAACCCTTCTCCACCAAAATTGAGGGTGACACCCCTTTTCCGGCAGGAATGTCACCCCCACATTCAAACAGCATTCACAACCCCAAAAAAAAAAAAAAATTACCTGCAAAAGCAAAAATTTTCCAGCAAAAAAAAAAAAAGGGGGGGGGGGAATTAATGCCCTTTACGTGAGCCACGCCTGGGGCGCCCCCGGCCATGGCCCTGGCTTCTCAGGGGAGACTCATGGGGAGGGGTAAAACCGGGGAAGGAGGAGTAGCCCCTGATCTCTGCCCACCTGGCGGCCTGCCCTCCAAGGCCACGGCTATTCTGTCCAGGGCAGCACCAAGTGTTGCAGTGTTGGCCTGGATAGCCTGGGTAAGGGCCCTCACATCCTGCCCAACGCCTGCTGATGTAGTCTGCAGGTCGTTTAGGCAGGTTGTGAAAGCCCGGGAGTGGGAGTCCAGGTTCCCCAGCGTATCCTTGATGGAGGACAGGCTCTCCTCCATCCGCACCAATGTCTGGCTGACCTGTCCCAGATGGCAGGTCTGAAGGGCCTGGTCCCTTCTCAGAGTGGCGGGCAGGAGATCGGTCAACCCCCTGGTGTTCTGGGATGAAATCCTGCCTCCAGCTGATGCTTGTGGCCGGGGAGAAGGGGAGGCCCTTGGGAGGGGAGCCATGTTGGGGGAGGAGCGGGGGCTCCCCCTTAGGGAGGGCTGCCTGCTGCCAGCCTGAGGGGAAGAGTCCTCAAAAACCAAACGTCCAGTGCCTGACATGGACTCCTCCTCCTCATGATTCTCCTCCTCCTCATGATTCTCCCCTCTTCTTGAACCTCCTCCGCGGACTCCGGCCTTGTTGGGGGGGCCTCATTAGGCTGCTGTCCTGGGGTTGGTGCGGTCAGGCCAGATGGCCCTGCACCCTCCTGCACATCTGTGGATGACACAAAACATTCACAGGTTGGAGGATCCACACACTTGCCACATATTCCCTTTCACCCCCTCCCCCACACATGCTACACACCTGATATTAAAAAAAATACTTACCTGGCACCACGGGCTCCGGACTTGAGTCAAAGCCGGGCAGGCCCTCAACTTCATGCCGATGAAAGGTCAGGGCCACCGCACGCTCCTCCGCTGTCAGCCTAATACGGCATGGTGGGCCCCCTCCTGTGCCCCTGGCATGGGCATGCATTCTGGCCAGCTTCTGTTTGACCAGACGCCGGAGGTCATTGATTTTTTTGTCAATCCCAGACCGGGTCCGTGTCTCCCCCTCCCCCGCTGAATTGACCTGCTCAGTGATCATATCCAAAATCTCCCTCCTCCTGGCCGGGGTGGTGTTGGCACTGTCCGGGCCGTGGAGGAAACGCCCATAATCGCTAATGGCCCGGGCAAGAATTCTTTTTTCCCCAACTGTAAAATTGAGCTTTCGCTTTCTCTCTGTCATACTTCCAAAAAAACTCACTCCCAGTCAACAAAAATCACTCACAAAAAAAAGCACAACCAATCAAGCAAGAACACACACAAAGAGAAAACTACTCAGCAAGAAACAGTCACAAAAACAAACAGCAAAAAAACAGCAGGAAAACAAACGAACAGAAATATATCAATCAAACAAAAAGTGTCTCAAACACTTATCAAAAAACACTTTCAAAGATCTACTAACAAACACTTGATCACACGAACACTAATCTGACAACTACAAAACACACCGCAACGAACAACAGGACAAAAGCACTTGGTTAAATGGGAAGGGACAAAGGGATTTACTTTTGCAATGCAAGTGCATTTGTGTGTGTCTATTTATGCTGTTTGCGTAGTTCACAACGTTGCCCTAGTCCATTTCCAATTTCACTGATTGCGCCGCTCCCGAGTTGTGAGCATGCGCACAGCGGAGCTGACCATGGTCTCCTTCAAGCGCGCATGCGCGAGCCAGCCGGCCCTTCATTTGCATGGGGTCACGGCTCATTTCAATGTAACATGCCCACGTCCTTCCCAATTTGTATTACTCCGCCTTACGCCTCTGAAAAAACGTTACGCATGCGCAATTTCATGCGCAAAAGCTACGAGGAAAGGGTGATTACGCGGCAAAATTGCGCAAGTCTAACGTAAAGGCGGTGCGCTACGCCGGTCCAATAATGCGCAGATGTACCTGAATCTGGGCCTATAACTTTTGGGCAAACCAATCAATAAACGCTTCTTGCAATTTTCTTTACCAAAAATATGTAAAAGAATACGTATTGCCCTAAACGGAGGAAAAAAATATTATATATTTTTGGTGGATCTTATAGCAAAAAGTTAAAAATATATATATTTTTTTCATAATTGTCGCTCTTTTTTTGTTTATAGCGCAACAAATAAAATCTACAGAGGTGATCAAATACCACCAAACGAAAGCTCTATTTTTGGGAAAACAAATACATCAATTTTGTTTGGGAGCCCTGTGCACGACCGTGCAATTGTCAGTTAAATCGACGCAGAGCCAAAACGCAAAAAGTGCTCTGGTCTTTGGGCAGCCAAATGGTCCAGGGCTTAAGTGGTTAATAAAGTGTGCTAATCCTGGTTGTGTTGTGTGTTATATTCTGTAAGCCAGTGGGCTGGCTTACATAGGTACTTTAGACCACACCATTCTATACTCTGTATAGTTTTCTGTGCAGACTATTCCATTTAGATTAGTTCACTCTGATTGCTGTGCAGTACATAATATACTCTACTGTGTATACCATTAATTGGCACTGTATTAGCTTTATTCATATGAACAATTACGCTTTTACTAGTGTGGTTTAAAAAAAAAAAAAAATCCTTAAGATTTAAATATACCTGTAGCATCCATAACTGTGAAAGTTAAAGGGGTTGTAAAGACAAAAATATTTTCCTCTTAAATTAAAGTCTGACAGTAGCTGATAAAGTAAAAAGTAATGTTTTGCATTATAACTAGTTTGATACCTGTTGAAATCAAGCTGTTTTATTCACCTCCGTCACTCCTGAATCATTATTCTCACTGACTTCCTGGTTTGCGGTGTGCATTCATTCTTGCTGCATCATGGCCTAATGGGAACTACAGTTCCCATTAGGCTTAGCCTCCACGCCTGAGAGGGATAAGAGAGCATCTTCACGCAGGGCTGTAGTCATAGGGAGGGGGTGAGCACAGTCTGCTTTCCACCATGCCAAACAGCTCAGGTGCTGATGGAAAGCAAGAAGAGGAGAGACAGGAAATGGCATTTTCAAACCTCGATTACTGTATTTTGGAGGTCAAAAGGAAAAACGAGGTAAGTGATATTTAAATGCTCTAGCTTACAGCAATCAATTGATCTAATAAAAAATGAACCTTTAGTGTTCCTTTAAGTTCCAAATAACTATAATAAGATTAATTGCCCCCAATATTCCCGTAGTTTATTTTTAAAATGTATTAAGGTTAGACCGATAAAAATGGGAATGGACAATTGGCCCATGTGACAATTTAGTTTGGTTTATCCCTACTTTTTTTTTCCAACCTATTCTTTGTACATCCGGAGCATCACTTACAAATCATGGAAAACAAACAGCTTACATATTAAGCAGATTTGTTTTTTAATGATTTTTTTAATTCACATTTAAAGGAGTTGTAAAGGAAAAAAATGTTTGACTAAAATTAATGTCTACAAGGTAGGCAGACAGAATAGTGTAATGATTCTGTTAAAAAAATAAGTACCGTATTTATCGGCGTATACCGCGCACTTTTTTGCCCTAAAAAATTCCTGAAGGGCAAAATCATGGGTGCGCGATATACGCCGATACCCGCTTCGAGTTTGAATACTGCGCCGGCATATACCGAGCGCAGTACACTCGTGTATAGTCGGGCAGGCTCGGCTCCTCTAGTGCTCACGTCCTGGGCGTACAGGACGTGAGCGCGAGAGTAGCCGAGCCTGCCCGACTATACACGAGTGTACTGTGCTCGGTATATGCCGGCGCAGTATTCAAACTCGGGCGGGAAAGCGGGGATCGAGCGGGGAGGACGCCGCAGAAGGACGTCGGACCCGACGAAGAGGACACCCGAAGCCGCAAACGGAAGCCGGACCCGACGAGGCCGCCGATGGACACCGCGCAAGACACCAAAACTGTAAGTACAAAAATCTTTTTTCCACAGGAATGCTGGTCCACTTTAGGGGTGCGCGCTATACGCCGGAGCGTGCAATACCCCGATAAATATGGTAAATACCTATTAAATTCCTTCATCTATATCACCTCCGGCGTTCTAGTTAATGTTCTCTCATTCACTTCCTGGTTTGCGGCGCTCGTGCATGTAAGAACTACATTTCCCAGTATGAATTGCGGCACGCCTCCTTGAAGTCTCCAACACGTAGAGAGCGTCCTGCCGCACAGATGTAGTTCCCAGGAGAGAGTGAGCACATCACTGACCACTGCAGTAAAGCCTCCCTTCATGGTGGTAAGTAACAATCAGACAAGCAGGAAGTGAACAGAACAGAGAAGAAATAGAGCAACTTCTGAGCAAAAACGAACAATGAGGAAGTGAAAAGAGGAATGTCTGCAGGTAAAGGATGCTTATTATGAAAAAAATTGTTTTCCTTCAAAACCCCTTTAAGTATTTTCCACAAAACCGCAATATTTTTTGGCCTATCTCCGCTATATATGAATTCTTGACGACCATATTATAGATAGTGATCTTAAGACCGTGTTGTGCCCATCTATTTTTTTATATTTAGAACTCAGATCTCATAATTTGCCCGGTCTCCTCTCAATCTTCAGGAACTCATTCTTCTTACTAATACAATATCATCACTATACTGAACTCTGACTGATAAATTGTAAGCACAGATCCAAGTTCAATCACAGTTGTGCTTTTAACAGATGAAATGTCTGATCAATGGCATCTCCAGTGGACAGGCCACTCAGCTATAATACACATAGCAGCTCGGAGAGAAAAAAAAGAGATGTTTGGAGGTCAGGAGGTTTTCAATGGTGATTGAACATATTTTTAGACATTCCAATCAACATTCTAAGAAATACAAGTGATGCCTTTACCCAACCGAAGAAAATAAGCATTTATTTCAGGACTTCCTGCCAAATTCTCTTCTGTGATAGCCCAATGGCAATTTGTGACCTTTACATTAAAAATGGTACTGTATGTCTAGTTTCAAGCTACCTATATGATTTGGACACCTGTTCTAGGCTGACTTTATCCTCTTGTATCACTTTTCACTCTGTACCCTTTTGCAAAAAAAAACACCTCATCTTCTGCCATTGAGCATTGTTTTTCCTAAATGAAAACTGAACCACACATGCGCAGCTCTGTGAAAAATCTAGGTATGACTTGGTGTCAGATGAATCAACTTCCGCGTGCATGTGCGGGCTCCTGGACTGGCCACTCAAATGGCCAAAAAAAAGACCTGCCAAAGATGTGAGGGAGCTTGTGGATGTTTCATCACTGGAGCAAAGGTAATGAACTTTACTTCTGCTTTAACCACTTGACCTCCGGAAGAATTACAACCCTTCATAACCAGGCCATTTTTTCCTATACGGCACTGTGTTATTTTAACTGAAAATTGCTTGGTCATGCAACACTATACCCAAATAAAATGTATCTCCGTTTTTCCCCCACAAGTAGAGTTTTCTTTTGGTGGTATTTGATCACCACTGCAGGTTTTTTTTGTGCTATAAACAAAAAAGACTGACAATTTTGAAAAAACAAAAACAACTATGGGCCAGATTCAGGTACAATTGCCCTGGCGCAGAGTATCAGAGATACACTACGCCGCCGTATTTTACCTGGCTCTAAGACGAATTCAGGTAGATTTCGGCCCATAAGGTACGGCGGCGTAGTGTATTTCTCGCGGCGGAATCAAAAT
This sequence comes from Rana kukunoris, assembly GCA_029574335.1. Taxonomy (NCBI): domain Eukaryota; kingdom Metazoa; phylum Chordata; class Amphibia; order Anura; family Ranidae; genus Rana; species Rana kukunoris. The sequence continues at coordinate 122,755,849 of CM056056.1, forward strand.
ACGCGATTAGGGGGCGTGAAGCATTTAAATTAGGCGCGTCCCCGCAGCGATCGAACTGTGCATGCTCCGTTCAGAAATTTCCTGCCGTGCATTGCGCGAAATAACGTCGTTACGTCATTTTTTTTTTGAGTAGCATCGTTTACTTACATTCCTATACCCGGACGACTTACGCAAAAACAAAAAAAAAAATTGAAATTCGACGAGGGAACGACGGCCATACTTAACATGGGCTGTCTAACGTTAGACCAGATTTTTGCTTCCCTAACTTTCCGCAGCAAAACGATGCTGTAAGAGAATGCGACGGACGATCGTAACTTCGTGGATCACCGGAAAAAGCTAATTTGCATACCCCAACGCTGAAAACTATGCAAACTCCACCCAGCGGGCGGAAAAAGATTGCAGTGTAGATCCGACGGCGTACAAAGATGTAAGCCTGTCGGATCGAAGCCGTTGTATCATGGTTTGAGGATTCAAACTAATGATACGACGCGGGTAATTTGAAAGTACTCCGGTCTAACAGGAGATAGACCGGAGTAATGGCTCTGTGAATCTGGCACTATATTTTTAACTTTCCGCTCTAAAACATATCCAATAAAAAAATAAAAAATAAATCAAATTTAGTCATAAATGAAGGCCAATATGTATTCTGCTGAATAGTTATGGTAAAAAATAATAATCCAATAAGCGTATATTGACTGGTTTGCACAAAGGTTATAGCGTCTACAAACTATGAGATATTTTTATTTATTTATTTTACTAGTAATGATGGCGATCAGGGACTTATAGCAGTATGCGATATTGCGGTGGACATCCTGATTCTAACTGCCATGGAATATATGCACTGTCACTGTACTAATGACACTGGCTGGGAAGGGGTTAACATCAGAGGCAATCAAAGCGTTACCTGTGTGCCTTGCCAGTGTTTTACTATACTGTGGATGGTGCTTTTACTAGCGGAAGAGATGGTATCTATTTCCTGCTTTGCAGGGACACAAACTCCATCCATTTCCTCCTGTTAGAACAATGATCTGCCTTGTTTACATAGGTAGACAGCAGTTCTGTGTCTCTGCCTGATGATCGGTTTCCGCTGTGTGTTATCACAGCAGAAAGCGAGCCCCCCTACCCTGAAGTGTTGGATAATGTATATATGATACAGGTGCCGTAGTAAAACTGCTATATGGTGGACATAAAGAGGTTAAAGCCAATGTCATTTTTAGACATAACAACAACATTGATCCAGGACTGCCCAGAAAAAACACATGACTACATGTGTTACAGCTATAAGCAATTTTAAAGTGAGCACATTCATTTTATTTTCCTTGTCAAAACTATTTTATTAAATACAATCAGTTAAATACAATAAATTAAGTACTGTACATTATACAATTCAGAATTATTACCGTATTTTTTGCACCATTAGGCCGCGTACACACGATCAAACATGTCCGCTGAAACCGATCCGCAGACCGGTTTCATCAGACATGTTCGATCGTGTGTACGGCCTATCAGACCGTTTTCCATCGGACCAAAGTGTTAAAACATGCTTTAAAACCTGTCCGCTGGAAACCTGTCCATCGGACAGGTTCGATGGTTAGTACACAAAAGCATCGGACCAAAATCCCGCGCATGCTCAGAATCAAGTCGACGCATGCTTGGAAGCATTGAACTTCGTTTTTTCATCACGTCGTTGTGTTCTACGTCACAGCGTTCTGGTCCGAGGGGATTTTGGTCCGATGGTGTGTACGCACATCAGACCATCAGACAAGTTCAGAGTTGTCTGATGAAAACGGTCCGTCGGACAAGTCTCATCAGACATGTCTGATCGTGTGTATGCGGCCTAAGACGCACCTGACCATAAGACGCACCTATGTTGTAGAGGAGGAAAACAACAAAAAAATTCTGAGGAGGTTACTACACATTACTACACATTCCGCTGATTGATTGCTAGTGGTTACTACACATTGCCACTCACCATTCAGTTGCTAGAGGTTACTGCACACTAATTTCCTGCAACTCAGTGTCCCCCTCTGCAAGCTGCTCAGTCCTACAGCTGCTATATTAATCCCAACCCCCGTTGCAGACAGAAGAAGGGTAAGGAAATAGAATGCACACACAGCCCGCTCTGTCCTGCCATCCTGTTTGGCTCGTGCTGCTGCCCAGAGAAGGAGGTGGGAACAGAGAGCCCATTATGTCCGGAGAAGGAGGGGGGTTAGAGAGCGGGGTGTGCCCGGAGAAGGAGGGGGGACAGAGAGTGCTGTGTGCCAAGAGAAGGAGGGGGACAGAGAGCGGTATGCCTGGAGAAGGAGGAGGAACCGGAAACGCGGTATGCCTGGAGAAGGAGGGGGAACAAGAGAGCGCGGTAAGCCTGGAGAAGGAGGGGAGAAACGCTCCCTGTCATACACAGTGGCTGCTTCTCTCCTTACAGGGAGAAGCAGGCAAGCCACAGATGAGGAGCAGAATGTCTGGCCCAGTAATAGGCGGCGGGGGGGCTGGTCTATATTCGCTTCATAAGACGCACAGGCATTTTCCCCCATTTTTGGGGGGAGGCAAAGTGCATTTTATGGTGCGAAAAATATGGTATATAATATTCATGTGGTTACAAATATAGTGTTGATTAAGATATAAGGAAGTGTGAAAGTTAAAGCAATTAATTAACAATTATGTGTTCAACCTAAAAAAACAAAGTTAAATCTTTCCAAGCATGCGTCGACTTGATTCTGAGCATGCGCAGGTTTTTGGTCCGATGCTTTTGTGTACTAACCATCGAATCTGTCTGATGGACAGGTGTTGGTCGGACAGATTTTAAAACAAGTTGCAAAACTTTCGTCCGACGGACAACGGTCCGATGGGCCGTACACACCATCGAATTGGTCCGATTGGTCTGATCGTGTGTACGCGGCCTCAGACTTGTGTATAATCCGTATAACTTCAAATCATCTACCATGGTACTAAAACAGAGTCATTAACCAGTTAAGACCCGGACCAATATGCAGGTTAAGGACCTCGCCCCTTTTTGAGATTCGGCACTGCGTCGCTTTAACTGACAATTGCGCGGTCGTGGCTCCCAAACAAAACTGGTGTTTTTTTTTTTCTCACAAATAGAGCTTTCTTTTGTTGGTATTTGATCACCTCTGTGTTTTTTATTTTTTGCGCTATAAACAAAAATAGAGCAACAATTTTGAAAAAAAATCAATATTTTTTACTTTTTGCTATAATAAATATCTCCAAAAAATATATAAAAAACTTTTTTCCCCTCAGTTTAGGTCGATACGTATTCTTCTACATATTTTTGGTAAAGAAAAAAGCAAGATGCGTTTATTGCTTTGCGCAAAATGTATAGCGTTTACAAAATAGGGGATAGTTTTATGGCCTTTTTTTTTTACTAGTAATGGCAGCGATCAGTGATTTTTTTTGCGACTGTGACATTATGGCGGACACATCGGACACATTTTTGGGACGATTGTCATTTTCACAACAAAAAGTGCTATAAAAATACACTGATTACTGTGAAAATGACAATGGCAGTGAAGGGGTTAACCAACTGGGGGCACTAAAGTTCTAAGTGTGTCCTATTGTGTGTTTTTAACTGTAGGGGGGCATGCCTGGACGTGTGATGTCACTGATCGTCATTCCCTATATTAGGGAACAGACGATCAGTGACAAGCCACAGTGAAGAACTAGGAAGGTTTGTTTACATTCAACTCTCCCCGTTGTTCAGCTCCTGTGACCCGATCGCGGGACACCAACGGCGATCGGGTCCGCGGATCCCACGGGCGCAGTCACGGAGCTTCGGACCGCGCTCGCGACCCACAGCTGGGCTCTTAAAGGAGACGTAACTTTACGTCCATGTGCCCAGCCGCGCCATTCAGTCAACGTAAATAACCGTGTTGTGGTCCTTAAGTGGTTAAATGCTGTCGGTAAGAAATGTTCTATCCAAGATTGTCATAATTTAGGAATTTGGTCTTGTTCAATAGCCGCCATTTTGGGTTGTATCATAACGTTGTTCATTAATCGGTATCGGCTAGTACATGAAAAAAAGTATCGGTATTCGGTATCGGCGACTACTTGAAAAAAATTATCGGTACTTGTACTCGGTCCTAAAAAAGTGGTATCGGGACACCCTAGTTGAAAGCGATATGTTTAATGCAATACATTTCTTGGGGTTTATCTCTAATTCTGATATGGTAGCAAATGTGTTAAGAATAGAAATAATAAAATATCATCTGCAAATAAGCTAAGTTTATGTTGGATTCCACCTAGTTCTATTCCAGTTATAGTTGGATCGAATCTAAGGTATTGGGCTAAGGGTTCTATTAAAATGGCAAATAGTAAGGGGGGAAAGTGGGCAGCCCTGACGTGTGCATCTCTCTATATTAAAATATTCTGATTTATAGCCTGCATATTTTACATAAGCTTGGGGTTTGTTATAGAGAGCTGATATCCAACTAGTGAAGTGGGGGCCGAATCCCTATTTCACGCCCGCTGACCACGCTCATCGGGTCCCCACCGTGCAGCAGGCATGCGCTCGTGCCCTCTGCCGGTTTTTAAAGGTAACCCCTTACCCTTGCAGGGTTTTGTGCAGCGGTGCCATTGTACTGCAGTAAATGTATGTGAGCCGGTCAGTAACCGGTTAATATTGAACAAAATGGAAAGTAAATGAACAGAAGAGAAATCCAAATCAAATCAATATTTAGTGTGACCACCCTTTACAACAACATCAATTCTTCTAGGTACACTTGCACGACTGAACTCTGCAGGTAGGTTGTACCAAACATCTTGGAGAACTAACCACAGAACTAAAAGTCACACTTGTTCTTCCCCAACAGTATATCTGGGAGATCCAAAAGCAAAGCTATAATTCAGGCTGAGTCACTGTTTCAAACTACATTTCACACAGTCCCTTGTTTCAGCTCAGAATCTCATGCAATCAATGCCCCCCGAGCGCCCCCTAGTGGATAGAGGGTAGAATTAACACTGGCTATAACAGTTCTTTAATAAGAGTCTCTGTTAGGACTGTGCCTTTGTACACATACAGATGTAGCAGCAGACAGAGTGAAACTGCATCTGCTCCTCTCCTGCCAGTTAAAGTGATATTAAAATCTTGATTTTTTTTTATTGAAAATAAGAAACATGTTATACTTATCTGCTCTGTGCAATGATTTTGCACAGAACAGCCCAGATACTCCTCTTCTCCAGTCCCTTACTGGCAATCCTGACCCCTTGCTCCTGCGGAGTGCCCCTGCAGCAAACAGCTTGCTATGGGGGCACACGAGCTTCCATTCAGACACAGAGCCCTAGCTCAGCCCCAGCCCTGATTTTACAATGACACTTTGATTGCTAATGGCGCACATGGCTGTGTCTCAGCCAATCATGAAGGAGAGTTCCGAACAGCTGGGGCTCTCATGCAACATCACTGGATTGAGATGGGGCTCCAGTAGGAATGAGCGGGGATGCTTTACACCAGGGGTGCCCAACCAGTGACCCGGGGGGCCACATGTGGCCCGCGGAGCCCTCTGATGTGGCCAACAGCATCCTGCTCTGGGATGGCAGATCCCAGCCAAGATTGCCGGTCACTGACCCCCCCATCCCAGAGCATCAGTTTTGTGAATGAAGCCAGAGGTAAAGGAAGCAAGCAGCTGCAGAGCAAAGCAGCATAAGCCGATGCTTCCTGCATAGTGCTGGCTCCTGTCATAGGCGGAGCGATACCAAATGCATTCTGCCTGGAACAGCAACAGCCGATGATACCTGAATGGAAGACTATTATTAAAGGTAAGTTTCCTACTAAAATCACAGTGTATAAACAAGCATATCTGCTCTGCAGTGATTACTGAACTGCTTTTAAACTGATACGCAGGTGCATAGCAGTGCAGCTGCGGGTTACCTTCTTTGATTCATAGACTTCTGTTATTACCTGCGGATTTGGTACTTGCACGATATAATAGACGTCTATAGCAAAGCGCAGCTAACCCACAGGAAAGCCTGCATCTGTGTGTGGGTAAACCGCAGCACATCAGTGTGTAAGCATCTTTAGGCTCTTTTCACGCGATCGGTCTGACCCATGCAGACCTCATTAGACCTCTATTGAGCTGCAGATGTAAACAGATGTAAACGGACTTGTGTCTGATTACACTGAGTGGGCTGTGTCTGCTCTGCATACCTGTCATCTGCCCGCTCCACTCATTGTGGCCCGCGACCGGTTACCAAGTTGCTTAAGTGGCCCCCGTTCTTCAAAAGGTTGGGCACCCCTGCTGTACACTGAAGGTTTTTTTTTTTTTTACTTAATGCAGAGAATGCATTAAGATAGAAAAACCGTCTGCCTTTATCACCACTTTCAGTACTGAGCTACACAAATATGAAAAAAGAAAGGCAAACATTGACATGCATAATATTTAGTAAATATTTTCAGTAAATAAATATACAAAAAACTTACAACTGATAATCTAACCCAGCTGTTTCTCAAACACCACAATTGCTTCTCCCTATAATACAGTAAAAAATAATACTTCTCCTGTGTACTGAACATGTGCTATACATGATGAAAGACAGGTAGATCATTTATAATCTGAAAGCATGTAATTGAGACATCAATAGCTATTGATTTCCTCATCTGCCTTGTGGACCTGGGGAGCCATTCTTGGATTACGTACAAAATGAAGGTAATTTTGCATTATTTATCTGCTTTCTTCAACATACAGCATTAAGAGTCTCTGTTCATTCTTTGTGATAGACTAGCTTCAGGGTCTTGGGTGAACATAACAATGACATATAGGGGAAAGAGGCCCACTGCTGCTTTCCAACTTGACCATTGTGGTTGTTTAAAAGAAGCACATAGACCTTACTGTGCCATTACAATGCCTTTGTTACAGATATTTTTTCAGTGACGTTGTACATTTGAATAGTATAACTAGAGAGATTAAAACAAGCAAAAAGCTAGTTTCATAATTGCAACATTTAACCACATTATAAGGCTGCTTTCACATTGCAGCGTTACCCGCGGTGGCGGTATAGCAGTGCGATTTTTAGCGCTGCTATACCGTCGTATTTACCGCTGTATTCGACCGCTAGCGGTGCGGTTTTAACCCCCGCTAGCGGCCGAAAAAGGGTTAATACCGCCCGCAATGCGCCTCTATAGAGGCGCATTGCGGGCGTTATTACCGCGGTTTCCCATTGATTTCAATGGGAAGGCGCGGTATAGGAGCGGTGAACACACCGCTCCTATACCGCTGTAAAGATGCGGCTAGCAGGACTTTTGGAGCGGTCCTGCTAGCGCACCGCTTCAGTGGGAAAGCCTTCGGGCTTTCACATTGAAGCCTGCAGGGCAGGTTTTTTCACGCGGTATAGCAACGCTATTTTTAGCGATGTACCGCGTGAAAAAAGCCCCAGTGTGAAAGGGCTCTTATTAAAGTAATAGTCCGACTTTAAGTTCTGGATGAAAACTATTGGGATCCCATGACATCATTGACTGTATAACAGCACTTGTTTATAAAAGCAATTATACATCAGACTGTCATTTGGCGAGAGTGAAGCCGTGGGAACAGAGGAGCGTCAGTTTTTTTTTTTTTTTTTTTGTTAATGAATAGGGGTACTTTATAAGTATGTTTCTATTCTGTGTGCAGATACACATATGTAATAGAAGTTTTATTTTTCAAATGTTATCCTTTGTCCTGAGGTTTATGTGTGTCTGTGAGGCTGTCACTTTTTGCGCATGGTAGTTGATAAGAATGATATACACTTTCTAATAGTATACAGGCATTTTGTGTTATAGGGTGAGAACACTATATCCCAGTTGTGCTTCTTCATTGTCAACCTGTCACATGTTTCTGATGAAGACTACAAGTGGCCATTTCAACACCCATTACATAGGCAAGATCCAGTGTTTTTATTAGGGTTGTCCCGATACCACTTTTTTAGGACCGAGTACAAGTACCGATACTTTTTTTCAAGTAGTCGCCGATACCGAATACCGATACTTTTTTTTTTTTTTTTTTTTTAAATGTCCCCCCACAAATGCAGCCATGTCCCCCCACAAATGCAGCCATGTCCCCCCACAAATGCAGCCATGTCCCCCCACAAATGCAGCCATGTCCCCCCACAAATGCAGCCATGTCCCCCCACATATGCAGCCATGTCCCCACACATATGCAGCCATGTCCCCACAGATATGCAGCCATGTCACCCCCATATATGCAGCAATGTCACCTCCATATCCCCCATATATGCAGCCATGTCACCCCCATATATGCAGCCATGTCACCCCCATATATGCAGCCATGTCACCCCCATATATGCAGCCATGTCACCCCCATATATGCAGCCATGTCACCCCCATATATGCAGCTATGTCACCTCCATATCCCCCATATATGCAGCCAGTTCCCACATACCTAGATGCCGCATCGCTGCTGCCGCCGCTTAGTTAATACGGGCGGGGAAGATAACAGCTTTCATTTGAATAGCTGTATTGTTTCCTGCCGCGCATAGACACTCCCCCTTGCTCGGGATCTGTCCAATCACGAGCAAGGGGGAGTGTCTATGTGCGGCGCAGCGGGAAACGATACAGCTATTCAAATGAAAGCTGTTATCTTCCCCGCCCGTATTAACTAAGCGGCGGGGATGCGGCGATGGTGCGGCGGCGGCGGCGGGCAGGGGGGGGGCGAGTATTCTATTTAGGCACAAGTACTCCCGCAAAAATACTCGGTATCGGTCCTGATACCGATACTGGTATCGGTATCGGGACAACCCTAGTTTTTATCATTAAGAAACCTACTCTGAGTAATGTCATGCAGCCATTGCTGGTGTACATACAAACACAAGGGCCCAGATTCACAGAGCGATTACGCGTGCGCAACTGCTGTTGCGCGTGCGTAAGTGTAAATGTGCGCGTGCGTATAGTTGCACGCGATTCACAAAACAATATACGCCAGAAATCTACGTTTTTTGGTCCGGCGTAATTGAGTTAGACCCTCGCTTCCCTTCGCGCAAAACTGCGCTAGACACACCATTGATTTGCTAGTCAAATATGCTAATGAGGGAGTTACGGGGATTCACAAAAAAACGCAGTTGCTGCGCAGGCTACGCGATGTGCGCAACAGCAAAATGTCCTGTCTAAAGTTAGAGGACCTAAAAGCTGGTCTAAATTTTGAAAAAAGTCTACTTGTCAGATAAAGCAACACTGTTAGTGAGGAGTTCAGCAGTCACACGTGTTGCCCAACAATCTGTATGCCAACATGCCAGGGGCATCGTCGCGCATAGCTATACTACTCACTTTAGATGAACAAAGAAGGAGGAGGGCATGGAGGATGGCACTAAGGAGGGCACGGGAGATGTTTTTTTTTTTTTTTATTTGCTTATATAAAATTTACAATTTAAATTAATCTAATACAATATTCTTATCTGATACAAGCCCCTCACTCTTCACTTGATATATCACACACGCATAGACATCTTTGGCATGAGTGATTCTGAGGTGTCTCGCATCTTCAGATTCACCCCTCATGCCATCATGGAATTACCACAACCTTGCAGGAGGACATCAGCAGCCCAACACATGGCACCACCCATGACAGCTACATATACAATCAGAGCCCCATCCCCACAGATTTCGAACAGAACATGTATGGGGACAGCTGGCTGGTTGGTGAGTGACATGGGAGTCAGGCATGACTATCCCCTCCCGTGATGCACACCTCACAAGTGGCACATGCATGACTAACATCCTCCTGTCTTTTCCCTTCAAGGTGACTCTGCATATGAACTGGAACCCCATCTCATGACCCCATCTCATGCCAGCTCACATTATGCATCTTTGCACGTTAAACACACACATTAATCATGGCACAATGAGAATGCATGCATGCACACCACTATGGTCCCTAGCACACACACCCCACATCCTCATCAAATTGGATTGGCACCAGTCCACCATGCAAGACTGGTGAGCAGTAACGCCACGTCAAGGCTCCAATTATGTCACTGTACATTCATACACCATTCACACGGACCTGGGAATCACTTCTCCCTGGTCCTGGGGAACCCTTCTCCACCCAAATTGAGGATGACACCCCTTTTCCAGCAGGAATGTCACCCCCACATTCAAACATCATTCACAACCCAAAATATGCCAAAAATGTCAGCAAAAAAAAAAAAAAAAAATGCATAGAAAAAAAAAAAAGGCATAGAAAAAAAAAAAGGCAGAGAACAAAAATAAAAATGCTTTCAAACCAAAAAAAGGGGGAAAAAAAATTAATGCCCTCTGCCTGAGCCACGCCTGGGGCGCCCCCGGCCACGGCCCCGGACCCTCAGGGGAGATGCATGGGGGAGGGGAAAAGCCGGGGAAGGAGGAGCAGCCCCTGAGATCTGCCCACCTGGCGGCCTGCCCTCCAAGGCCACGGCTATTCTGTCCAGGGCAGCACCAAGTGTTGCCGTGTTGCCCTGGATAGCCTGGGTAAGGGCCCTCACATCCTGCCCAACGCCTGCTGCTGTAGTTTGCAGGTCATTTAGGCAGGTTGTGGAGGCCCGGGAGTGGGAGTCCAGGTTACCCAGCCTATCGTTGATGGAGGACAGGCTCTGATCCACCCGCCCCATAGTCTGGCAGAGCTGTCTCAGAAGGCGGGTCTGGGTGGCCAGGTTCCTTCTCAGACAGGCGGGCAGGAGATTGGGCGCCCCCCTGGTGCTCTGGGATGACCTCCTGGCTCCAGCTGATGGTTGTGGCCGGGGAGAAGGGGAGGCCCTTGTGAGGGGAGCCATGTTGGGGGAGGAGGGGGGGGGGCTCCCCCTTAGGGAGGGCAGGCTTCTTGCAGCCAGAGGGGAAGAGTCCGCAGAAACCAAACGTCCAGTGCCTGCCATGGACTCCTCCTCCTCATGATTCTCCTCCTCCTCATGATCGTCCTCCGCATGATCATCCTCCTCCTCTTGTTCCTCCTCCGCGGACTCTGGCCTTGTTGGGGGGGCCTCATTAGGCTGCTGTCCTGGCGTTGGAGCGGTCAGGCCAGATGGCCCTGCACCCTCCTGCACAGCTGTGGATGACACAAACCATTCACAGGTTGGAGGATCCACACACTTGCCACATATTCCCTTTCACCCCCTCCCCCACACATGCTACACACCTGAGAGAAATAAAAACCTTACCTGGCACCGCGGGGACCGGACTTGTGTCAAAGCCTGGCAGGCCCTCCACTTCATGCCGGTGAAAGGTCAGGGCCACCACACGCTCCGTCGCTGTAAATCTAATCCGGCATGGTGGGCCCCCTCCTGTGCCCCTGGCATGGGCATTTATTGCGGCCAGTTTTTTTTTCACCTCACGCCGGAGGTCATTTATTTTCTTTTCAATCCCAGACCGGGTCCGTGTCTCCCCCTCCCCCGATGAATTGACCTGCTCCGTGATCATATCCAATATCTCCCTCCTCCTGGCCGGGGTGGTGGTGGCACTCTGCGGGCCGTGGAGAAAACGCCCATACTCGCTAATGGCCCGGGCAAGAATTCTTTTTTCCCCCACAGTAAAATTCAGCTTTCGCTTTCTCTCAGTCATACTTCCAAACAAACTCACTAGCAGTCACCAAAAATCTGTCACAAATACAAGCACAACCAATCAGACAAGAACACACACAAAGAGAAAAAGAACACCCAAAAATCACACTAGCACTCAGCAAGAAACAGACACAAAAAAATCAGATGAAAAAATAAAGCAAGAAAACAAACGCTCAGAAATCTATCAATCAAACAAACAGTCTCAAACACTTATCAAAACTCACTTTCACAAAACTACCAACAAGCACTAGATCACACAGAACACTAATCTGACAACTACAAAACACACTCTAACGAACAACAGAGCAAAAGCACTTCATTCAATGGGAAGGGACACAAAGGGATGTACTTTTGCAATGGAAGTGCGTTTGTGTGTGTCTATTTATGCTGTCTGCGTAGTTCACAACGTTGCCCTAGTCCATTTCCAATTTCACTGATTGCGCCGCTCCCGAGTTGTGAGCATGCGCACAACGGAGCTGACATGGTTTCCTTCACGCGCGCATGCGCGAGTCGGCCGGCCCTTCATTTGCATGGGGTCACGGCTCATTTCAATGTAACACGCCCACTTCCCTCCCAATTTGTATTACTCCTCCTTACGCCTCAGGAAAAAACCTTACGCTTGCGCAATCTCTTGCGCAAAAGCTACGTGAATCGCGGGATTACGCGGCTAGATTGTGCAAGTCTAACGGAAAAGTGGTGCGCTACGCCGGACCGATAATGCGCCGATCTACGTGAATCTGGGCCAAGGTGGCTACAAAGGAGTTTCAGGAGATCATCAGGACTGATATGCCACACAGGATGGAAAAGGTAAAAAATGTATTTATTCTAAAAATGCAGTTGTTCGTGATTAAGGATGAGCTCAGGTGTGATTTCAAACCCCACTGCAGAGCCCGCCAGGAAGTCGGCACTGCGCTGCGCTAATCACAGACAGTGAGACATTTCCCAATGTATGCAGCTGCACTTTGGGACATTGTCTCACTGCCTGTGATTAGTGCAGTGCCAACTTCCTGGTGGGCTCTGCATGCAGGGTTTCATCCTTATTTGCAAAACAAAATATCATTTAATTAGTATTTATTTCTCCTTTAATTACTATAATTACTTCTAAAGCAGTAGTTGTTTTTTATTTTTTTTATTATTTATAAGAGCCTATTCAAACCATATCATACGCGGTTCATTGTGAATGTCAGTTCAATGCAACTTAAAGTAGTTCTAAAGACCCAAGGTTTTTTTATCGTAATGCATCTATGCATTAAGATAAAAAAAAAAAAACTTCTGTGTGCAACAGCCCCCCAATACTTACCTGAGCCCCATCTCGATCCAGTGGTGTTGCACGGGAGCCTCTGCTGTCCAGGACAGTGGTGCTATTGGCTCCCACTGCTGTCAAAGTCAGTGAGCCAATCAGGGAAAGAGAGGGGGCTGGGCCGAGCAGTGGCTCCATGTCTGAATAAGCACACAGAGCAGCGGCTTAACGCTGCTTGCTGTGGGGGCACTTGGCAAAAGCGAGGGACAAGGAGCGTCAGCAACGGACTAGAGAAGAGGAGGATCTGGGCTGCTCTGTGCAAAACTGCACAGAACAGGTAAGTATAATGTGCCATTTTTAAACATAAAAAAAAAACAAGGCTTTAATATCACTTTAAAATCGCAAGTGCTGCAAAGAAGCACAATATTTTGTGCGCATGCTGTGGAAAATGCAACCTGCTGGCATTTCAGCCCATTCAATTTGAAAGGGCTGTTTAATGCAGCACTGTGCAACATGTATCAATGCATGGCAGTGGATGATGTGAATTTGCACACTCTCTATTATAAATTCTACCTATACAATTTAATTTGGAAAGATGGACTGTGGTATGTCTGTGCATTTTATTTGTCATTTGTGTGAAAAAAAAACGTTACTAGCTCCATCAAAGCCTTTCATTGTCTGTTCTAATTAGCCATCTCTTGTGTACTATCCTAAAGCTATTTCACATCTCTTAATATTCTAGATCATTATGTCAAAATAATCTGCACATACTTCTTCACATTTCTGCCACGATCTATAAAAAATCATCGCCAATTAGCCATAAGTGATGATCAATTAAAATCTGCAAGACAGGAAGGGGATGTCACACCACTGTTATCGAGATTTGTGGAGTTTATATGAATTAATTACTAATTAGCTGGTTATGTCCAATCACTTACTTATTACTAATAAAATAATGTCTTGTATAACAAGCATGCTCGGTGAAGCAGATTTATAACATGTGAAAGTGCCATAAATGGTATGTAAGTATATTTATCGCAGGACTTTTGTTTAAACAGCTGGAAATAAATCCTACTTTATTTAATATTAACTGTTGTAATATAAAGAATAAGGTACTTGCTTAGAGGTCATATGATAATTCCATTAGCGGTACTCTTCTGCTTATATGACCATTGAAAGCTTTTCTTTCTACACTTATTTTTAGTATTAGTGGAGGTGATTTTCAGAGCAAAGCGCAACGCACCAAGAACAAGTGCAAAATCCTAAGTTCTTCTTACTTTGGTTATTAAAGTCTTTAATTCAACATCCCTTAACACTTACGCTGCGTACACACGACCAAATCTGTCTGCTGGAAACGGTCTGCTAGACCGTCCCAGCAGACAGATTCGATCGTGTGTACGGGCGAGCAGACGGATTTGGCCAGCCGACAGATTTGAAAGCATGCTTACCAATCTGTCGGCTGGGAACCCGTCCGCCCGACATGTCTGCTGGTTAGTACGCTAACCAGCAGACATGTCTTCTCGCACACGCACCGAATGATTTCGGCGCATGCGCGGAAGTGTTTTACTTCCTGGTGCGGTGACGTGGCGGCGTCAACGTCACCGTCACGTCACTGACACGTCAGCGCGCTGTCTGCTGGCGGGGATTTTGGTTTGCTCGTGTGTACACGCGAGCAAACCAAAATCCAAGCAGACAGATTTGTTCAAATCGGTCGGTCCGACCGATTTGAACAAATAGATTGCCTCGTGTGTACGAGGCCTTAGGATTCTTGTCAATTTTGTTTATTGGAATTTAATAAATTACAAAATTACTAAATAAATTACAAATGACAAAAATAAGTTCAGAACAGAAAGAGTTTACATAGGCAGATCCCCATTCTCTTTAAAGGCAAGTACTTGACTGCTGCAAGCACCGGTTAGCTAATCCGTGGCTAATGTGTAGTAAATATTAACCACTTAACCACTTTCCCCCCGGACCATTTGTCAGCCTAAAGACCAGAGGTGTTTTTACAATTTGGAACTGCGCTGCTTTAACTGGTAATTGCACGGTCATGCAATGTTGCACCGAAACGAAACTTGCGTCCTTTTCTTCCCACAAATAGAGCTTTCTTTTGATGGTATTTGATTGCCTCTGCGATTTTTATTTTTTGCGATATAAACGGAAAAAGACCGTAAATTTTGAAAAAAAATGATTTTTCTTATAACAAAAAGTAAAAAATATCGAATAAACTAAATTTTAGTCAAACATTCAGGCCAAAATGTATTCAGCCACATGTCTTTAGTAAAAAAAATAATAAGCGTATATTTATTGGTTTTCGCAATAGTTATAGCGTCTACAAACTAGGGTACATTTTCTGGATCTTACACAGCTTTTATTTTATGACTGCCTATCTAATTTCTTGAGGTGCCAAAATGGCAGGGCAGTACAAACCCCCCCCCCCAAATGACTCCATTTTGGAAAGTAGACACCCAAAGGAAATTGCTAAGGGGCATGTTGAGCCCACTGAATATTTTTTTTTTGTACCAAGTGATTGAATAATGACCAAAAAAAAAAAAATTACAAAAAGTTGTCACTAAATAATAAATTGCTCACACATGCCATGGTTATATGTGGAATTGCACCCCAAAATACATTCTGCTGCTTCTCCTGAGTACGGGAATACCACATGTGTGGGACTTTTTGGGAGCCTAGCCGCGTACCGGACCCCGAAAACCAATCACTGCCTTCAGGATTTCTAAGGGCATACATTTTTGATTTCACTCCTCACTACCTATCACCGTTTTGAAGGCCATAAAATGCCAAAATGGCACAAAACCCCCCCAAATGACCCTATTTTGGAAACTAGACACCCCAAGCTATTTTCTGAGAGGTATGTTGAGTACATGGAATATTTTATATTTTGCCACCAGTTGCTGGAATATGACAAACTTTTTTTTTTTTTTCACAAAGTTGCCACTAAATGATATATTGCTCACACATGCCATGGGCATATGTGGAATTACACCCCAAAATACATTCTACTGCTTCTCCTGAGTACGGGGATACCACATATGTGGGACTTGTTGGGAGCCTAGCCGCTTACGGGACCCCAAAAACCAAGCACCGCTTTCAGGATTTCTAAGGGCGCAAATCTTTGATTTTACCCCTCACTGCCTATCACAGTTTCGGAGGCCATGGAATTCCCAGATGGCACTAAACCCCCCCAAATGACCCCATTTTGGAAAGTAGACACCCCAAGCTATTTGCTGAGAGGCATGGCGAGTATTTTACAGTGCTCATTTATTTTTGAAAATAAAGAAAGATATTATTATTTTTTTTTATTTTTAAATCTTTGTGACAAAAAGCAAGAACTGCAAAATACTCACCATACCTCTCAGCAAATAGGTTGGGGTGTCTACTTTCCAAAATGGGGTAATTTTGGGGGGTTTTGTGCCATCTGGGCATTCCATGGCCTCCGAAACTGTGATAGGCAGTGAGGAGTGAAATCAAAACTTACACCCTTAGAAAGCCTGAAGGTGGTGATTGGATTTTGGGGTCCCGTACGTGGCTAGGCTCCCAAAAAGTCTCACACATGTGGTATCCCTGTACTCAGGAGAAGCAGCAGAATGTATTTTGGGGTGTAATTCCACATATGCCCATGCCATGTTTGAGCAATATATCATTTAGTGGCAACTTTGTGCAAAAAAAAAAAAAAAAAAAAAAGGTTTGTCATATTCCAGCAACTGGTAATATAAAATATTCCATGTACTCAACATACCTCTCAGAAAATAGCTTGGGGTGTCTACTTTCCAAAATGGGGTCATTTGGGGGGGTTTTGAACTGTCCTGGCATTTTATGCACAACATTTAGAAGCTTATGTCGCACATCACCCACTCTTCTAACCACTTGAAGACAAAGTCCTTTCTGACACTGTTTGTTTACATAAAAACCTTTTATTCTTTTTGCAAGAAAGTTAAGTTGAACCCCCAAACATTATATATTTTTTTTAAAGCAAAGGCCCTACAGATTAAAATGGTGGGTGTTGCATTTTTTTTTTCCACGCAGTATTTGCGCAGCGATTTTTTTTAACGCATTTTTTGGGGAAAAATACACTTTTTTTTATTTTAAAGCACTAAAACACACTATATTGCCCAAATATTTGATGAAATAAAAAAGATAATCTTAGGCCGAGTACACAGATACCAAACACGACATACTTTAAAATTTCGCACAAATGCGCAGTGGCGACAAACTACATACATTTTTAAAAGCCTTTAAAAGCCTCTACAGGTTACCACATTAGATTTACAGAGGAGGTCTACTGCTAAAATTTGCGGCGATACCTCACATGCATGGTACAATTGTGGTTTACATATGACTCCAGACCGACGCTTGCGTTTGCCTTTGCGCAAGAGCAGGGGGGGACAGGGATGCTTTTTTTTTTTTTATTATTATTATTTATTTTGCTTTTTTAATTGTATTTTTAACTGTTCCTTACTTTTTTGATTTTTTTTTATAATTTTTATTGTTATCTTATGGCATGTAAATATACCCTATGATAGCAATAGTTAGTGACAGGTACTCTTTTTTGAAAAAATTGGGGTCTATTAGACCCTAGATCTCTCCTCTGCCCTCAAAGCATCTGACCACACCAAGATCGGTGTGATAAAATGTTTTCCCACTTTCCCAATGGCGCGGTTTATATCCAGGGAGGGGACATTCCTTCCCACTGCTTGTAAAAGCAGTCTAGAGGCTAATTGGCCACTAGAATTGCTTTTAAATGAAAGCCGACCGCTGGCTGAAAAGAATGATACCAAGATGATACCTAAACTCGCAGGCATCATTCTAGTATAACCATTCAAAGTCCAGCAACATACCATACGTTGATGGTTCTTGTTGGACATGTATTGTAATCTTTTTTTTTTCCATGCAGCCTGTTGGCTGAACGAAAAAAAAGATTGATCGGTGGGTATGCCCACCATTAGAATACCTCCCTTCATCCACCCACTTCTAATGATGGGCATACATGCACCAGTTATATATGCCGAAGCATGGGGGCATCCTCCCGCAAAAAAGTTATGCCGCTCACACATGTATGTACGCCGCATAAAAAGTTATGGCGCATACACACGGTCGGAATTTTCCGACAGTATTTCGATCGTATGTACGCGGCATTAGGAGCAAAATCGCTCCTCCGCCCCTAATGCCCCCATGCTTCAGCATATATGCTCCTTTTTTAACTGTGGTGGTGAAATCACCTCACACAGTGTTGGAGTCGCGGCTTTAAATATCGTGGGAGCAAACGCTGTTGCTGTCACGCTAAATAAATCCGCGATGCAACTGAATGGCGTACCTGCTAAGCAAATGATGGTTAACATTAAAACAAAGTAACATTACTTTTTAACAGTAAGACCATACCATACCTGCAAAGCAAATCTCAAAAAATAAAAAAACAGTAAAAAATAAATTAACGCAACCTGTGCCTAAAAAATATATATGCCGAAGCATGGAGGCATCCTCCCTCAAAAAAGTTATCCCGCCTACACACAGTTGAACTTTTCCACGGGCAAGCTTCCGACGGAATTTCGATCGTATGTATGCGGCATTAGGAGCAAAATCGCTCCTCCGCCCCTAATGCCCCCATGCTTCGGCATATATGCTCTTTTTTTTAACTGTGGGGGTGAAATCACCTCCTACAGTGTTGGAGTCGCGGCTTTATGGGAGCAAACGCTGTTGCTGTCACGCTAAATAAATCCGCGATGCAACTGAATAGCGTACCTGCTAAGCAAATGATGGTTAACAATAAAACAAACATTACAGTATAACA
This sequence comes from Rana kukunoris, assembly GCA_029574335.1. Taxonomy (NCBI): domain Eukaryota; kingdom Metazoa; phylum Chordata; class Amphibia; order Anura; family Ranidae; genus Rana; species Rana kukunoris. The sequence continues at coordinate 122,774,421 of CM056056.1, forward strand.
TACCATACCTGCAAAGCAAATACTATAAAAAATTGTAAAAATAGAGAGAATAGATATAGAACAATAGTGAGTGGACAGTAGAGAGTGAACATAAGAGAACAACAAAGAGAGGAGAAAAATACAACCACAACTATTTTTGGATTTTTTATTTTATATTTTTTTGTGTGAATTTTTTTCCCACCTTTTTTCACTTTTATAAAAACTGTAAACTGAGCATTGCAGATTACGGGCTCTCAAAATGTGATGGCCATCACATCTTCCGAAACCCTGTGTTATTGTGCCTAGGACTGTGTGGTGCTGTACCCTACGCTAAAACTCAACTAGTGTGTGGTAGCGTTTGAAACATTCACCAATGCAGAGACCAGGTTGGTCAGGACAGTCGGGACAATAAAAGTGGGTGTCACGCCTAAATCCGAGTTTGCTGCAGACACGACATCTTTTTTGGCGGGTTTTTTGGGCAGGGGTACCAGAGAGGATAAAAGGAAAATGCCTCTCATACAGCCGGCTCACTGCATTTGCGTTGGGAAGGTGGGGCAAAGCACCGTCTGGAAACAGAAGGGCTTCGACGATATCTTCCTGGAATTTTAGGAAGGATCCAGCCTGTCCTGAAGCTGTGTATAGCACATGAGCGTTCAGCAAAGCCAATTAAAACAAATAAACAGACACTTTTTTGTACCAGCGTCTGGCCTTACGGGCAATTAGGTACGGCGCCAACAACTGGTCATTGAGGTCCACCCCTCCCATGTTAAGGTTGTACTCGTGGATACAGAGGGGTTTCTCCACAACACCAGTCGCCGTAGGAATTTGGACTTCCGTGTCTGCGTGAAGCGAGGACAGAACGAAAACATTCCGTGAATCCCTCCACTTCACTGCTAACAAATTATTACACTGTAAGCAGGCTCTCTCCCCCCGACTAAAACGGGATTCTACAAGCCGTTGGGGGAAGCCCCGGCGATTAGGTCGCATGGTGCCACATGCGCCAATTCCATAATCAAAAAGATGACTAAAAAGTGGCACGCTTGTGTAATAATTGTCCACGTACAAGTGGTACCCCTTTCCGAATAAGGGTGACACCAATTCCCAGACTATCTTACCAGCGCTCCCTATGTAATCAGGGCAATTTTCCGGCTCTACGTGACTGTCTTTTCCCTCGTAAACCATAAAGCTAGATGTATAGCCTGTTGCCCTGTCACAGAGCTTATACATCTTGACCCCGTATCTGGCACGCTTGCTGGGAAGGTATTGTTTGAATGACAAGCGACCAGAAAACTTAATCAGGGACTCATCAACGCAGACAACTTGATGGGGATTATACAAGGCTGCAAACCGTTCGTTGAAGTGGTTTACGAGGGGCCGAATTTTGTAGAGCCGATCGAATTCAGGGTCTCCCCGAGGACGACAGATTTGATTGTCACTAAAATGCATGAAGCGCAAGATCTGCTTGTATCGTGTCCTGGACATGGAGGCAGAGAAAATGGGCATATAGTAAATTGGGCGCGTGGACCAATACAACCGCAGTTCACTCTTTTTAGTAATGCCCATGAGGAGGGTAAGGCCCAGAAAGATCTTAAATTCGGAAACCGTAATTGGCTTCCAATCTCTGGCAAGGGACAGGTGGGGATTAGCGGCGATGAATTGACCAGCATACAAATTGCTTTGGTCCACAATAGATCTATAGAGATCTTCTGTGAAAAACAGTGAATAAAAATCCAGTGGCGTAAAATCAACTGTTTCCACCTGAATTCCGGGTTGGCCAGTGAATGGGGGAAGTACGGGTGTTGCAGAAGTGGCAGGGACCCAATCAGGATTGGCAAAAGCACCAGGAAGGGCACTATGGGCACGAGGGGCATGTCTTTGTCGTCTTATTCTTCTTGGTGGCAGCGGGACACTACTTGTGCTTGCCACCTCGCCAGCTTGAACTGCACTTATGGGACTCGCCACGTCACCAAGTGTTACTGCAGTGCTGGATGTATGTCCAGGATGTACTAGGCCGCTGGTGCTTGCAAGATCACCAGAAGGAATAGCGGCCCTAGTACTACTCTGCCCCATACGAGAGCCCTGCGGTTCTTGCACCTCAGCGACAGCAGAAGATCGGGGTCTGGTACGCCTGACCCTAGCAGGGACCACTCCGTCGTCAGAGCTATCTGTCAGGGAGCCACTGTCGTCTACAGGTTCATATGAGCTAGAATTTGACAGATGCGTGACCTCCTCATCACTATCTGACAGGCTCATAAACAAGTAGGCCTCTTCATCACCGTACATTCGATTTGCCATTTTGGGCTCTAAATTTAGGGGTACGGTGGTGAGATTCACAGGAAAAAAAGCACCTGACCTGTTAGCGACAGTCAAACGCTACCAAAAAACTGTTAGCGATCGCAGAGATCAGGCCTGACTCTGCGAATGCTGCAGTTATGTGTTTTTGTGTTTTGTGTCAGTGATCGATCGATCGATACTGCACTTGGTTGGGCTGGGCTGGGCGAAGGTGCTAAACGCAGGTGCTAGCAGGTATCTGGGCTGATCCCGCTAACAATGCGTTTTTGGGAACCCTAAACTGCAGGGGACGCTAGTATAGATCTGATCAGATCAGGTATCGATCAGTTCAGATACTATACCACTAAGGGGGGGTGTATGGTGCGTGCGTGGGTGTTAGCGCTACTGGCACTAATCTGACGCTGCCTGGGGGAACGCAGACCCTATCCGGCGCTAAAACCAAACTTTGATCACCCGGCGGGTGCCTTGATGCTATAAAAAATAAACTAGCTAAACTGCGTCACCGGTGACACTTATACTGTGATCACTGGTGACAGGGGGTAATCAAGGGGTTAAACCTTTATTGGGGGGGGTTAGGGGGGGTCCCTAGACTTATTAGGGTCTAAGGCTAATTACCCTAACAATTATTTTAGTCACTAATGACACTTGTACAGCGATCAAAAAAAAATCTGATTGCTGTACTGAGTGACACAGTGACAGGCAGTGAAAGGGTTAATTTGGGGGGTGATCGGGGGGTTAAATGTGTACCTATGTGACCTGGTGTTAGTGTAGTGTTGTGCAACTCACGTTTAGATGCTCTCTCCCTCTCGGTCAGGAACGGAAAGACCGACACGAGGGAGAGAGCAGCATTTCCCTTAGCAATGTTTACAAAACATTGCTAGGGGAAAACAACCATTGGCTGAGGGTGATCAGCAGGTCCAGGCCAGATTTTATTGGCCTGGACCTGATGAGTGATCGCTTCTGTATCGAATCCGATCGTCGGGAACGGCGGGGGGGCGCGCGCGCGCGCCCCACAGCCGTTCATGTGTCGGATGTAGAGCTACGTGCTCCCGCGCAGTAGTGCCACCGCCCCGCAGTAATATGATGGCGGGCGGTCGGCAACTAGTTAAGGACCGGACCAATACGCTGCTAAATGACCCAAGGGGTTTTTGCGATTTGGCACTGCGTCGCTTTAACAGACAATTGCGCGGACGTGCAACATGGCTCTCAAACAAAATTTGCATCCTTTTCTTTCCACAAATAGAGCTTTCTTTTGGTGGTATTTGATCGCCTCTGCGATTTTTATTTTTTGCGCTATATACAAAAATAGAGCGACATTTTTGAAAAAAAAATCAATATTTTTTACTTTTTGTTATAAGAGAAATCAATAAACTAAATTTTAGTCAAACATTTAGGCCAAAATGTATTTAGCCACATGTCTTTAGTAAAAAAAAAATCGCAATAAAAAGAAAATTAGCTACCTAGCGGGAACAGCGACACTAATACAGCGATCAGAAAAATGATCGCTTAGTGACACTGGCAATAGGGAGTGAAAGGGTTAACTAGGGCAGTGATCAAGGGGTTAAAACTTTATTAGGGGGGGTACGGGGGCTACCCAGGACCTAACACTAACTGCCTGTCACACTGACACTAAATACAGTAATCATACATGTATGATTACTGCATTCAGTGACACTGTGACAGGGGGGAGGGGGGGGCGATCGCAAGGGGTTAAATGTGCCTGTGTGTCTGTGTGTTAGTGTAGTGTTAGTGCAGTCTTACTTGTGATGTGATCTCTCCTCAGCGGTGGTTGAAAAAAACGCAGAGGGAGAGATCACATCGCTTCCTCCTTCCTGTGTTTACACAGGAGGAGGAAGTGACAGGGCGGGGGGAGCGCGCGCATTGGCTGAGAGCGATCCGGACCCCCGGCCCACCTCAAGGCACCAACGTATATATACGTTGATGTGCCTGTCGGTGCCATTCTGCCGACGTAAATGTACATGCGGCGGTCCTTAAGTGGTTAAACAGTGTTGGTGCTGCGCCATTGATTTTATTTATATATATATATATATATATATATATATATATATATATATATATAAAAATCGCTCTGTGCTCAATATACAGTGCATCTAGAAAGTATTCACAGTGCTTCACTTTTTCCACAATTTTTTATGCTACAGCCTTATTCCACTCAAGGACATTCACAGAGTTGTCCTGTAGCCACTCCTTTGTTATCTTGGCTGTGTGCTTAGGGTCGTTGTCCTGTTGAAAGTTGAACCTTCGCCCCAGTCTGTGGTCCAGAACGCTCTGGAGCAGGTTTTCATCAAGGATGTCTCTGTACATTGCTGCATTTATCTTTCCCTTAATCCTGACTCTCCCAGGTCCTGCCACTAAAAAACATCCCCACAGCATGATGCTGTCACCACCATGCTTCACTGTAGGGAAGGAATTCCTCCAGACATGACGCTTGCCATTCAGGCCAAAGAGTTTTTTCATCAGACCAGAGAATTTTGTTTCTCATGGTCTGAGAGTACTTTAGGCGCCTCTTGGCAAATTCAAGGTGGGCTGTTAGTTGCCTTTTACTGAGCGATTTGTGGCCAGAAACAGGACCCGCTTCTAGTCTCTCCCCCACTGACTGCAGGACTATGTCACAGCTGACAAGAAATCCAAGATGGCTGCACAGATACTGCAGCTGACATGCAATGCTCTCCCTTTCCTGCTTCTGCTTCTTCCACACCCCTCTAAAATCCTCCAGCACCAGCCGCCACTGCCTAGGGATGAGTGGATTTACCATTTTCACTGTTGGTAAAATTTCACCAAAGTCTCAGTTTCACTCATGGATTTCCTAAGGGCCGTTTCACACGGTGCGGACCGTTTTTCGGTCCGCTCCGTGTGTGTCCTTCGGCTCAGCGGGGGGTCCCGCTCAGCTGTCGGCGGACAGGGCGGTCCCCGCACACTGTGCAGGGACCGCCCTGTCTCTCCTCCGCTATCCCCTATGGGGAATCGGATGGAAACGGACCGTCTGTCCGTTTGCATCCGATCCGATCCACCGGACGGAAGAAAATAGGGTTTTCTTCCGTCCGCAAAACGGATCCAGACGGACGCGGATCGTAGGCGGACGTTGGCGGATGCATCATCCGCTAACGGATCCGCTCCCATAGGGCCCCATTCTAAGTCCGTTTACGGACTTAGAAAAAGCGGACCGTTCGTCAGCACGTGTGAAAGGGCCCTTAAGAAAAATAAAAATAAATCTACTTTTGTATAATTATTTTTCATTATTGTGTTTTTTTTTATGGGGTATTTAGGATTGTTTTGCTTAGCAAGTGGTCTTTATGTTTTTTAACCACTTGAGAGCCGCGCTATAGACGAAAGACGTCCATAGCGTGGCTCTCAACTGCCGGGTGGACGTCCCTGGATGTCCTTTAAAGTGCATTCCCTGCGCGCGCCGCTGGGGGTGCGCAGTGGGGAAACACTATGCCAGGCGCATCGCTGAGAAGCCAATGCTCGTGCCTGGTGGCCACGATGTCCGCGATCGGCGGTGACAGCAAGGACGTGGAGCTCTGTGTGTAAACACAGAGCTCCACGTCCTGTCAGGGAGAGAGCAGACCGATGCTGTGTCCCTTGTACATAGGGACACAGCATCGGTCACCTCCCCCAGTCAGTCCCCCTCCACACACAGTTAAAACACACCCAGGGAATACATTTAACCCCTTCCTCACCCGCTAGTGTTAACCCCTTCCCTGCCAGTCACATTTATACAGTAATTAGTGCATTTTTATAGCACTGATCGCTGTATAAATGTGAATGGTCCCAAAATAGTGTCAAAAGTGTCCGATATGTCCGCCGTAATATCGCAGGCCTGACGGGAAAAAAAAAAAAAAATCGCAGATCGCTGCCATTACTAGTAAAAAATAAATCATAAATCTATCCCCTATTTTGTAGGCACTCTAACTTTTGCGCAAACCAATCAATATATGCTTATTACGATTTGTTTTTAACAAATAGGTAGAAGAATACGTATCGTCCTAAACCGAGGAAAAAAAAAACTTAAAAAAAAAAAAATGGGAAATTATTATAACAAAAAGTAAAAAATATTGGCCCGTATTCACATACATCGACGCATATTTATGCCGCCATAACGTATCTTCTTTACGCTACACCGCCGCTGCGCAGAGAGGCAAGCATGGAATTCACAAAGCCATACTCCCAACGTTGCACAAGCGTGGTGTATATTTTGTCGGCATAAGCCTGCGTAGGTGGAAGTGGGCGTGAGGCGTGACCCCATGCAAATGATGGGCGGAGTGCCAGACAAGTACTTAAAACGAACAACGCATGCGCCGTACCATGGATGTATCCCAGTGCGCATGTTCTAAATCACGTCGAAACAACTGCCTACGTTGTGAACGTAACCTACGCCCAGCCCTATTCACGTACAAATTAAACTACGTAAAATTTGACGGCATTCGTTCCCTGGTCCATACCTTTGCATGAGTTGCGCCTCCTATATGGAGGAATAACTTTACGCTGGACGTACGACTTATGCAAACCGTGTATAATATGCCCCGGGCACAAGTACGTTCGTGAATCACCGTATTTGCCACATTTGCATTGAAAATCAATGGGAGCGCCACATGCGTCCAGCGTAAATATGCGCCCACTATATGCCGGCGTAGGAAAGTTACGTTGGGCGGCTGAAGTCTATTTTTGGACATATCTTGGTTTGTGGGTTGGCGCATAGATACGACAGCGCACAATTGTACTTACGTTGGCGTATCTGGAGATACGTCGGCGTAAGTGTTTTGTGAATCCGGGCCATTGTGTTTTTTTTTTTTAATTCTGTTTTTTTTTTTGTTTATAGTGCAAAAAATAAAAATCACAGAGATGATCAAATACCACCAAAAGAAAGCTCTATTTGTGTGAAAAAAATTATAAAAAAAATTATAAAAATATAATTCGGGTACAGTGTTGTATGACCGCGCAAATGTCATTCAAAATGCGTCAACGCTGAAAGCTGAAAATTGGTCTGGGCAGGAAGGGGGTTTAAGTGCCCAGTAATGAAGTGGTTAAACACATCCATAAACATGTAAAAAAAAACATTTATATCAATACCAAAACAAGTCTCTTTGATACATCTATGAATCAACTTTTTTTTATTTTTTTTATTATAAATTCTTTATTTATTTCAAGATTTGCGTTACAGATCTCACAATTTCATATCTTCCAGTTTAGTTACAGATGTTACACAAGAATCAACTTTTTTCAAAAATAATTACAGTGAACTCAATTATAGGTTTTTAACAGGTTGCACTGATTAATAAATAGATACTGTATCAATTAAATTGTTTTACCCTAGTCCCCTGCCTGTTTGTTTTCTTTAAAAAAGTAAAGGAATAAGAGAAAAGCTGATTTATTAGATATTGACCACTAGCTATTTTATGTGGTTTGGCTGCCACCTAGTGGGAAAATGTGAAATAACCACACTGACTCGTTTGGTTGATAGAAATTAATTTACATATTTTTTTTATGGTCTATTTATTAATGGTTTCACTCAAGATTCACGTGTCCTAAATGAAAATATGTGAATCTGGAAGGGAAAACATTTGTAGGCCCCTTATGCCGCGTACACACGTTTTTCGGCATGTGGAAAAAACAATGTTTTTCCAACTTCATCATTAAAACGACGTTGCCCACACACCATCGTTTTTAAAAAATGCTCTAGAAAAGCGTGGTGATGTACGACGGCACTATAAAGGGGAAGTTCCATGCGGATGGCGCCACCCTTGGGGCTGCTTTAGCTGATTTTGTGTTAGTAAAAGACAATTTGCGCTTTTCTGTCTGTTACAGCGTGATGAATGTGCTTACTCCATTACGAACGGTAGTTTTACCAGAACGAGCTCTCTCATAACTTGCTTATGAGCATGTGTGGATTTTTAACGTCGTTTTAGCCCACACAGGATCATTTTTTACAACCCGAAAAAACGACATGTGTACACGGCATAGGAGTTAGCATTCAAATGCTAACTTTACTCTAGCTTCTCAGCTGTCATATTTTGTGGTAAACATCATTTTTAGAAATCCTTTTTGTTAATGATAATTAACATTTACTTATTTGACTACTGAATTCTGTATATCACTAAAGATAATGACGAGGTCCAATGTTCTCAACAATACTGAGAAAATATTGGTTAATAAAATCAAAATGCCCAGTCTAAGAACTGCCATTGGTTATCTATTTTATAGCAATGAAGCACAGGTTACCCCTACCCTCAAAGGTGTAACAAGGGACACCCCTATTTCAATGCTGGGCCATGAAGCTTGGCAATCTTCTTTACACTACAGCAGGGGCGTTTCTAGGTGCCAAAAAGACCAGGGGCTTCAGCCCGAAGCCAAGCCGGCACCGGGGGGGGGGGGGGTTCGGGCGCGGTCAGTGGAGTGGCGCGTAGTGACCTACCTGACACACATACCCTGACCTACGTGTATGTGTGTATGTGTGCGCACACACACACACTGACATAACCTACATACACTGACCTGACCTACATACACTGACCTGACCTTCATACACTAACCTGACCTACATACACTAACCTGACCCACTGTCCTGTCCTGCATACACTGACCTAACCTACATACACTGACCTGTCCCACTGACCTATCCTGCATACACTGACCTGTCCTGCATACACTGACCTGTCCTGCATACACTGACCTGTCCTGCATACACTGACCTGACCCACTGTCCTGTCCTGCATACACTGACCTAACCTACATACACTGACCTGTCCCACTGACCTGTCCTGCATACACTGACCTGTCCTGCATACACTGACCTGTCCTGCATACACTGACCTGTCCTACATACACTGACCTGAGCTACATACACTGACCTGACCTTCATACACTGACCTGACCTTCATACACTAACCTGAACTTCATACACTAACCTGACCTTCATACACTAACCTGACCTTCATACACTAACCTGACCTTCATACACTAACCTGACCTTCATATACTAACCTGACCTACATACACTAACCTGACCCACTGACCTGACCTGCATACACTGACCTGACCTACATACACTGACCTGTCCCACTGACCTGTCCCGCATACACTGACCTGTCCCACTGACCTGTCCTGCATACACTGACCTGTCCTGCATACACTGACCTGTCCTGCATACACTGACCTGTCCTACATACACTGACCTGTCCTGCATACACTGACCTGACCTTCATACACTGACCTGACCTTCATACACTGACCTGACCTTCATACACTGACCTGACCTTCATACACTGACCTGACCTACATACACTAACCTGACCCACTGACCTGACCTACATACACTGACCTGTCCCACTGACCTGTCCTGCATACACTGACCTGTCCCACTGACCTGTCCTGCATACACTGACCTGTCCTGCATACACTGACCTGTCCTGCATACACTGACCTGTCCCACTGACCTGTCCTGCATACATTGACCTGTCCTACATACACTGACCTGTCCTACATACACTGACCTGTCCCACATACACTGACCTGTCCCACATACACTGACCTGTCCCACATACACTGACCTGTCCCACATACACTGACCTGTCACACATACACTGACCTACATATGAATTTTCCAAGAACAGATAGGTGATCTTTTTTTAAATGATATTACTTGTAAAAGCTCTTCATATAGGTTCACTGTGAACCTATATGAAGAGCTTTTACAAGTAATATCATTTAAAAAAATATCAGTAACAGCTCCACACACTGACCTACTATAGCTCAGCCTCAGCCTTGGTGTGCGGTCACAGCAGGCACTGGCAGTCAGTCAGAGAGGAGCCGAGGAGGAGCTGAGTAGAAGACGAGAGGAAAGGAGAGCCAGGGATGTAATGCGGCGGCGGCCGAATTGTAATTCCCACCGTAAAGCCTACAGCGCCTATGATAGACATCACATGCGGAGGAGTGCGGAGTGTATGGTGGGGGGGATGATATGTACAGGAGAGGAGTGCGGCGTGTATGGTGGGGGGGATGATATGTACAGGAGAGGAGTGTGGCGTGTATGGCGGGGGGTAATATGTACAGGAGAGGAGTGCGGAGTGTATGGCGGGGGGGATGATATGTACAGGAGAGGAGTGCGGAGTGTATGGTGGGGGGGATGATATGTACAGGAGAGGAGTGCGGCGTGTATGGCAGGGGGGATGATATGTACAGGAGAGGAGTGCGGCGTGTATGGCGGGGGGGATGATATGTACAGGAGAGGAGTGCGGCGTGTATGGCGGGGGGTAATATGTACAGGAGAGGAGTGCGGAGTGTATGGTGGGGGGGTGATATGTACAGGAGAGGAGTGCGGAGTGTATGGTGGGGGGGTGATATGTACAGGAGAGGAGTGCGGAGTGTATGGTGGGGGGGTGATATGTACAGGAGAGGAGTGCGGAGTGTATGGTGGGGGGGTGATATGTACAGGAGAGGAGTGCGTGTATGGCGGGGGGGGGGGGGGGGTGATATGTACAGGAGAGGAGTGCGGAGTGTAAGGAACATTCTTAGTGTACAGACGGCAGTGTTAGGGTAGGGAAAAGCACTCCGTGTATACATTTCAATATATATATATATATATAAAAATAATAAACTCACTTAGCTTAGGTTCACACTGACAGGGGGAATGAAAGCGTACGAATTCAGCTGAACTCGCACGATTGCACGATTTCATAGCCGCATGTCAGTGCGAGTTTGGCACCGATTTCAGAGACATCTGTGCGGGTTGCTGCACAGATGTCTATGGAAATCACACCCAGAAGTCACCAAAACATTGTACACAAACTACTTTTGGGAGTCAGTGCGGTGCCACAAATGTGGCATCGCACTGATTCAGGCAGTGCCATTGCAGCTGATTTGTCATGCGATTTGACATGTCAAATCGCATGGCAAATTGCTCCAATGTGAACCAGGGCCCAGTGCTATTCCTTATATATAACAATAAGACTGGTGAATAGGCACAGCACAGGGCAAGAAGGAAGGAACAGTCAGCAAGCATGGCTCATTCTTATAACACACACTAACTGCTGTGCTGTCATTATCACACTGACCTGCTGCTGGTCAGTGTGGGTGCCACGGCCGTTGGGAAATTCTAAGATGACTCAGTCTGCTCTGTGTGCACTCTTCATTGCAGCATCCAGCTTCTTTACTGACTGTCCCCCATCGCAGTGAAGTATGGCCCCGCCCCTCAGCTGAATTCCCCGGGGGGAGAGGTGGCCCGGAGCGCCTGTCACAGCTGACTGCTCTCAGTCTCTCTCTCTCTCTGCATAATCCCGGTCTGCTCGCTTCTCTGAGCCTCTCAAATAGCCTGCAAAAAAACGGGATTCAATGGTTCACTGCTTCCTCAGGGGTTTACTTTTCTTTTTTCCTGCATGACAAGCTGCAGGCACTTCCATGGGCGGACTGACATAGCCTGGGCTCTCCCACCACGGGGCCCTCTGACAGTGCCTGGCTCCCGAATGGTCATTCCGACTCTGCTGCGTCCTGACAAGTGACGTCACTCGTTGCTAGATGCGAGTCGGGTGGCGGTCCTAGCAACCAGTTTTATGGTGGCTGTGTCTGTCCTTATTTTGTTTCCGGGACCCTGTATTGTCCCGCAATGAAGTCGTTCAGCACACGGGACACAAAAATGAATACACTCGGGGCTAACAATTTATTGCAATGCTGAATAGACTCGGGGCTTTTCAGGGCCACATTCGGGGCTCCAGCCACCCTAGCCAGGGCCTAACGACGCCTCTGCACTACAGCCTGCAACTACTTCACTTACCACCAGTGCACAATGGATTTTAAATCTCAAACCATAAAAAAAAAAAAAAAACGTAATCAACAAAAAGACAAATGACAAGAGTTGTGGGTAAAACTTTAGGTCCTAACTCCCTTATTGGGTTTTAAAATACATTTTATTCTATGCATGAAAGTAAAAAAATCCTGTGTGCAGCAGCCCCCCCCCCCCCCCCCCAGCCTCCCTAATAGTTACCTGAGCCCCCTCTTGATCCAGCGATGTCCACGAGAAGCTTGCCTCTCCAGGGACTTCTGATTGGCTTTTGGCTCCCGTTGCTGTCAATCACAGCCAGTAAGCCAATCAGGAGACAGAGGGGGCGAGGCCATGCCAAGTCTCCGTGTGTGACTGGACACACAAAGCTGTGGCTTGGGAGTGCACCTGCTGGGGTGCCCCCATAGTAAGCCGCTTGCAGTGGGGGCACCTGGCAGGAGGACGGAGCCAGGAGCGCCAGCGTGGGACCCGAGAAGAGAAGGATCAGGGGTGCTCTGTACAAAACCATTGCACAAAGCAGGTATGTATAACATGTTTGTTATTTTTTTTAAAATGCTTTAATATCGCTTGGCACCTTCACCAGAGGCAGGTACCATGTTTCTGGGATCGGATCTGCAACACGGAGTGCCTAAGGACTCAGTCTAGAGTCACGAGAGAGAGACCTAGAGGGGCCCTGGCAAGGAAATGCAAGCACAGAGAACGGAGAGTGAGCATTTCTTGTATCCAGTAGCAACACTGGATTGGTCACTAGAAAGGAAGTGATGGTAGTGCTGTATTGGTGGAGACCGGTGCCAAATAACGTAAGTCACGACATATACTGTAATAAAAATCAATCAATTTATTCATATGTATTAAAAAGCACATAAAGAAATTAGAACATTTTTAGGGACTCAAGCATATCCTTAGCATCCCATTTTGTGTGTGTGTGTGTGTGTGTGTGTGTGTGTGTACACTGCCAACATTTGATATCCCAAAGAAACCAGGAGACCTGCAAAACATTGTCTAAAGCAGCCCATACATCCCATGTGTCAAAGACATGTGTCAAATTGCAACACCCACCATTTTATTTTCTAGGACCACTGCTTAAAAAAAAAATTTGGGGTGTTTGAAGTAATTTTCTAATAACAAATTTCATATTTTTACATGTAAACAGAAAGTGTTAGAAAAGTTTTGGTCTTCAAGTGGTTAGAAGAGTGGGTAGTGACAGGGTAGTGACAGGACAGTTGCCAGGACAGTTCAAACACCCCTCAAATGACCAATTTTTGGAAAGTAGACACCAGAAAAATATTTGTTGAGAGGCATGTTGAGTCAATGGAAGATTTTACTTTTTTCCAAAGATTTGGGGAAAATTACCAACATTTTTTTTTCTTTAACACAAAGTTGTCACTTTTAAAGCAGTAGTAAACCTAAAAAATAAAAAATAAAAATTCTCCTGCCAGGTATAGCCATACTGTGCTAGTATGCATCACATACTAGCACATTATGAAAGACGTACCTTGAAACGAAGTCCTCCAGCAGCACCACTGCAGAGGCTTCCATCTTCACCTGGTCTTCCTGTGCCGGCTTCGCGAGTTGCCGCCACTACACTGGCTAAGCCCAGATAATGTCGCTCCCGTGCAAGCACGTCGGAGTCCCGCTCATCACACATGCGCCGGTGACATCACAAGCTACTACTCACAAGAATATCTCCTAAACCGTGCAAGGTGTCATGTGAGTACTTACTGAGGCCGAGATGCCGAGAGCGGTTCACCCTTGCAACTAAGCGCACTCCGCCCCCTGGAGGTGATACAGGGAGTGGATGGCACGAAGAGGCACTGGCTACCAGCAGGTAGGGTGGATCTTGCAAGATGGTCTTGGCAGAGCAGGACAGCAGTGCGGTGACAGGCGCGTTGGATGGTCCACTGGAAGATTCTCTGACAAAATTCCAAGGCAGGCTGCGGGTCAAACCCTGGAGGATGAAGTGAGTTCCAGATCACTGTCTGAGACACAAGTGTTCAAGATACAAATAGAAGATCAAGGCAAGTAGGCAGAAGGCAGGTCCGGGTTTACAGGCAGAGGGTCTAGTACTGGAGGACAAGCAGCAGATCCGGAACACAGGCAGAGGGTCAAGGGCTGGAGACAAGAGGCAAATCCGGGTCACAGGCAGAGAGTCAAGCACCAGAAGCAAGACAGAGTCCATTAAGCGGGTCAAAGGTCAGGTCCAGGAGAAGAGCCGAGTAGTCAGGGTCAATCTGGGTCACAGCAGGAGTTCAGATACAGGAAAGAGGAACCAGGCTCAAACAGAAAGCTGAAGACAAACCATCAATCTGTCAGAGCACCTAAGTGGACTTACATAGGTCAGCCAGAGCGTCAATTGGGCGTGCACTAGTGCGCATGACTTTCCGTCGGGCCGTGAACGCGCATGCACCGAAGCGCCGTTCCGTCCTGTCACGCATGCTTGGCTGAACTGGTTGTTTCTCTGACACAAGAAGATATTCATTTGCTACCACTTTAATGAGATACACTATATTACCGAAAGTATTGAGCTCCTGCTTTTACATGCACATCCCAGTTTTAGTTTGTAGGGTTCAATATTGAGTTGGCTCACCCTTTGCAGCTATAACAGCTTCAACTCTTCTTGAAAGGCTGTCCACGAGGTTTAGAAGTGCGTCTATGGGAATGTTTGCCATTCTTCCAGAAGCACATTTGTGAGGTCAGGCACTGATGTTGGACGAGAAGGCCTGGCTTGCAATCTCTGCTCCAATTCATCCCAAAAGGTGTTCTATCGGGTTGGGGTCAGGAATCTGTGCAGGCCAATCAATTTCCTCCACCCCAAACCTGCTGATCCATGTCTTTATGGACTGTGCACTGATCCAAATCATTTGGTGGAGAGGGACTTATGATGTGGTCTTGGCGCCATAGTTCCATTGGAACTGTTAAGGCGTCAGCATACCAAGACATTTTGGACAATTTCATGCTCCCAACTTTGTGGGAACAGTTTGGTGATGGCCACTGGCTGTTCCAACATGACTGTGCACCAGTCATGTTCGAATGGTGCACAGTGTTTTATTGCGCTATGTTGCGTTTTTTTATTTTTTTTTATTTGTTACAGATTGTTTTCAAGCTTTTGTTGGACTTTCGAAGGGAGAGCTGCACAGTTTCTGGAATTATTCTTTATAGCTGATTTATAGCTGATCTTGGAGTCTTTATCGGACTACACCTGTATGGCACAGGGGGGTTGGATTGGATTTTGCCTCTATTTAACCCCTCCTGCTTAGGAAGCTCCTCAGTTTTGTAGCAAACAATGAACCTCCCAAAAAGAGGGGGGAGCAAAAAATGAACCTCTCAAAAAGAGGGGGGACCTCTGTGCCCTGTGATGTACTGCGATAAATGGATTTTACATGTACGTTTAAAAATTAAATTTTGTTTTTTTGTACATCACGTGACACAGAGCAGGCTATAAATCATGACTACCTGGGATGTCCCAAAGGAATGCTAATGAGGTGAGGGAAGCACAACAGCCACCGCCAAAGCTCATAAAACACTATGGTCAAAGGCAGTATCCTCAGCGACCCTTCCATCCAACTGGTAAAACCTTGTGTGTACCGAAGACCAGGTTGAGACAACTGAGGAAGTCTGCCTGACAATTTTCCACCTTTGGGATATGAACTGCCAACTAACACTGGAACATAAAGGTCCAACTCCGGGGGGCGTGGCTTGGCGCGCAACGGGAATGGCAGCTTGTTGAGGAGGCTCTCCGGCACACACGGCCCGTTAGCAACCTATACCCGACCGCAGGTCCCCAGATGCCTGGCAAAAAGATCCACTCAACGCCCTCATCCCGCACACGGCGGAATTCGGTGCCCTCATCGGCCAAGAACATTGCAGAGCTCTTCAAGCCGAGACAATCGGGCCGCGCTGCTGCTGCCAGTTCCAAGATGGCGCCGATACACCATGAGGAGGACTACAGTGACGATTCACAATCTGCTCCTGAGAGTTTGTCACACAGTAAGTCCTCTCCTGATCATCCATTGACCCTAGCAGACATGTCGCTGATTGCTGCTGATATCAAAGCCACCTTTTCGGCGGCCCTCACAGACTTGAAAACGAGCATGATTGTGCTCAATGACAAGATGGCAGCCACGGAGTCGGCTGGGAAACGCAGGGATAGAGCGATCCACAAGATAGAACGGGTCACTATGGCTCATGCCCAACACCTGATAGACATGAACCGTCGTATAGAGGACCTCGACAACAGAGGTCGAAGGTGTAACGTGCGCGTGAGGGGCATCCCAGAATCGGTAGACTCGGACCAAATCGCTGTCACGCTGAGAAGTGTCTTCAACAGCTTACTGGAACGACAGGAGGATGCCGAGATCGGCTTTGTGAGGGCCCATAGAGCGCTGCGGCCCAGAGGACCTGATACAGCACCGCCCCGAGACATAATCTTTTGCCTTGAGAACTATGCCCTTAAGGAGAACATCATGCGCAAGGCAAGGAGGAATGACAACATTATTTTTAATGGCTCTACCATCATGCTGTTCCACGACTTGTCTCAGATAACGCTAAGCAACAAGAGAGCCCTCCGCCCCTTGCTGGAGAAACAGGGCAAAGGAGCTCAGGTACACGTGGCGCTTCCCCTTTGCTTTGCATGTCTCTCATGATGGAAGACAATTCACGCTCCGCACCCCGGCTGATCTTCCCGAGTTCTGTGAGGCCCTTGAACTGGGACAGATCGATCTACCTGATTGGTATGCAGAACTTCTGCTACCGCCTCCACCACACAGCCCGCCAGTCTCGCCTCTCTCCACTCCAGACAAGAGGCAGGCGAAGCGGCCCAAGCAAACCCACCATGGTGACCTGAGGAATGACACACCGAATCGCCCCGCAGCTGCATCCGGGAACCGGGCCGAGGACTGAACGTGAGTTTCTGACATTTTGCTGTTCTACTTCACTTTTTCCTGCAATGCTTGGACCGTGCTCCCAGAGAACTGTTCCGTGCAACTGCTGGCTCCAAGTCCCCCCCCCCCTTCTACCCGCAGCTGACCCCCGCGCATACTCCCAATCGCTTTCCCATTATGTACCCTAAACTCCCCCCTGGCTTCAGCCCACCGATCCTACCTCCCGTCACTGACCTGCAGGCTGATACGCCAGTTACTTGGAGTCTCCCGCGACCACTGCTGTTACTTGCGGCCTGTACACAATGTGGGCCTGCTGCTCGGTTTGTGCTTTGCCCTGGACGTGGCTCTTTTTCCAGGTACAGAAGCATATTTGCCTACCAGGACCTAGGCACCAGCGGAGCACAAGAGGGGGATCCCATCAGGACATTGTGCCGTCATTGATGCAGCGTCAGAAGCCTGTTATTCCGGGTACCCTGTATTATATCTATCCTCCGGTCAGCGGGGAAACTAAAGCTGATTATTGCCGTGGTTTATTTTTTCTTGTTGTTTTATTTTTCTTTCATGTTTTATGTTCCACGGTGGGTTTCCATTGGTATACCGAAGGGCGGGGGGAGCCTCCTTAAAGTTGTTGCTCTTGTTTGTACGGAGTCAGAGACCAGGTTACTGTCTCTCATAATCCTTTCATAACAGCACACCAGGCTATTGCTTACCCAGGTTAGGTATATGTTCATTATCATTCATGTCTGATCGCTCGATCTAGCTTTATAGGGCTGTGTGTGCCGCCCGTAGCTTGACAATCTCTGTCTGTAATTGTACTTATATATTCTTTTTTTGGTTTTTTTTTTTTTTTTTTGGTTTCTCTTTATCGTTCGGATAGCAGATTGTCTGAGGCTCTGACACCTCGTTGCTGCTGCCTCCCAAACACCCCACCAGGTGCCCTGATCTTTTTATAGGGGTACAGGACACACCACTCACTATATACAGACTCTCCCCAGCGGGTCCGATTTCGGCCTCGTGGGGGAGATCCTCTGCTAGGTGACCTTCTCCTGATTTCCTTCTCACTTCATCCCCCACTAATCCTTTCCCATCCTTTCTCTTGACTATCCCCTGATCTTTTCTCTACCCTTCCCTCCCCTCCCCGCCCGGTGTCCTTAGGGTGTGTTAATTTACCTGCAATACTGTGATGTTATTAGGCTCTAGGGTGCTGTTGCTAACTTGTCTCCTGCAGTTGTACCCTTCCAGATTACCCTCCCTGCCGACTTCGCCTACTGTGACGCTCAACATGGCCTATTCCTCGCTGGGGAACAACCCTCTGATAATCTCTCACAACGTCCGGGGCTTGAACGTTCCAGAACTTCGTTCTTCCTTATTGCGAGAATTAAAAAAAGGTAGGCCCCATTTTGTCTTCCTTCAAGAAACTCATTTTAAGACCTATCATGTTCCTAGACTCTCCAATGCTCATTTTCCAGGTGTATTTCACTCAACCAATAACGACTCAAAATCAAAGGGAGTGACAATACTGATTAGTACCTTTCCAGTACTCTGCCCACTTGAGCGACCCTGGGGGTAGATTTCTCTTTATTAAAGGCACATATGGGGGCTCCCCGATGACCCTCGCAAACGTTTACTTCCCTAACAAAGCTCATGGCACCTTCTGCCGGAGAGTTGTGGGGGAACTGGCCGGGTTTTCCAATGGGTGCATCATCATGGGAGGAGATTTTAATGTACCCCTGAACCCCCTTGAGGACACCTCCAACGGGAAGTCGTGTATTACCTATAGACTCCTAAAGAGACTCAAGGTGATGCTACAGTCTCTCCACTTGGTTGACACATGGCGCTTCTCACACCCTGAGGGACGGGATTTCACTCACTTTTCAATCCCACACACGAGATATGCTAGATTAGACTATCTCTTCGTCACACAACGTGACCTCTCGAGACTGACGGGTGCGCACATAGGCATACAGACATTCTCTGATCATGCCCCGGTGTCCATGTCCTTGGACGTAGTGCACCCGCCCACGCGATCGCCGTCGTGGAGACTTAATGCATCCCTTTTGACTGACTCAACCACGCTTTCCTCATTGACCGAATCCCTGACAGAGTTTTTTACGCTTAACGCCATCCCTGGATCGGACCCGCTCGCGGTCTGGGAGGCACACAAATGTACGGTTAGAGGGCTATTGATTGGAATAGGCTTCAAACGTAAAAGGGAAAGAGAAGCCTTAATGCTTCAACTGACTGCCCAAATTAACAATTTGGAAAGTTTACACAAACAATCGCTCTCCATTGACTCGGCTAGACAACTGCTTGAATTGAGACGTGAATTGCAACAGCTCATGGACACTTCAGCTAGACGCATGTTGTTCTTCAAAAAACGACTCTACTACGAATCGGGTGACAAGACCGGTAGATTCTTGGCGAGGGCACTCCGGGAATGCTCATCCGCCAACAATATTGCCGCCATAAAACGAGAAGATGGGGGATTAGACGTAACAATTGAAAAGATTGCAAACCACTTCCACAGTTTCTACTCGAAACTCTATAATCTGCCCCCTCAACATAGACAGCCCCACATGATAGGAGACAGACCACAGCTCATTCGAGATTACCTAGCCGAGAGTGGCATCCCGACACTCTCGGACTCGGATATCGCCATACTGGAAAAATCAATCTCGGAGGAGGAGTTAGTAGTAGCAATCAGGCAGTTGAAATCTAATAAGAGTCCGGGACCAGACGGATACACAGCTATTTATTATAAAACCTTCACTGAACGTCTCGTGGAACCCCTTAAAAAGGCTCTGAACTCACTGTCTACACCCAGAAAGGTTACCCCAGATTTCCTCACAGCCCACGTAGCGGTCATTCCGAAGCCTGGTAAGGATCCCACGTCATGTTCAAGTTATCGGCCCATCTCACTCCTCAACTTAGACGTGAAGCTATTTGCCAAGATCCTTGCCACCAGACTTGGCCCGCTACTCCCCGGGCTCATTGGTCTCGAACAGGCGGGGTTCATGCCGAATCGGGAGGCTAAGGACAATGTCACCAAGGCATTGCTGCTGACCCATGCGGCGAGAGTACGGAAGATCGAGGGCCTTCTCCCTGCGGATGCGGAGAAGGCCTTCGATCGGGTGGCGTGGGACTTCATGATGGCGGTGTGCGACCGAGTGGGATTCGGCCCGCACATGATGGCGTGGGTTGGTGCGCTGTATCAAAATCCAACGGCTCGTTTGAAAATAAATGGCAATCTCTCCAAAAAAGTGGAAATCGCCAATGGGACTAGACAGGGGTGTCCATTGTCACCCCTGCTCTTCATCATGACGCTCGAACCCTTCATTAGGATGGTTAAGTTGAATTCGGCGGTGAATGGGTTTCGTGTGGGGGGCAGTGAGTTCAAAGTCGCGGCATACGCAGACGACCTCTTATTTTTCCTGACCGACCCTCACATATCACTACCCAACTTAATGAAGGAATTTGCCCACTACGGCTACATGTCGAATCTAAAAATTAACTACGCAAAATCGGAAGCTCTCAACATAACTCTTCCGGATAGATTATTATTCCTAACTAAAGCGAATTCGCCCTTTCGTTGGGAGAGTGGAGCCCTCAAGTACCTGGGGACGTGGCTCACCCCGCACCCCCGGGATGCTTTTGAAAAAAACTTTCCACCGCTCCTCAAGGGCTGCGAGAGGGACCTCGGTCATTGGGGCCTGAGACACTTCTCGTGGTTCGGACGAGCGGCCATAGTAAAAATGGTTATACTACCTAGATTTCTTTACCTGGCACGCACTCTCCCGATTTTGATCCCGCGTCGTTTTTTCGCGGCCATGAATTCAGTCTTACTCCGATTCCTGTGGAATGGGAAGAAACCTAGGATCAAACTGCTTAGCTTAACGCAACCCAAGGAAAGAGGAGGGTTAGGATTCCCTGATTTTAAACAGTACTACCAGGCAGCCCATTTAGCAAGGATTATAGATTGGCATTGCCATGGCCACGCAAAAGATTGGGTGGCTTTGGAGAATGAACTTAGCCCCGTACCTCTTTTATACTCACCATGGTTATCATGGCCCGGGTGCCCCCTTCCACTGCGTAAAAATCCCATCACAGGAACCACCCTAGAAATTTTCCACTCACTTTCCAAGTCAAAGAAACTTTCCACCTTCCCCAGCCCACTCACCCCTCTAGCTGATAACCCTGACTTTGTTCCCGGTTTGAACACACCGACTTTTAGATCACCACGCACACATAGCCCACTGTTGGCTGGAGATTGCTATGTGGGGAACAGACTTAAAGACTGGCCCTCACTCAAATTGGACTCTGCTCTCACCGACATGAAACAATGGTCATACTTCCAACTGCGCAGCTACTTAACTGGATTGAAGAACTCGCCTGATCTATTTAGACCACAGACGGTTCTGGAATCTACTTGTCACGCACAGAAACCGGTGGACAGGGCCACCTCAGTGGCGTATTCTTGGTTGAAGTACACGAGCGAGGAGAGTCTAGGTAGACAGAGGCGGGACTGGTCAGAGGATCTTGATTTGGTCATTACAGACAAACAGTGGCAAAAGGCCTGCATATTGGCACACAAATGCTCTATCAGTACGAAGTTGCAGGAGACAAGCTACAAGCTATTGACCAGATGGTACAACACGCCAGAGAGGCTCCACAGCTGGGACCCCTCGAAACCAAACACTTGCTGGAGGTGTCAGTCTGCAGTAGGTTCACTGATCCACATATGGTGGACCTGTCCCATGATCTCTACCTTTTGGAAGGAGGTCTGCAACACAACCAAGCGGATCACTGATACGTCCATGGAACTGTCTGCTGCATGCTGTCTGCTGCACCTGTCCTCCTTCTCGCTTTCCCGCTACAAGAACTCACTAACTAAACACTTGCTGAACGCAGCTAAGTCTCTAATCCCTCCCTATTGGCTCACCACCAGAACGCCCTCGGTCCAGGAATGGCTTCGTAGAGTGGCGGAGGTCCGCGAGATGGAGGACACGTTGGCTCAAGACAGGGGGACAGCTGAGAAATTTCTCGACACCTGGCGACCTTGGTCTGTTTTTCGATTCTCGCAGGAATATGAGTCTATAATGCAATGATGTCCCTCTGGGGACGCTGTCGAGCCTCCAAGGCTCCGTAACTATACCTCTGCCGCCCATACTGGAGATCAGATGAAATAGTTAAGCCGCAGGTAACACTGCCACCCTACTGCACCTTCCCCCCTTTTTTTTTCTTCCCCCTCTTTTCTTTTTCTTTTTTAAGGTTCTTCTACACCTACTTCAGCTAAGACATCCCTCTTGATGTCCCTATATTTGCTTGGCTCCCAGATCACCCCTGGGAAATGTCCCTATACATAGATATGTTACTAACACGAATAACTGTTGATTTAACATTGCACTTGTTATAATCTCTACTTTCACAGTATTAGCGACCCCGTGACTACACTCGCAATCTTATTTGTAACCAGTCTATACTGCTAGTCTATGGAGTTTCATATTTGTACTACTATTTGGCATGTTTTTCACACAGTTGCATCTGTGCAGAGCCAACATTTATATTTGTCTTGTTGCTTTTGACTTACAATTCAATAAAATCTTTTAATGAGAAAAAAAAGGTCCAACTCCTTCTGGGCAGCAAGGCTCTTGTTGCCCCCCTTAATGGTTGATAAATGCCACAGCTTGAAACGGCCTACTTGTCTACAACTTCCAAGGAGCAGTGGTTTTGCACAGAGCAGACCAGATACTCCTCTTCTCAGGTCTCTTGCCGGTGCTCCTGGTCCCTCCCTCCTGCCTTATGTCCCCACAGCAAGCTACTTGCTATGGGGGCACCATGTCACAAACTACGGTGAATGAGAGTGAACCAAAACTGTGGTTAGCGAAGATTTCAATGCACCTCTCTATGTTTTGTGAAATTTAGTATTGGACCCCAGGCATCACTCCAATAAAGAAAAGGAGTTTGGGGGTTCACTACATCATCTCTCTCACATATAGGAATGCGTTGAAAGATTACGATAAATGTAAATGAGCACAGCTGCATTAAGGATTCCAATGCTCTTCTCTATGCAAGTGATTATCAGTACCGGACCAAAGGCGTCATTC
The DNA here is from genome assembly GCA_029574335.1 of Rana kukunoris. NCBI lineage: Eukaryota > Metazoa > Chordata > Amphibia > Anura > Ranidae > Rana > Rana kukunoris. Next base: position 122,797,469 of record CM056056.1, read on the forward strand.
CAATCAATGAACAGGAGTTGGGGGTTCTTTACATCATATTACTTTACATAAAGAAATGCATTGGGCTACTAAGGGAGTAGGTATAAAATACCTTCAATTCTTAGCATGAAAAAGTTAGAGCGAACAATATTTTAGGGCAGAAGCCTGTATACATATAACAACACATGTCAAGCACGTAGCAAATAAGAATATGGTATGCAACTAGCATTTGCATTGGAGAGGCAAGTATAGCTCAGTTGGTATGAGAATGTATGTCCCTTTAAGATATTGCAGAGCTGTCAGCTGAAGGCATACTAAGTAAACTCAAGCAGCAAGATACTATTAATAATACCAGATCCAAATACAACTCTTTGTAAAGGGTATATAAGAATTGAGTAATTCTAGAGCAGTAATAGTACTTATCCATTTGCAGGGATGAGTGTTTTCCAGTAAGAACCTTGGGATCCTGTAGTGTAGGGTCTCCTGGAGAAAGACATCTTAGGATGTCCCCATCAAATGTTATAGCAAAGGCAGCGTGGATTTCAATAGTGGATCCGTTAGGGATTGCATAGATCCGGCCTGCCGTGATGTCCGGGTTGAGGGGATAGTGCCTGTTATTTGTCTGTAGCGTGGTCCGGCTACTGCCGACAATAATAGAAGGCTGTAGAATGTGGGCTGGTAGCATTTATAGGCAGCATACAGGTGCATGTGAAAAGAGGGTGATGATACGTCGCACTCCCGCATTCCACGATGGAACATGGAAGGCGCGGGCGGGTGACGTCAATGCGCGGTCTCCGTATGAGTTTCAGCGTAGAACGCAATACGGCGACAGGCGCCGTTTACACACCCGAGTCTGAGCCGCTGCTCTGTGTATCCATTCAGACACAGAGTCGCGGCTTGGCCCTGTCCCCCCTCTCTCTCCTCACTGTCCTGGACATTCTCTTATGCAACTTCGCTGGATCAAGATGGGGCTCAGGTAAGTATTAAGGGGGCTGGGGGGGGGCCTGCTGCACACAGAAGGTTCTATATCTTAATGCATAGAATGTATTAAGATAAAAGATCTTCTGTCTTTAGAACCACTTTAAGACCTTAAAAAACCCTACTTACTGCTACCGCCAGATGCATAACAGGCATAGCCAAAGAAAAAGAGGCTTTTATCTGAGTAGCATCAACTGGGTAAGTCAAATTCTTATTGAGTTTCAAAATTGTTGCGTCTACCAAAGGTGTGCTTCTCCATCAGATAAAGTTGAGCAAATCTCTGTAGCAGCACAAAACCCTCTCTGCGTGACTCCACTCAGTGTATAACATCTCTCCCAAGAGATGATGCAAGAGAAAAGCCTGAGAACTAACAATACCAGAGAGGACTTAACCGGCAAGGAAATTTACCAACATCCTCTGTGTTTGAGAAACAACCCCTGAGTTTCCTTAGGCTCAGATTCCCCAGATGTGGAATCTTCTGCCTGACCTCCACTGCCTCCTTGTCTATGTTTACCCATTGCTCCTCCCTAACTGGAGAAGGAACAGGCAAAATCTCTCCCATTTCTTGTCACCCTGTCCTTTGGAGGAAAGAATACCAGTAATCTTCCCCTCCAAATCAACCAAAGTAGAATCCAAGTCCTATTTAGTGACGTATGCCCCATACACACGAGCGGTTTTCCTGTCGAAGAAAAAAAAAAAAAAGATGGTTTTCCCAACGGAATTTCACTCAAGCTTGTCTTGCGTATACACGGTCACACAAAAGTTTGGTTAAATTTTGACTGCCAAAAATGCGGTGACGTAAAAGACTACGACAAGCCAAGTAAATTAAGTTCAATGCTTCTGAGCATGCATCGAATTGTTTCCAAGCATGCGTAGGAATTTTGTGCGTCGGTATTTGTACACACAATCAGAAACTCCGAACTGTCTTTTTCCTTATGGAAAAAAAGAGATCCTGCTTTCTATCTTTTTCTAGCAGTTTTCCTGTTGGAAAAAGTCTGATGGAGCATACACTCTGGATTCCCGACCAAAAGCTCTCTTCAGACTTTTTCCAACAGGAAAAGCGATCGTGTGTACCAGGGCAATAAGCCAATGTAGACGCCCCTACAGCACCCGCAATACCAGACAGACATAACGGCTCAGACACGCCTGTCACATTGATTACATTCTGTGTCCTCTGGATCTCATGGTGGAGCCCCTGTGCTCTTCCCAGCTGTGCTCCCCCTATGCTTTTTGGAAGACATCCGAAGCTTGCTGAAGGTTAATAGGCTTTCCAGCCTGACAACCCCACTTAGCTGAGAGGTCACACCTACATAAACAAGCAGCAGCATACACATAAATCCTTTGGGGGGCCACCCAGCTACCAGTGCCCAGTGGTGTATTTACATGTCCAGAGAAAAAGAGACTCCCAGTGCCCCTTAGCTGCAATGGTCCACAGCTGTAGTCACCAAATAGACAAATAAGTGCCTGGAAGGATGCTAGCTTCAAACCTTTACAAATATGGCCACCGACTCCGCCCCCCCGGAATGTGTTTATGCTTTTGCGTGAACATGCATCATGTACATGTTCACCTGTACCTGTATCAGTAGAAAAGATTACTTCAGAAAAAAGAACCCAGAGAATCCAGGGGAACACGAACGCACACTGATTCCAGCTCCTGGTAATTTGGTCCAGCTGCAGCAACACAGCACAGGGAAACCAGCAAAAAATTACCAACACTGCCTCTAGTGGAAGAACGGGTTAGACACTATAGGCAGCCCAAATTGGGATTCCACTTTAAAGGGCTCTTATACTGCAGGTACACCCACCATAGCTCACTCCTGACACTCAGGGACTCTGCACTACTTTTCCTTGGGGTGCACTGCCCTGGACCTGTACAGCACCCCACCAGAGGCACCTTGGTCAGTAACAACTGTGCAGAGTTGCATATCCTCAGGGTCCAGCGCCAACTGATCACATTACAGGCAATCCCCGCTTAAACATCCAATCCCATTGTATTGGGTACAATCCATCTTGGTGTCCCAGCTTTAAGAATGATCTGGACATCCAAACTCTTGATCCCTGCTGGGATAAATTGAGAACCTGGTACTAATATGAGAGCTGCACTTCAGTGACCATAGGAGTAGGAGGGGTTATATAAGGGGACTGCCTTTTTTTTTTCTGCCAGTGTCCATTCATCTATAGACAGGGCATAACCCAGGCCGTCATGATTTATAGTCTGCTCTGTGTTCTATGATACACGAAAAAGAAAATATATTTAATGCACTTATATTCCAAAAGGAAGATTGTTTTTTAAATTGTTTGGTCGCAGGGTCTTCAAAATCTATACCTGCTTAAATAAACAAAATGACAAGCCAGTAACAGCTTACGAGTTTTGGAAGCAACTGTCCTTAGACATAGTGCAAAGCTGGTGTAAGTCTTCCACAAAGATTTACAAATACATGCAACTGGGACATTGGTCTGTCTTGATATATTAGAATCTGATTTTAATTAGGTCCCACTGCTAGCAAAGAGGAATGCTGGATATATAATTTTTTTACACTTGCATGAATTGTTTTTCCCACATGCACCTCCATCGCTGGTCATACTTTGACTGGGCTAGTTACTGTTTTCTCTTGCAGTATGAATGAGTCTGGACCTCTCATACTGTATGTAGTTGATATTGAGAAGTGTTACCAACAATTCAGACAGACCATAAAAATGTTTTAAGGCAGAATGGGGATGTCCATGAAGTCCATTTAAAAAATAAATAAAAAATGTTTGTGTAGCGCCCCCTTACTTTCAGTACGGGCACTACGCTAAAGTTAGTGCGTGAATGGGAGAGTTTTTTGGCTCCCATTCATAATTTGTCAAATTTCAGGCTGCTGTCTTCCAGAACTATCCTGTGGGTCAGACTGCGTTCCAGGGATGTAATCCCATCCCTGGACGGCAGGTGGCGCTAGAGGGGTTCTGGCAAAGCCACTTTTCCCCAGCAGCCAATTAGAGGAGTTGGACCTCACAGGGCATGCTGGGGAGGGGTATATTTATGACGAACGCCATGATTCGGGGTGGCGTGGGCTCTCTTCTTTGCAGGGTCCAGGCTCGGGGTGCGGCATCCGCCCTTAGGGTGTGTGCATTCACGGACCCCGCCAGCATGGCCCATCCGGCTGGAATCGCATGCTGCGCAGAGTTCCATCCTGATGTTGAGAGGGACCCCAGTGACCAGGCCCTTCAGGTCTGGTATATATATTGAGGGGAACCCCACGCCATTTTTTTTTTAAATGGCGTGGAGTTCCCCCCAAAAATCCATACCAGACCCTTAAGGTCTGGTATGGATTTTAAGGGGAACCCCGCACCAAAATAAAAAAAAAAACAGAGTGGGATCCCCCCAAAAATCCATACCAGCAGGGGCGTACTAAGCCGGGGGCAGGCCACCCCAGGTACCACACACTGGGGGGTGTCAGAACGGCACCCCCCTCCACGATTTCAATGGTGGCAGTGCCGCGGGTTTAGACAGCGGCGCAGCGGCACAGTGAGAGGTACAGGCAGGGAGAGGCGAGCTATAGTGGCACTGCGGGGGGTGCAGGGTGACACCGCTCACCACTGCACCTACCATCCCCTCCTCTCGTGGCCACGTGCTGAGCAGCAGAGTAAGGCCGCCTCCCCCTCCTCTCTGTTTATGTGTAAAACGAGGGGAGGGGATCTGCTGTGCATGTGCCAGGCACTATCCGATGGCGGACAGGACACCCGCCATGCTGATCAGAGGTACTAAGGGGGGGGCTGCACTGAACAGGGGCTACACTGAAGGGGGGCTGCACTGAAGGGGGGTTGCACTGAAGGGGGGTTGCACTGAACGGGGGTCTGTGTAACATGCATGAGGTCCAGAGCTTCAGGATGCTGTGTAATGTAAATGATTCCAGAGGTGCGGGGTGCTGTGTAATGTAAAGGGGTCCAGTGATGCAGGGTGCTGTGTAATGTAAAGGGGCCCAGAGGAGCAGGGTGCTGTGTAATGTAAAGGGGTGCAGGGGGATGTGAAATGTAAAGGGGCCAGAGGTGCCAGGGTCTGTGTAATGTAAAGGGGTCCAGAGATGCAGGGTGCTGTGTAATGTCAAGGGGCCCAGAGGTGCAGGGGGTTGTTTAATGTGAAGGGTGCTGTGTAATGTAAAGGGGTGCAGGGGGTTGTGTAATGTAATGGGGTGCAGGTGCTGTGTAATGTAAAGGGTCCAGTGATGCAGGGTGCTATGTAATGTAAAGGGGTCCAGTGATGCAGGGTGTTGTGTAATGAAAAGGGGTCCAGAGGTTCAGGGTGCTGTGTAATGTAAAGGGGTCCAGAGATGCAGGGTGCTGTGTAATGTCAAGGGGCCCAGAGGTGCAGGGGGTTGTTTAATGTAAAGGGTGCTGTGTAATGTAAAGGGGTGCAGGGGGTTGTGTAATGTAAAGGGTCCAGTGATGCAGGGTGCTTTGTATTGTAAAGTGGTCCAGTGATGCAAAGTGATGTGTAATGTAAAGGGGTGCAGGGGGTTGTGTAATGTAATGGGGTGCAGGTGCTGTGTAATGTAAAGGGTCCAGTGATGCAGGGTGCTATGTAATGTAAAGGGGTCCAGTGATGCAGGGTGTTGTGTAATGAAAAGGGGTCCAGAGGTTCAGGGTGCTGTGTAATGTAAAGGGGTCCAGAGATGCAGGGTGCTGTGTAATGTCAAGGGGCCCAGAGGTGCAGGGGGTTGTTTAATGTAAAGGGTGCTGTGTAATGTAAAGGGGTGCAGGGGGTTGTGTAATGTAAAGGGTCCAGTGATGCAGGGTGCTTTGTATTGTAAAGTGGTCCAGTGATGCAAAGTGATGTGTAATGTAAAGGGGTGCAGGGGGTTGTGTAATGTAATGGGGTGCAGGTGCTGTGTAATGTAAAGGGTCCAGTAATGCAGGGTGCTATGTAATGTAAAGGGGTCCAGTGATGCAGGGTGTTGTGTAATGAAAAGGGGTCCAGAGGTTCAGGGTGCTGTGTAATGTAAAGGGGTCCAGTGATGCAGGGTGTTGTGTAATGTATAGAGGGGTCCAGAGGTACAGGGTGCTGTGTAATGTAAAGAGGCCCAGCGGTGCAGTTGTGGAGAGTGGGTACACAGTAGTGACAAAGAGATATTGAAGGATGCAGAGGTATGCAGGGGCAACAGTGGGGTGTTTTTACATTTTAAGGTGGGGGGGTGCCAGATATAGGATCCACCCCGGGTGCCAAATGCTCTAGGTACACCCCTGCATACCAGACCCTTATCTGAGCACAGAATCTGGCAGGCCGCAGGAAAAGAGGGGGGACGTTTTCGTCTGATCTCTCCATAGACAAGCAGCTGCACTCGACAAGCCCCTCCCCACTCAGTGAGCAGAGAGGGACCTGTCATCCGCCGGCTCAGCGGAGATCAAAAGAGGGATCTCCCGCTGAGCTGGCAGACGCTGCTGGCGGATCCGTCCCCGTGTGGAAGGGGTCTTGGCTACACCGTTGACATAGGGAAATGTTTTCCATCCAATGACACCAAGGATGCAGGGTTATTTTTTCCATCCAGTGACACCACCAATGCAAGGTAATTTTTTCCATCCAATGACACCAAGGATGCAGGGTTATTTTTTCCATCCAGTGACACTACCAATGCAGGGTTATTTTTTTTCTTCACTACTGTTAGACCCTTATGTGTGCATCAGTTTTAAACTCTTACATACTGCAAATATATATGCAGGTACAGTATTTTGCTCTGCATGCCACTATTTTCCCAAAATCCCCTCCTCCACCTGAGAGGGGGAGCAGGCACAGTTTGCAAACTTCACCCTGGGTACTGGATGACCTTTTCCTATCTCTGCTGGGGAGATTGAGGTGACAGTAAGCTATAGTCACAGATACATTTTTGGGACTCAGTGCCATTAGTAGTATAGCGCCCCCTTACTTGCAGTATGGGCACTACGCTAAAGTTAGTTGGACTGGGAGAGTTACATTGCTTCCATTCATGATTTACCTAAATTGCGACCTCTGTCATTCCAGAAAGGTCCACTGGGTCAGTCTGCATTCTAGGGATGTGGTATCATCTCTGGTCGGCAGTTGGCGCCAGAGAGGTTTCTGGTAGACCAATTCTTTCCCAGCAGCCAATTGGAGGAGTTCTTCCCTCACGGGGCATGCTGGGGAGGGATATATCTGTGGTGGGGGTCATGTGTTCTAAATCTTTTAAATGATGATTTTTACATGTAGGAGCGAAGTGTCAGAATTGCTCTGGCTGTCAAGTGGTTAAAAGGGTTGTAAAGAAAAAAAAAATCCGTAAATAGCTTCCTTTACCTTAGTGCAGTCCTCCTTCACTTACCTCATCCTTCCATTTTGCTTTTAACCACTTAAGACCCGGACCATTACGCAGGCAAAGGACCTGCCCAGTTTTGCGATTCGGCACTGCGTCGCTTTAACTGACAATTGCGCGGTCGTGCGACGTGGCTCCCAAACAAAATTGGCGTCCTTTTTTTTACCACAAATAGAGCTTTCTTTTGGTGGTATTTGATCACCTCTGCGTTTTTTATTTTTTGCGCAATAAACAAAAATAGAGCGACAATTTTGAAAAAAAACAACAATATTTTTTACTTTTTGCTAAATTAAATACCCCCAAAAAAGATATAAAAAAAAATGTTTTTCTTAGTTTAGACCGATACATATTCTTCTACCTATTTTTGGTAAAAAAAATCGCAATAAGCATTTATCGATTGGTTTGTGCAAAATGTATAGCGTTTACAAAATAGGGGATAGTTTTATTGCATTTTTTTAATATTTTTTTTTTTTTACTACACGATCAGTGATTTTTTTTCGTGACTGCGGCATTATGGCGCACACATCGGACAATTTTGACACATTTTTGGGACCATTGTCATTTTCACAGCAAAAAATGCTATAAAAATGCATTGTTTACTGTGAAAATGACAATTGCAGTTTGGGAGTTAACTACTAGGGGCGCAGAAGGGGTTAAGTGTGACCTCATATGTGCTTCTAACTGTAGGGGGCGGGGCTGGACATGTGACGTCATTGATCGCCTTTCCCTATATCAGGAAATAGACGATCAATGACAGCGCCACAGTGAAGAACGGGGAAGCTGTGTTTACACACAGCTCTCCCCGTTCTTCAGCTCCGGGGACCGATCGCGGAACTCCGGCGGCGATCAGGTCCGCGGGTCCCACGGAGCTTCGGACCGCGGCTGGGCACTTAAAGAGGACGTACAGGTACGAGCTTGTGCCCGTGCCGACATATATGTGCAGGAGGCGGTCCTTAAGATGGTTAAATGTCCTTATTTCTTTTGAGAAATCCTCACTTCCTGTTCTTCTGTCTGTAACTCACAACCGTAATGTGAGGCTTTTTTCCTGGTGTGGAGAAAGCCTCTTGAGGAGGGAGGGGGCGAGCAGGAGTGTCAGGACACCAACTAACACACAGCTCGTTTCTTTATCTGCAAAGTAGAGAGTGTTGCCTGCTCGCCCCCTCAAGAGGCGTTCTCCACACCAGGGAGAAAGCCTTGCATTACTGTGTGTAGTTACAGACAGAAGAACAGGAAGTGAGGATTTTGCAGAAGAAATAAGGACATTTAAAAGCAAAATGGAAGGATGAGGTAAGTGAAGAAGGACTGCACTAAGGTAAAGGAAGCTATTTAGGGGGGGAAAAAAAATCCTTTACAACCCCTTAAAAAAACTCATTTTTGATATGAGACTAGCATGCAAAAAAATAAATAAACGGACGGTCATTCTTCCGATAATCTCATGGTGTGTACCAGGCATAAGAAAGAAATGATTGCACTTTGATAACACCAGTGACAGCGGATATTTCATGTAAGCAGTTCTTGTGTATATATGGGAAATCATTAACCAGTGGCAGTGATAATGATCTTCAGACAGCATGGAGCAGTGTCCTCCAAACATGGCTCCTGGCTGTGGTGTATGGGGAGGGATTGCTGTGCTGCTGAATGACTGGATATGGAGGCTCAGCCCTGGTTATGTACACTGGGAGGACTCCCAGGACAGGCCTCCTCCCCCATCACACAGCTAGATAAGCAGCAGCAGCTTTGCTGGGACAAGTGACAGCACACAGGCTCAGCCACCACTTGCCAAATCCCTTGTGAAGACATGGTAAGGTGATGCTTTAATGTCTCTGCATCTGATTTCCTTCTCATTAACATCTTTTCTTTTAGGAAATTTAGAAAGAAATGACTGATTGCTGTGCAGGTGGTGAGTCTCTCTCATGTGAAGTCAAAGTACATTAGTTAATGAATAGCTCAGGCTAGTGCAGTGTGATAAGGCTTTGTTTCCTTTCTTCTAATGTACATATTGGGGAAGGTAGAGAGTTGGCGTTCTGGACCAATCCCAGCCTTGGATGGTCATTTAGAACCTATGTACCTACCTGAGCTCCTCGCCATCCTCTGAGCACCCATGGGCTCCTGTTTTATCTGCTGAGAGCAAGGCGGAAGTATGAAAACACTGCCTGGTGTCAGAGGAGTCAGGTTGTTCTGACTCCATGGCTTTTATTTATTGTACTTATTGACTTTTTATTTTATTTGTACTTGTTTACTTTTTATTTATTTACTTTGTTTCTTTTACTTCATTCTAATGCCCGGTACACACGATCTGATTATCGGACGAATGATCGTCCGTTTTTTTTTTTTGTATGCTAATCTCACGTCGAATCTGATGAGTTTACTAAAGTCACGAAAATTCTCGTATGGCAGAATAAAAAATCGAAAGTGATGTCATGTGTTGTAATGGATTTGTATTGCATTTTCGAACGACAGCTGTACTGATTAAACGAAAATCATACGATCTGGCATCGTACGAAAAACATTTACGTGCATGTCCGATAGGATAATATCAGATGAACTGTCCAGATCGGCTCTCGGAAGCTCTGTACTAACGCTACAGTGCATCTGGATAGGCCACTCTCACTGGCCTAGCAGCCAGAGTGTCACTCGGAACTTCAGCAAAGCCTCTGCCACAGACCTTCCCAAGGGTGGAGATATTCTCCGTCCAAAATCCTCCTCAACACTGGATTAAGCACCCGGATCTCCCTTGAACAGCTTGTATTATTTCAGGCATTTTTCGTACGATTTTCAGATCGTGTGTACGGGGCTTGTTTATGCAAGTGTTGCCCTCTGAGGACCAATACATGGTGGTTTGCTTTTTAGAGGCTGTAATGTAGGGGGTGTTATGTTGTTTCCTCACCACCTGATGTGTGTGTGTGTGTGTGTATATACGTCATTACTTTCATTTTTTTATACCGTGGTCGAGGATGAGCTCGGGCATGTTCGCAACTCCACGTGCCCACGCCTTCCAGGAAGCTGACACTCCACAGCGCTAATCACAGCCAGTGAGAAATTTTTCTATCCACGACTGCACAGATCGGGAAATGTCTCACTGCCTGTGATTACCGATGCCGAGTGATGGCTTCCTGGCGGGCGCGGGACAATGGAGTTGTGAACATGCCTAAGCTAGCTGCCACAACTCCGGTATTTTTTATTTTTTTTAAACAGACAGATCTTCTGTCACATAAAAGTGGTCCTGGCGGCAGATTTGCCATGGTTTACCTCCCTTCCGCAGCTTCCCAGTCACTGGAGCCATCAGTAAAGGGGGAAACGATCCGAGCCCCTGGAGCAATGGGTAGGAAGACGAGTAAGGCCAAGGTGGCCCCCACTCAATTCTATACCCTTGGAGGACCGGAGCGATGTCTGACGCCACTTCAACCTAACACATTTTTTTTGTAAAATGTTATTAATATACATTTTTTATTTTTTTTGCTTTTAAGTGTAAATGAGACATCTGGGGTCTTTTCGACCCTGGATCTCGCAATAAATAGGACCTGTCATGCTTATTTGTATTACAAGGGGTATTTACATTAAAAAAAAAAAAAAAATCTTCTGATCAGGAAGCTGACACTGCAGAGCGCTAATCTCAGGCAGAGACATTTCCTGTTTTGCAGCTGAACAGATCGGGAAATGTTTTACTGCCTGTGATTAGCGCTACGCAGTGTCAGCTTCCTGGCGGGATCGGGCATGTGGGATTTCAAACACGCCCAAGCCCATCTCTACTTGTAATAGGAATAAAAGTGATCAGAAGATTTTTTTTTTTTTTTTTATGTAAATACCCCTTGTAATAAAAATATTCATGACAGTTCCTCTTTATTGCGAGATCCAGGGTCAAAAAGACCCCAGATCTCTCATTTACACTTAAAAGAAAAACAAATACAATAATAAAATTTTACATTTACAAAAAAATAAATTGTCCCTTTTTATGCTGGTAGGCAGAATCCCTCCATGCTCACGTGCAGAAATTAATGCATAAATAGGTTGCGCCCCCACATGTAAATGGTGTTCAAACCACACATGAGAGGTATCGCCGTGATTGTTAGTGAGAGCAATCAATTTAGCACTAGACCAACTCTGTATCTCTAAACTGATAACCTGTAAAAAAAACATTAAAGCGTTGCCTATGGAGATATTTAAGTACTGTAGGTTGGTGCCATTCCACAAGCGCAGGTTTAAAGCTGTCTAGTCGGGTCAGCTGGGAGGGAGCAAAGAGTTGGATTGATTTAGTAATGAAAGCTTTTAAATTTTAATTGCCTTTTTTTTTTTTTTTTTTTTATTAATTTGGGCTGTTTATTTACACATAAGCAATCAAGTGCTTTTTCTGTTAAATCAAAACTGCCCACGATGAAATTGTGACATGTATGGTGAGCTTAAGGCAGGATATAGATAATGAGATTTTTATGCAACCATAGTTAGTGTTGATAGGGGTATCCCTCCCGCTGAGCTCCTGGTGGGGGGGGGGGGGGGGCATCTTTTATAAATGGATGATCTGCCTATAGATGTTTTGAATCTCGATAAGTCACTGCTGAGCTGTTGGAGATTTGAACCATCTATGGCTGGCTTAAAAGAGTATTAAACCTAAAAGCAACATTTATTATAATGCAGCCTACCAATTCCTAGATGTGAAGGCTGCATTGGTTTTCTTTTTTTTAGGCTTGTTTTTTTCTATTTTTACTTGGTGATATGACCAGTAAGGCTGGTATTACAACTTTGCATTTTGTGTGCTTTTTGCATTTTGCAGATTTGCACTACAGAACATATTCCATAGGAAACCATGTTAAATGGACTGTACTGCAAAAAGCAGTAAAACTGCATAGTTGTGCATCCAGCCTAAGGCCGGCCATAGACTAATCTCAGCCGCTTCCAGATTCGAACCATGTGTGGGGAGCAGGAGGGATTTCCCTGTCAGCACTGGCTTTTTTAATGGGGGGGGAATCGTGCAAATTCCTTTCCTGCAACCTGTGCTAATCTGCTAATACATTTAACACATGGGTCTTCAAACTACGGCCCTCCAGTTGTTCAGGAACTACAATTCCCATCATGCCTAGTCATGTCTGTGAATGTCAGTGTGTTACAATGCCTCATGGGACGTGTAGTTCCACAACAGCTGGAGGGCCGTAGTTTGAGGAACCCTGATTTAACACTTGCCTCCATCCAGACTGACCATGCTGTTGTCTGCTGTGCCTTCTGTTCTCATTCACCCAGACTTGTGTCTCACTAATGAGGTGTGTTACTGGTCAGATCACCAGAAATAGCCTAAAAAAAGAAAACTAAAGCAGCCACTGCATCTGATTGGTATGCTGCAATATAAAACCTTTTTGGTTATGGATTGTTTACCACCCCCCCAAAAAGCAAACCACCAGTCACCACTGATCTCCCTGTTGGCTCAGGAGTCTGTGTGTGTCTGTGTGTGTGTGTGTGTGTGTGTGCCATCTACTCCCCACCCCTCACACCACTATTCCACTGTGGCTATAAAATCACTAATCACACATCCTGGAATCCTCGTGTTTAGGGAAGGTATACTGTGGGTTTTTTTTCTTTTTTTTTAATCATTAAAATACCCAATTTTACAGTGCCGCTGTGCTGTCACGTGAGCTCCCGCCATTCTCTTTCCCCGATCTGAGGACTACAGTGGGAGGGGCTGAGATTTCCCTCTGACGTCAGGCGGGAGAAGAGGAGGGGAGCAGCAGGAGGTCATGTGACCGGCCGCACAGCGGCACTCTGAAATAAGGTATTTTGCTGCATAATAAAAAAAAGAAAAACGGTCACTTCACAGTGTATCTTCCTGTAACAGAGGGGATTCTGGGATTTGTTATTGTGATTAGTGATTTTACAGCCACAGTGGAATAGAGGTGTGAGGGCTGCGGAGGTGATGGCTCAAACAGGGAGAGGGAGAGACTGTGGGATGACAGAGGCACATAAACTGACCACGGTATCATGGATCAGCAGCCATGATTACTGTGGTCAGTTCACATAAGGGGACACAGCAACAGGCAGGATCAACCAGGTATCACAGCATAGAGAGGGACAAATTACTCTGCACAAGCACTTTGCTGCAAATTGTGCTTTTGTCCATGTGGAAGGCCAACTTCAGCCTGTTTGGATGAGTAGGGAAGGGTTACATTCTCTGCCAGGCTTTTATTTCTATCTCCATACAAACTTTAAATATTGGATAATATACGGTTATTAGCCGCATAATTTAGCAAGAGCCTAATGGTCACCAAGTGACAACTATCCCTGTAGTCCTGATGATAGGGTGCTTTAATAAATCCCAGCCCTATGCTGGAAGTTAGACAGTTAATGAGATGTGCAGTAGAGGAGGGGGACATTTGCAGAGGGCTTCTTCCACTTCTCTCTGGCTGGTTTAATGGGCATTGCCAAATACTGACTACAAATGTCATTTATAACACAGAAGACATCTGGAAGCCTTTTGTATATCCCATGATGCAAACAAACTAAATATTAACACATGTCACATATCACATGGTGTTTTTTTTTTTTTTTTTCAAGCAAACTAAATTGTAAACATAACTTAAAGGGGAAATATGATCTTCGTATTTTTGCATTTATACATTTAGTGGTCAGACTGGTTTCAGCACAAACTATATTTGACTATAGTTCATACAGCAGCACAAACAGTAACAAAATAAAGACCCTCTTTTATGCTTTGTGTAAGCACCAATTTAAACTTGTGTATTGTGTTTAACACAAATGTCTTATGTTGTGTGTATTGTGTACAATGTGCATCGTGTTTAATAAAAAATGTCTTATTGTGTGTATTGTGTAAAATGTGCATTCTGCAACACAAATGTCTTATGGTGTGTGTATTGTGTACAATGTGCATTGTGTTTAATACAAATGTCTTATGGTGTGTATTGTGTAAAATGTGCATTGTGCAACACAAATGTCTTATGGTGTGTGTATTGTGCACAATGTGCATTGTGTTTAACACAAATGTTTTATGTTGTGTGCTGATGTGCATTATGTTAAAGAGGAGTTCCACCCAAATTTGGAACTTCCTCTTATCCCACTCCTTACCCCCTTACATGCCACATTTGGCATGTAATTTTTTTGGGGGGGAGGTGGGGGCTTCAGGAGGAGTGGGACTTCCTGTCCCACTTCCTGCTTCCGCCGAGGGGCTGGTTAGGCGATTAAGCCTTAATCGCCTACACCAGCCCCTCCCTGCAGGCGATCACATGGGACACTGACAGGTCCCATGCGATCGCCTCTCCAATCAGAGGCGAGCCGCGCCACGCGCGCATGCGCAGTGCGGCTCGCGGATGCGCAGTGGGTGCCCGGCCGTGAAGCCGAAGGCTGTCACGGCTGGGTGCCCACAGTCAGGATGGAGACGCCGGCCGGGGAGGGGGGGAGAGGAGCGGAGCCCCAGTCGGCGCTTCGCTGGAACGCAGGAGCAGGTAAGTGAGTGTTTATTAAAAGCCAGCAGCTACACTTTTTGTAGCTGCTGACTTTTAATAAACACATTTTTGGGCTGGAACACCCCTTTAAGGCAGCCCATTTATTTAAACTAGTGTAGAGCCCTGCTACTGTTTATAGCTGGTGCTGCTGTAAATTTAGAGGGTGGCCAGAGAGTTAGTTGCCTCTTAACGTGTTTATTTGGTTAAATTTAGGGCCTCTGTCCCAGCTTTGACTGTACTGTGTGTGCACATTGTCGTTGTCTGGGGAGCTGGTCACACCCCAGACCGACAGATGGCAGCAGGGAGGTCAAGGTATTATGGATATTTCTCCTCGGCAGCCTATCGGGAGGGTTGATCGTCTCGCTATGCATGCTGGGGAAGGGGACTTAGGGGGCAGACGCCATTGGTTGGGGTCGTCTTTGCCGCCATCCGCCTGGGCAGTCGTCCCACCACCCCCGTGTGTGGTTCTCCTGGCCGGGGTGTGTGTTGCATTGTTCCTGGCTCCGGGACCACGTTGGTCCGGAGCAAATCTTACAGAGTTGTCCTGTACTGTCCGTCCCGAGGGAGGAAGTCGACCAATGAAGAACCTGTCTGGGGGAATACCGAGCACGAGGCTAGTATCCCAGGAGAGGCCTACTGCTTCATTGAAGGACACAGTCCTGAAATAATACAAGCTGTTCAAGGGAGATCCGGGTGCTTAATCCAGTGTTGAGGAGGATTTTGGACGGAGAATATCTCCACCCTTGGGAAGGTCTGTGGCAGAGGCTTTGCTGAAGTTCCGAGTGACACTCTGGCTGCTAGGCCAGTGAGAGTGGCCTATCCAGATGCACTGTAGCCACTCTGGCTAGAGTGACCACGAAAGCTGTTTCCGAAGCCCAGTTATACGCCTGAATCTTCTCACCTACTACTACTTTTACAATTTTTACCCTGTTGGGTAATAAAGCACAGAAAAATATATTTACAGTGTGGACATTGACTTTATTACAGCTCTCATGTAGTACCCTAGACGGCGGAGAATTGGAGGTAACATGCCACCCAAATCAAACCAGAAGCTCCTTCGGGGTAGTGCTACACTAGATAATGCATCGAAGCAAACAGAAAAGGATGCATGCACTATTTCTTGCATTGCATTTAATATTTTCAGCAACATCAGCAATTGCATTCAGAAATAAGAGCACCACAGGGCACCAATGAGCAGAACGTGCACTGCCACATGTTGCTGCAGTACAACAGTGTGAGTCTTGTCTAAATCATTGAGTATACATCCTTAGAGGAGTTGTAAAGGAAAATGTTTTTTCACCTTAATGCAATCTATTTTTATTTTTATTTTTTGCATTTCTGTTTTGGCGATCAGTATAACATTTTAAGTTTCCCATTACCTTCAGGTACCATTGTTATCAGGACTAATAGAGGGGGTAATAATTCCAATGGGGACACAGACAACAATAAAAAAAAAAAAAACATTGAAAGGGGTTTCAACACTTTTTTACGTTCTAACCAAAACCTGAAAATATTGGCCCTGATTCACAAAGCACCTACGCCGACGTAAATCACTTTACGCCGACTTAGTGCAAATGTGCGCCCGGCGTATGTGTGCGCCAGACCCACAAAACCAACATACGTCTAAAAACAGGCCATCCTACCCCGATGTATCTTGCTTACGCCGGCGTAGCGTGGGTGCAAATATGGTTTAGACGCATGTTGCTTCTTCCATTGATTAGGCATTCAAATATGCAAATGAGGGAAATACAGGAAATACAGCGATTAAAAAACGTACGTGCGCCCGACGCATGCTATGCGATGTTTGCGTAAGTTGTACGTCCAGCGTAAAGTTATTCCCCATAAAGGAGGTGTAACTCAGCAACAGACATGCTCAGGTCTGCACCAGGGAACACAACCTGGCGTATTTTACGTTGGACGTGTGTTTGGCTGGGCGTAGGTTACGTTAACGGCGTACACAGTGATCCGGCGTATCTTAGGCAGTTGTTCCGACGTGGTTGTGAGCATGCGTGGCGCATGCACAGTTCGTTATACATACTTGTCTGGTGCTTGGCCCATCATTTGTATGGGGTCACGCCCACTTCCACTTACGCTGGCCTTCGTCTTCGAAAATACGCTATGCTGGCACATCTTGGTGAGCAATAGCTTGCTGAATGCAGTGCTTTCCTCTCCGCGCTACGCCGGCATAGCATACTGTGTGTGCACTACACCGGCGTAAATGTGCGCCCACTCTCTGTGAATCCGGGCCATTGACTTTAGATGTTCTTATGGGGAATCTAGCCCCAAATGACCGTCTTAAATGTGCTGGTTTTTGTGTGGTTGAGGTTTAGGATATATAAAGACTAACAAGGATGACCGATGGTGCTCAGGGATAGCCTTCCAGCATGATGGAAATAAGACTCCCTATGAAGGGCAAAGCAACAGGTTCACTTGAACGCAAACCACCTCATTAGCATGTATTTACTTACCTTTCACTCCCCCACTTCTCCATTAGCATCCAGTGGTGAAGGCAAAGCCCTAAATGAGCTACAAGTCTCCAGAGTCATAAATTACACAAGGTATGAACTCCTCACATTGCAGTAACGGGCCATATCAATATACCATAACTGAAGGTGAAGAGTGTTTCCTTCATCTCCCAGTTCTGAATAGAGCTGTGGGGGAGTGAAGGAAAGGTATGTACTTGCTCCTGGGGAATGGGGGAAATTAAAGCAAACCTGTTCATTTGCCCTAATGAGTAAAGTGCTTGTTGGCTTTAACCACTTGCATACTGGGCACTTACACCCCCCTCCTGCCCAGGTAAAATTTCAGCTTCCGGCACTGCGTCGCTTTAACTGACAATTGTGCGACGTGGCTCCCCAACAAAATGTACGTCCTTTTTTCCCCACAAGTAGAGCTTTCTTTTGGTGGTATTTGATCGCCAGTGCGGTTTTTATTTTTTGCGCTATAAACAAAAAAGTGCGACAATTTTAAAGAAAAATACAATATTTTTTACTTGTTGCTATAATAAATATCCCAATTAAAAAAAAAAACACTTTTTTTCTCAGTTTAGGGCGATACGTATTCTTCTACATATTTTTGGTAAAAAAAAAAAAAAAGCGACTGGTTTGCGCAAAAGTTATAGCGCTTACAAAATAGGGGAGAGAATTATTATTTTTTATTATTTTATTTTTTTTACTAGAAATGGCGATCTGCGACTTTTATTGGTACTGCGACGTTATTGCGGACACATCGGACACTTTTGACAAATTTTTGGCGCCATTCACATTTATACTGCGATCACTGCTATAAATATGCACTAATTACAGTATAAATGTGACTGGCATTGAAGGGGTTAACACTAGGGGGTGAGGAAGGGGTTAAATGTGTATCCTAGGTGTGTTCTAACTGTGGGGGGAGGGGGGGGTGACTGGGGGGGTGACCGATCTGTGTCCCTATGTAGGAAGGAACACAGATCGGGCTCCTCCTCTCCAGAGACAGGACGCTGTCTCTGTGTAAAACGGCAATGAGAGATGATCTATGAGAGATCATCTCTCATTCGCCCACAGATCGCATCGCAAACGGCCACTCTGATTGGCCGTTCGCCGCGATCTGTGATTGGCCGTGTCCAAGGGACACGGACAACACAGGGCTTCCCCACAGCGCGCTCTACAGCGCGCGCTGGGAACGCCTGAATGACATGCTGTCAAATGATGGCATGTTGGATATTCAGGCCCGCGCTGTTGCCGTCATCCGACAGTAGCGCGGGCCTGAAGTGGTTAAAGCAGAAGTTTACATAGGAATATATTTGCATAGGTACATTGGTTCAGCTTGAATACGCATACATGCCGATCCTTGTGGAAGCAGGAAATCACTGTAATGGGCGCCTCTAGCTCAGTGACTGCCACCAGCTTTTGGGTCACGTGCCGAGTGGTGGAGATCAAGTCGCTGTCCTGCCTCATTCATTTAGAGATTGCTTTGCATTCATTGAGAAAATGCAAAGTGTTCTGTGAATGGCACCTGTGCCAAATGCAGAGGTAAAATGCCAGTGGAAAGAATTCCATTTTCATATGGGGGTCCTTTTTATTTATTGTAGTGCTGTATCCTAGAAATGCAGATGTATTTTAAATTTCACATTAATTAAACTACCGGTAATTCCTTCCATTAAACATAAGTGCACACCACTCATTATTTTGGCCTTACAATGTGCTTACTATGCCTACAAAGGTCTAAGTAGAAGACAATCGGCAGAGCTGACAACACAACTTGTGGAGACCTAGATGAGAACAAAGTAACAGAACCTCTTCTAGAACTCCCATTAGCAAAGATGAGATATAAATTACTGAACCAATGCCACTTTTTACCCTGGTGTCCGACTCCTCCTAGGCATTGGCCTGTACATGGCTTTTTAATTTTATAGGACAGCCCTATAGAAAGCAGTCTATGGCTGCTATGTACCGTTCTCCCCGAAAATTAGACCTACCCCGAAAGTAAGCCCTACTGTCATTTTTGGAGAAGGCTGCAATATAAGCCCTCCCCCGCAAATAAGCCCTAGTTTGGGGCTGTGTGGTCTAGACTGTGTATGTTTCTTTGGTGAATACCTTTGTTGCGATGCTGCTCAGCTGATCCCTGCTGCTCTCCTCCTCTTCTGTCAGCGCGTATCTCGGCCCCCTCCCTCTGTAGTGCTCAGAGCAGGAAAAGACCATTCAGGCGGTACATGGAAGCGCCAATCGTCGCTCAGCTGATTCTCCTTCTGCCAGCAGGGGCTCTCGGGGGGGGGGGGGCTCCCTCTGCAGTGCTCGGAGTGGGGGAAAGACTGTTCAGGCGGTACATGAATGTGCCGAGCGGCTCTCAGCTGATTCCCTGCTGCTCTCATTCTGCCAGCTGTCAGTGGGGGATCTCAAGCCCCCTCCCTCTGCAGTGCTTAGAGCATGGAAGACCTATCAGGCGGGTCACGAAAGGACCAAGGAAGGCGATGTAGGAAGGTACGGTGCACACTTTACATTGTATGGGGGCTGTAATACAGTGCATTTTATGATTTTACAGGCACTTTTAACTCCGTTCCAGGAGATGGGGAGAGAAGACAGCACATGACAAGCCCTACCCCGAAAATAAGCCCTACTGGGTCTTTTGTCACAAAAATGTACTCTGTCCCATATGTTCTTCTGATGTATGTGTGTGCCTTCCAAAATGTAATGCCTGAGACAGTATTTAGGTGTCTTTGTAATTGTCACCAGAATGAGACATTTGCACCTATCAACCTTCAGTCGAATAACAAATCCAAAAATGCAGACTGGTATGGTTTGGTCACTTTTGCAGAACAGTTGGTTGCCATATACTGTATAAACTCCCTGGTGAGAGTGACCCATCTACTGGAGGGTTCAGTGAGCAGCACTGCAAAAACATGGCTAAAGCACATAAATGGAAACCTTAGGAACCAGCCACTAACCATTGATGTGGTCAGAAATATTGCCAAATGCCTCGTACACACGACCGTTTTTTCCAACGGGAAAACTGCTATGAGAGCTTTTCGTCGAGAATCCCGGCCGTGTGTATACTTTATCCCGTTGGAAAAACTGCCAGACAAAAAAGAGAGCAGGATCTGTTTTGTTTTTTGTTTTTTTTGTCGGGGGAAAAAATCCTGACAGAAAAAACATTCGTCTGTATGCTTTTCCAAGGGGGAAAAAAACGTGCATGCTCAGAAGCATTGAACTTCATTTTCTTGGCTCGTAGTAGTCATTTACCTCACTACGTTCTTGGCAGTCAAATATTCACCGAACGTTTGTGTGACCGTGTGTATGCAAGGCAAGCTTGAGAGGAATTCTGTCTGGAAAACCATTGGTTTTTTATCCAAATGGAAAACTGGCTGTGTGTACGGGGCAAAAAGGTGGAAAAACTTAGATCCAAGGACTTCTGCAGCAGCCCTTTGGTTGAAAGGATGACCTGCTGTCCAATCACCCGGAGAAGATATGTGTGCCTTTTTGAGGGTTATCATGACATAAAAAACATACTAGTGGTTTTAAATACATCCAATAAAAACCATCTAGTTGTGATTGCTCACTCATGAACAGGGCCGGACTTACCATTGGGCTTGACTGGGCTCAAGCCCATGGGCCCCTCCCAATAGGGGGCCCCTCTAAAAAAAAAAAAAACAGCAACCCCTACTTTTAATTTATTTTTTATAAAAAAAATAATGTGGCAACCCACCTTTTTTTTTATAAATGTTAATTTTTTTATTTTTGTTTATATTTTTTTATTTTTTATTAAAAGGCCCAGAGTTCCCCAGGGCCCCCGGATGGCAACCTCCCTTTTTTATGTATTTTTTATAAATGTTTATTTTTTTTTTATTTTTTTTAGGGGTCTGGAGGTCCCCGGGGGCCTCCAGGGCCCCGGAGAGCAACCCCAACATTTTTTATTTATTTTCTTCTAAAAAAAAAATATATATATATATATAATTATTATTATTATTAAAGGGCCCAGAGGTCTCCAGGGCCCCCGGATGGCAACCCCCCCTTTTTTTAATAAAAAAAAATAAAATTTTCTTTATATTTTTTATAAATGTTTATTTTTTTTTATTAAAGGGCCCAGAGGTTTCTTTTTATTTAAGGGCCCAGAAATCCCCAGGGCCCCGGATGGCTACCCCTTTTATTTATTTATTTATTTATTTATATATATATATATATATATATTTTCTTTATTTCTTCTTTTTTGTAAAGGCCCCCCCTGCTTCTCAATTTGCGGCAGACCCCCCCCCCCCCGCTTCTCAATTTCAGATTACAGCACCCCCCCCCTGGTTCTCTGCACCAGGGGGCCCATTCCTTAAGCTGTTTAAGGGGCCCCAAAATTCCTGATGGCGGCCCTGGCATACCTCCCAACACGCAGGGATTCTGCAGGACTTTCCGCTTCTTCCCACAGTTCCGTTTTCCGTGAAAGGGTTAAAGTGGTTGTAAACCCCAAAATATATATATATATATTTTTAATGCCACAATGTAGAGTATAAGATTTCCTAACATCTGTGCCCAGTCTTGCCACACAGAGTTAATCCAGTGCTGAGTAATCCTCTTTTAAAGTTCAGTGCAAATTAACAGAATTTCAGATAAAAACTTGCCAAATTATAAAGTCCGTTTCTCTGTTATTGCTTTCAGTAACAGGTTATTTACAAATCTAGCTTGGACATGTTTATCATAACAAGAGGTGATCCAAAGGTCATTGTATATTACCAGGATGTGTTATGATGTTATATCACCTCATGTTATTGTAAACAAAACATAACATATGATAAACATGTCCTAGCTAGATATGTAAATAACCTCTCACTCAAAGCAAAAAGAGAGAAAACTGACTTTTGCTTTAGGCTGCATTCACACCTAGGCGACAAAACGCCCGACGCTCGATACGCTGGAGGGGCGAATTTCCATTGCTGTCTATGAGATGGTTCACATGTCACGCCGAACGCCGAAACGCTGTACGCCTTCCTCCTGAAAAAAAAGTCCCGGACCCTTTTTTTCAGGCGGCATTGGCGTTCGGCCATAGACAGCAATGGAAAGAATTTGTTTTAAAAAAAAAAAAAAGTTAATCGATTCGCGGCAAAGTAAGCCGCATACCCGGCGTTACTTGTCGCGTAGGTGTGAATGCAGCCTAAGGCAGGGTCTTATCTGGGAGGCTGTTCATTTTCACTGAACATAAAAGAGGATTTCTCAGATCTGGATTAAGACTGTGTCAAGACTGGGCACAGATTATCGGAAATCTTATACTCTACATTGTGACATTAAAAAAAAAAAAAAAAAGGAGGACTGTGGCTGCTGAAGGGAAGAAAGCTGACAGCCGGGCTAATGACAGGTGAGAGGCACTCTCCCCTCCGCTGAACAACTGCAAAACCTCCCCCAGGAGGAACCGGAGCGGTGTGTGGAGGACTGTGGCTGCTGAAGGGAAGAAAGCCGACAGCCGGGCTAATGACAGGTGAGAGGCACTCCCCCCTCCGCTGAACAACTGCAAAACCTCCCCTCAACAACTTTAATGCCCCCCCCCCCCCGCTCAACAACTTCAATTCGCTCCCCCCCCCGCTGAACAGCTTTAATGCGCACCCCCCCCCCCCCTCAACAACTTCAATTCGCACCCCCCCGCTCAACAACTTCAATTCGCCCCCCCTGCTCAACAACTTAAATGCGCACCCCCCCCCCCCCCGCTCAACAACTATGATCCCCACCCTCGCTCCAGGGGGCCCCTTCAACACTCAAGCCCAGGGCCCCCACCACCCTAAGTCATGAATATACGTTTTCTTACTGAGCAAGTAAATCGGCCATGATGGCCTCATTATATGAATGAAAATAGACTAGTAGCTAGTTTTCAGGCGTGAACGGTGCTAGTTTTCATTGATTTCCATTGCAAACACTCTTATCCTCTGAGGCCTTTTATGGATTATTTTATTTCCTTCTAACAATACAGTTTTGTTATACTTTCTTTTTTTTTTCCTTATCGTTAACTGAGCAATATTTATTTTTTCATCTGGTTGCTAAGTTACCAAACATCCTCTGTCACTGCGCATCACGCGGTGAAATAAGCAATTCATGCAATATCGCATTTTTTTTTTTTTTTCTGTGTACATTCATCATGTACACAACACATCATGGACATTAATAAGAGATGGTCTCCAATATCCTATATCGGTATGGTTCTGAAATGCAATAAATATAGATGTTTTCATATTCTATATCAGGGCATGAAAACATTTGGTATATTAGGAGGACAACGTTTCTTACAAGGAAAAGTATAGGATACTTTTAGGTGTGGGTGTTTTTTTTTTTTTTTTTTAATGCTTAAAGTGGATGTAAACCCACATTTTTTTTTTTTTTGATGTCACAATGTAGAGTATAAGATTTCCTATCATCTGTGCCCAGTCTTGCCACACAGAGTTAATCCAGATCTGAGAATACCTCTTTTATGTTCAGTGAAAATGAATAGCCTTCCAGATAAAACCCTGCCTAAATAAAAAAGTCAGTTTTCTCTCTTCTTGCTTTGAGTGAGAGGTTATTTACATATCTAGCTATCACATGTTTATCATATGTTATGTTTTGTTTATCATAACATGAGGTGATATAACATCATAACACATCCTAGTAATATACAATGAACTTTGGATCACCTCTTGTTATGATAAACATGTCCATGCTAGATATGTAAATAACCTGTTACTGAAAGCAATAACAGAGAAACGGACTTTAAAATTTTGGCAGGTTTTTATCTGGAATTCTGTTAATTTGCACTGAACTTTAAAAGAGGATTACTCAGCGCTGGATTAACTCTGTGTGGCAAGACTGGGCACAGATGATAGGAAATCTTATACTCTACATTGTGACATCAATTTTTTTTCTCCTAAATAGCTTCCTTTACCTTAGTGCAGTCCTCCTTCACTTACCTCATCTTTTGATTTTGCTTTTAAATGTCCTTATTTCTTCTGAGAAATCCTTACTTCCTGTTCTTCTGTCTGTAACTCCACACAGTAATGCAAGGCTTTTTCCCTGGTGTGGAGTGTCGTGCTTGCCTCCTCCCTTGGAGCATCCTGACTCTCCTGTAGTCCAAGGAAGGGTGCAAGCACGACACTCCACACCAGGGAGAAAGCCTTGCATTACTGTGTAGAGTTAGACAGAAGAACAGGAAGTGAGGTTTTTCTCAGAAGAAATAAGAACATTTAAAAGCAAAATCGAAGGATGAGTTAAGTGAAGGAGGACTGCACTAAGGTAAAGGAAGCTACTAACAAAATTAGCAGCTCTGGGTTTCAAATATGCGAGGTATGCCATATTACTTCATATAAAACTCTCTCTCCAACCTATTGATTACACCAATGTACCAAGGACTGTAGGTATTATCCATTTTAGCACTGGGCACCTATACTTTTTTTTTTTTTTTATTCTCCAAAGGTTCATCAGGCATATAAAGGTTAAACAAGGCTCTGCTGGAGTGTAGAAGGGTGAATACCACATTTAAGTCACCATACAGTAAATTGGAGTGCAATTGAAAATAAATGGCGCTGCATATAAAACAGTTCCCTTGAGCAAGTTGCTGAAACATGTAGGTAAAAATGGGCCCTAGAAGAGATATAAGCATCTGTAAGTTCTAGCAAATGACACTTTGCATTCATTTTATGTGTATCTCTGTTATGCCAACAGGCTGGGAAGGCTCACAGACTCAGCGGGGAAGAACGCGATCAGCTCTTGCCTAACCTCAGGGCAGTTGGATGGAATGAGCTGGATGGCCGAGATGCTATTTACAAAGAATTCCATTTCAAGGATTTTAATCGGGTGAGGAAGACACATATTTAATATTCTGAGACCACCCTAATGAATAGTCCTCCAAGTCCATTTTTAATGTCACACTGCTGAGTGATGTTATCGCTTGCTGGTAGTCGCTTCATTTAAATCCATTGAACTTCGATGTGCTGGAAAATTGGATTACTGCTAACAAGTGTTACATTTGCATGAGACACTTTATTCACAAAGCTGGCAATAGATGGGCAGATGCAGATGCAGAGGGGCGGACTGACAACTCGGGCACTGCCCGAGGGCCCCATGCCACTAGGGGGCCCCATCAGGGTTGCCAGCCTCAGTAAAACCAGGGACAGTATGTAAAAATCTTTTCTTTTTTTTTTTTTTACACCTGTCCCTGAAATGTTTCTTACCGACATCTTTTTGGTCTAAAAATCCCAAGATTATAGCTGCCCCTCCTCGCCAGTACTTTCTCAGTGTGTGTGTGTGTGTGTGTGTATGTGTGTATATATATATATATATATATATATACACACACACACACACACACACACACACACACACACACACACACACACACACACACACACACAGTACTGTGTAGCCCCATAATCTATTGCCTGGGAGCCCCATTATCTCCTATTGCCCAAGGGCCCCATGAGTTGTCAGTCCACCCTTGGGCAGATGTCTTCCTAACACACACACTTCCATCACTAAAGTAGCATTAAATTCAAACGATAGAAGACTAAATGAAGGACACCCCAGTAAATGTTTTGGTTTAAAGTGTTAGTTTAGCTTTAGTAGAAAACTACCGAGGCAGGGAAGTGCCGGTTCACACTACAGCAACTTGTGATCCGACTTGTCAGACCTCCAGTTGCCCCAAGTCGCTGGACATAAGAAATTCCGTGAAGTGAACGAGAGCCGTCTTAATGTACACTACTGAAGTCGCTCCGACTTCAGAAAAGGTTCCTGTACTTCAAGGCGACTTCTAGCTGACTTGTACCCATAGATTTCAATGGAAGTTGCCTACAAGTCGGATCCTTATCTTAATTGATGGGATTTGGATCCGACATTACAGGAAGATTACCTAGGCATTCCCTGAAGTTGCCTGGCAAAGTCGTGCTGACTTTCAGGTCATTGTAGTGTGAACCGGCACTAAGGGGTGCCCGTTGAATGATTCCTTTGCTATAGATGTAGCCATTTACATACCTCCCCCAAAGCCTGATCGATAAACTTACAAAGATGGCCTTTTTTTCCTCAGTTTAGGCCGATACGTATTCTTCTACATATTTTTGCTAAAAAAATCGCAATAAGCGTTTATTGATTGGTTTGCGCAAAAGTTATAGTGTCTACAAAATAGGGGATAGTTTTATGGCATTTTTATTAATATATATATTTTTTTTTCTTACTAGTAATGGCGGTGATCAGTGATTTTTATCATGACGGCGACATTATGGAGGACACATGGAACACTTTTAAACATTTTTGGGACCATTGTAATTTTTACAGCGATCAGTGCTATAAAATGCACGGATTACTTTGAAAATGACACAGTGAAGGGCTGCACGTGACAAGACTGATCACCGCTTCCAGGAAGCGTTGATCACTGTCATTGTCACTAGGCAGAGCAGGGAGATGCTTGTTTACATCAGCATCTCCCTCGTTCTTCCTTGTCGTAAGACGACCGTGGGTATGCATGCGGCGATCGAATCTGCGGGAGCTGCGGTCAGGCTCACGGCGGGCGCGCGCACTCACGCATCCACAATGCAGAGCTCCTAAAGGGGATGTATATATACGTCCTTCTGCCTGTCCCTGCCATGCTGCTGGCATATATAGTCGTGCGCTGGACTGTCCTGTGGGTCATGCTGTGCTTCGGAGATGTAGTTCCATCGCTGGGCAGGGGGTGGCGCCAGAGGGGTTCAGGCGGAGCCACTTTTCCCCAACAGCCAATTGGAGAGGTTCTCCCCGCGAGGCCTGCTGGGGAGGGGTATATCTGTGGCACACCATTTTACCAGGGCTGTTGGCGGGTTCCGGGTGCTGCACCCACCTTCAGGGTGTGCGACATCATGGGCCCCACCACTCTGGCCTACCTGGCCAGGACCTGTGCAACGCGGAGTTCCTGGCTCTGGACCCATATGGCTCAGAGAAACTGAAGCAACCAAAGGGGGGGATTCCAGTGACTTACTGGGACCCCACACTTGGAGAGAGATCCCAAGCTCGATGCTGTTCAGTGGGTAGTCGGTCTGAGGTGAACCCGGAGGCAGGTGATCCAATAGGGTTTAGATGGAACCATCGGGGATCTGGGTGACTGGACACTGACAGGTTGTGAATTGCAATCTGTCAGTCAGTGACCCCCAACTATTGACTTAGAGGATCCGCTTTAATTCTTGTCCTTGAGTATTGGACCTGTGGAAGAGGCCTTTACAAATTTACTAAAGCCAAGTCGGTGGCAGAGACTTGTTCCTTCTCAGAGCTCACAGTGACACTCCGGCTGCCAGGTCTGTGAGGGAGGCCTGTCCAGGTACACTGCACCCATCCCGGCTGGGGTGGCAACGAAAAGCGAGAATACTTGTTGGAGGCAGGACTGCTTCCTTTCCTATCCATAGCCTGAATCTGCAAAGTTGCTCTTTTCACCAACCTATCCTATCTTTTCCAAGTTGGCTGTTGGTCATGTTGTTTTAAATGCTTTTATTTGGGTCCATCAATCAACTGCCTGGACATTCCGTCACTGCTATCATCCCCTAGACACACTATATAGGTAACTTAAAGTACACCGATCCCAAATCAAACCAGCGGCTCCTGCGGGAGTGAGTGCTACATATGAATAGAGGCGGGTAGGCCTTTCTTCAGTGCAGCGGATTGCAGTGCAAACCACCAACTCACAATACCGTTGCAGTGAATAGAACTCAGTCAGTGACATTTCAATAAAGTTGTGTGAAAAAAGTAGAATGTGTAATATGTCAATGGTTGTGCGTTCATCTTGGCTTGCTAGTATGTGCAGGCCCTGAGGCCCCATACACACTATTAAGATTTTATGCAGATTTTTGTCTTCAGATTTACCAAAACCATGTAGTGCAAAGGCCTGCCTGATTGCATACAAATTGAAACTCTTAAGGTTTGACCTCATATTAGATAGTTTTGGTAATTCTGAAGACAACAATCTGCAGAAAATCTAATAGTGTGTATTAGGCTGGGCTCACACTATACAACAATAATACTTTCATCCTACTTTGCTCTGCGACATCGGTCCTACAGCCATCTGACTTTCATGAACAGGATACTATTATGATCCGACTTTGTGATAGTCGGACTTGTCAAAACAATCCCAGGGTGAGATAATTAATTTTACTGCTGCTGTAATCACAACACTTTTTTCATTCACCTCTGGAGCTTAGGTACAAAGTGCGATCATAATGATTATATGATTTAGCATGATTTTGACCAGTAACTGCAACAAAATCTCCAGCTATACTAAACCTTAAAACAATCGATTTGTAGCAGCTAAAATTAATCACCATCCATTCCTTGAAAATCTTTGGGCACTGCGGTAAAAAATTAACATCGATTCAACCCCACTAACCATCGGGAAATCAAATGTTCTTAA